>JAUZTA010000024.1:8145206-8158171 GCA_034780835.1 Ctenochaetus striatus
TTCTATTGTTGGCACAGGTAAATATGCTTAGTTTCTTGTGTTTGGTGAGTATGATCAAAAAAAAGGAAAAAAAAAGAAAAGGGAAAATGAAAGAAAGAAAAAGAGAAAAAACAGGATACACAGGAAGTAATGCGTATATTTGTTAAGTGGAGAAGGGGTAGGGTTAAATAAGCTACTGCTTCTTCCTACTCCTTTTCGAACATGTTTAGTAAATATTGTTTCAGTGGATTTAAGTGTTTTAATTTGTTCTTTTGTTGATTCTTTTGTTGATTTAAAAGTTTTAATTTGCTCTTTTGCTTTTGCTGTTTTTATACTACTCTCACATGTTCGAAATAAAGCCTTCATTCATTCAAACTTCACATGAATGCACAAAAACAATTCAGTTATGGACATAAAATTGCAATAAATATATTGATCCTGTCTGTGACGATGGTAAGTCTCTGGAAAACTAGTTGAGTACCTGTAATCTGATCAAACTACATGTAAACCTTTTTTGCTTTTTTGCTTTTTTAAAAAAAAATGCAATCAATCAGTCAGGAGGTAATTAACTTAGCTCAGCCTAAGCAGTGGGAAAATGGAAACACCTGGTGCTGTACAAAGTTGAAAAAACCACCTACCATCACTACATAAAGTTGTCCTCTAAACAAATATTATGTTCACACCAAAACACATTGTGTGTTATCTTAAAATCTAATGTAACTCATAAATGCACCAACTTCCTCATAAAATACTTTCAAAGTGCATTAAAAGTTTAGACCTGCATAGTTTACAACCACATTTATTAGCAATCCCTCTTCTTCTTTCCTGTCTTTACTGGCATATTTCTGTACAATTTGGTGTAAATTAGTAGAATAGTGTCACACAACTGGCAGGCAATTGTGCCACCCCAACTACATTTAAAAGGAAGATTGCAGTATTTGGAATGTGTTTCATTTTGTGTTTCATCCACTCTCACACACACACATTTCTTACATTAGTCAGTGAACTGTGGAGGTGCTGATCAGAGTCCTTTTCAAACTTGGACTGAGCAAGGCTAATTATTTACTAACGTTCCTGTCTTAATGCTAAGCTAGGCTAATTGCCTCCTGACAACAGCGCCTGACACACATAAACATTGATGTCATATATAGATATATATTCATCAAGAAAAGCAGACTAGCATATTTGCTACATAACAGCATTTTTTTTTCTTTATTCCAACATCAAATTTCAGCCAAACTATCTTGGATGCTGGAATGTGCAATTATCATAAAAATTATGTTGTTTTTAAAAACTCTACCAGTTAATAAGCTGTTACACCATGAAGTTTGGTGATAATAGGACAACAGTAATTACAGTAAATTGGGTAGAAAATGAACAGATTAGTCTGGGAACAACCATCCTTGAACATGTCTCTGTTAACATTAATACACAGAATGTACAAGGATTGGAGCCTGCTTTTCTATCTCCATGCATATCATTTAAATTTGGGACATCAAAGACTATAAAAAATGACTATACATTTCCTTATCTTGTAAACAGAAAGCTTGTCATTTTCTGAACATATTCAAATAAAATCAAAATTACCTCAAGCCTTTATCCAGAGAAAACCATAATACTCTAATCCAGAAATATAAAAAAAAGAAAAAAAGAAAATCTCAATGGCTTCCATCACCTAATGATTGCCAGGTAATTAAATGCCATCAGGGATGTGTGGTGTGAAAGTTGTGAAGCACCACTTTGATATCTCAGAACATGCGGCAATTATCACATCCACCTGTAACACCTGTGACTGCGTGACTTTGCTGTGTGAACAGAATTATACAACATTTAAACACACTGTTTATCTTGCTTTTATTTGGATTTGAAAAAAGTCACACATGTAGTTCGCTTCATCCAACCCTGTGATACTAATATGAAGGCCTAATGATATTCAGCTGAAAAACAACAGACTAGTGTGACTGTGAAGAATGAAGACGTTTGTGCTTTCTTTTTTTTTCATTCATTTGTGCTTTCAATTATCTGTAGTTGTTGACCTCAGTGAAATGCAGGCAAGAAAGTTTTAAAAATAAACGCTCGTTTTAATTGGATTATGTTTATATGTGCACCCAGTGACCCCGAGTAAGTTGAAAAGTGAAGCGCAGATGAAGATGTGTGTGGGAGGAATGAATCAAATATAAACTCATTTTTTCACATTGTCTTTACAGCCCGCTCTACAATACAAATGTCTAGCTGGTGGTGAAAATTGCCACTCAAAGCTAATTATTGCTAATCAACGCAAAGAGTCGCCAGATAAGGTAAAAATAATTTTGATGCATGCATGCTATATGGACGCTTACTGGCTTGCATGAAAGGTCACTTTAAAAATCAACGAACAAAAAGTGTTTGAATGGCTTGTTAAAAACTGTGCTGATTGCCATTCTAATCACCATCTTTTTTTTCCAAATGTGCCTACTTTAATTGCTCCTGGCACCCAAACACCATTCAAAGTTCAGAAAGAACGAATAATCTATACTTTCATAATGGCTGAAACTACTTCCTCTTATGAGACTAGCCGATGTGGTCGACATTGGGTGACTCAGCCTGCAGGTAACAAACTGAAGGATGTGATCAAACTTGAACCCGAGTAAGGATTCAGTCAGTCATTGGTCATTGGTGGATGTTTTCTCACACATACACCAGCTGCCTCACTGATTAAATGTTAAACCATTCATTTAAGTAATAAATTAAATAAAAACATCTAATCTTTGATTAATCAAACACACTTGTAGCTGTGTTGTTTGTCCTCTCCTGAACACTTTCCAAGTGTGTTTGTGTCAAGAAAACCAGATCAAAACAGGATCTTTTCCTCACCTTTACTAAGCGGCTTTTCAAGAAATTATTCTGTTATCATCTCGCAACAAAATAGTGTAGCTGGTAGTCCCTACCACTAAAAACTTAAAATTATAAAAATGGACTGACAGTTACTAGTTTGATAAAATTCAAAACCTTTTTATAAAACCTAGTGTGAAGTCAGGTGTTATGGTGTTATAACAGATTGCTCAGAATCTCTTGCCAGATGTCAGCAGGGTTAATGGCCTGCGGCTGTGGTGGGTATTGCTTTTTAATTTTCTTTAGGCTCTGGAGAGGCACCAAATATCACTAATGCTCTATCATGGGTACCAGTCATGCTCAAACTTCTAGTAATCTCCAGCTGTTTCCATTGAGAGTGTGTTCAAAAGTCACCTGATTCAAGTTGACAGAAACTTGGAGTGTGGATTTAACTTTCTGATGGTTCCTTAAGAAATTATGTTATTTCTTAGCGTTTTTCTTTATCGGGGTGGAGATGTATGTCTTTCTTTTCCAAGGTAGTGATTTATGATTTTCATGTCGGCGCCATGTCTACTTCTTGATTGTTGAGTGGGTTGTTCTCAGTGCACCGCTGTGCAAGACTTTTCATTTCCTTTCCAATATGAACTCTCAATTATTGCTAAAATCCAGCTGGTGATGGTGGTACCATCTATGTATTTCACACTGAAGCTGACGTCATGTCAAGGGGTTGGAGGCATGGATGTGCAGTGTGAACAGCAGTGGGCTGAGCACTCAACCCTGGGGGGCTCCAGTGTTGGGTGCTCAAGTGGAGGAGGTGTTAGGCTTAGGTTTTGTGCCCTAAATGTAATAAGGTCTTGTCCACAGTGTTGTCACAACATGACATTGAAAATTTAATTGAAAAAGAATCAGAAAGTTTAAAAACATCCCTGACTTACTGGTGGAGCATTTAGCAGCTTAATATCTTACAGGAATTGTTAGAGACCAAAAAAAGCTAAAAAAAAAAAGAGTGACTGCTAGATCTAATGCACATCAGAAAGTCAGAAACATGACTTCTAATGAATAATAAAGTTGCTGCATGCATGCTGGCTGAGTGACTATTTGAAAAAAACTTTACTCCGTGACAATATGTCTCTGTTAGACATTATTTTACATCCGTGTTTTTTGAGGATCTTTGCTGACAAATTGCATCCTCTAGCCTCTTACATAAACCCTTATTATTTACAATTTATATAACTGCAACACTCTTTTTAAGCATTAAACACACCGAAAGGAATTATAGCCTTAACCCTCATATCCACATCTTAACCCTCTTACAGTCTTTTGAAATTGTTAGGAAAGACTGTTTTAATCCTAGCAGACAAAACAATGGAGGTCAGACTGGCTCTCATAAAGACAGATAGAACAGATAAAACACAAATGTACAGCATTTACAGTAATTACAGAAAAAGGGATGCAGATAAACTGATACAGGTGACCCTGTACGATGCTGGAGAGGAACATGAGGTACTCTTGATGCTGGTGCACGCTACATGAGTGCTGCTGCATGACTTGTTTTGTTTTATCACAGCTTGTCCCCATCTATGACTACTTAAATGCACATTTCACTTGATTCATTGAGAGATGAAAAACAGCAAAGGCAGCCTACATTAAAATGTGGCTACATTGTGTACTACTTGTACTAAATAGGTTGTAACATGTAATGACCAGCACACTGCCAGTACTTAAAAACCCCTTGAAGCTTTATAGTAATAGGAATAAGAGTGCTCTTGATTTCTGTGTACCTTTCTTGTGAGACTGAATGTGGACTTAGGTGAACTCTGGGTGAAAATTGCAAAAAAAGATTTTCAAAGAACTGGACTCAGTTCTTGAGATCAGTTAAGACTGCATCTCCATGAGGCACTGAAGTCTGAAAATGTTCCTTACTTGAAACAGCCTGTTTCCTTATTGTCAGAAGCTGCTGGGTGAACTGATACACATACATCTTTTAATCTGTATCTGATCTCATTTAAACTTTCTCCAGTTAGTCTTATCATAGAACGCTAGATGTAAGAAAAAGGCATGGAAAGGTGGTATCAGTCCAAATGAAGAAAGATTAAAACTACACAGTCCAGTTGAAACTTGCCCAAAGCTTTTGTATGACCACAGGTCATCTGCCTGCAGGCTGGCTTTCTTCTCTGAATTCTAATTTATATTGATAAAGCCACAAGGACGAATCAAATTTACCATCAAAGTTCTCTCTCTTTATTTAACTTTTAACCTTTAATGAACTCTAAAATTTAATTTACCAGTCTCCTTTTTCACTTTAGCACATGCAGAGGCTCACTGTGCCAATGAAACCATTTAAACCAAGCTGTTTTTAGGGGCACTTTATTTCACAAATCCTAAAATTTCTTCCTAAATTTCTGGTGTCCTAGACACAAAGATGAAATTTGGGTGATAAAAACTTTTCCTTATATCTGGCAATTCTGGTAAATGCTGATGCACCTATTTACTGAAATTACATGAGAATGAAGCAACAGAACACTAACTTCATTTTCCCTCTGCTAATTTTAAGGATAGGCATTTCCCAATTGTAATTTATATCAAATGCATATCAGCAAAGGGAGGGAGACCAGAACCAGAGAACAGAAGATAAAGATGGCAACAACTGGATTAGAGGGGGAAAGGCTAGAGGGAATGGAGGGATTCCATCTGCATTCCTCAGGGAATGCAAAAGCCTGAGGAAGGGTGTCAATAAAATGTGGCGATGTAATGTAAATGTAATGTAATAGATACGTATTATCGAACACTGTACATATAAAGCTGTTGCAAGTGCCCTGCATTGTCTGCTTTAAAGTCAGACAAATCCGCTCTATTTTCTGCTCTGAAATGAAAAGATCTGGACCCCAGTGACTTTTAAACGCAATAAAATGACATTAAATGGAGGAGGCATGTGGCTGCACAGCAGGGGCTTCCAGCAAATTTGTCTTTGGCATTAACTCTGTGAGAGAAGATGGGGAACATAAAACTTTACAAGACTGAGGCTCCCTGCAGGGATGTCTTCATTCTGTTTTTCCATTACTATCACTACTATTTTGATTTTTCCCCTTCTCTGTAGCTACTATTAAGCTTAGTTGTCCCTACACATTTGCAGTAAATATTCATTTCGACAGACAGCTTCTGTTGAAATTAATTACATTATTCAGGTTTTTTTAAACCAAAAAAAATTAATTGATCATTATTTAAAAAAAAAAAAAATCAGCAATATTAAAACTGAAAATAATCATGAGTTGCAGTTCCACACAAAATGGTTAAATTTAGCTGTGCCTCAACCAGGTACAGCATTAAACTACAGCTTTTAATACACAAGTTAACATTGTACTTTAATTAATATGATGTATAAAATTTAAAGGAACCTTTTTTCACAATTTTTTCATACAAAGTATGTTTTCTTGCTGCAGTTCACAGAGTCGTATTAGCCAAGTACATTTACTTGGTGTGTTGTTATTTAGCTAATGTTTTAAGTGTTGTGATGGCTCAACAGTTCTGATTTATATATTTTATCAGTTATTTATTTGCATGCAAGTTATGTCAAGGTAAGGCTGGATTTATAAATAACTTGAGATGATCCATGTGGTTGAGGTTAGCTACAGTTACGTAACTTAATCTATAGTTTTAAAAATTGTGACCAAGCTTCAATAGGCACAGACAGAATTGCAGCCTGGTTTATCTATAATTATCTATTATTACAATGCAATGTTTCCAGATGATTATTTTAAGTTGACCAACTAATTAAAAAAAATAATCTGCACTAGTTAACATTTCAGTTTTGCTCTGTTGATCACCGTAAAGTAGCCTCAAGATCAAAACGGAAGAAAGAATGATTATGGTCATGAAATTTATTTATACTAAAACCAATACTTTCGTGTTTCAAGCAACTTATTGTTTTAAATTTAAATTTGCCATGGTGAGAATTTTATATTAAAAGTTGCTTTGAGGCCTGTGAATTAGACCTTCAATAAAATAGACCAATGGCAAAGTAAACCAACTCTCTGGAAAAGACATAAAATCCGTTGGCAGTCTTTAATCCAAGGTTTTTTCTTTCAGCTGGTCAATTTTACATCAGAGTACATTCAACATAGACATGGTGTTTTGAATGTGTTTTTTTTTGTGAATCTCCCGTAGACTTCAATAGAACGGTAAATAAGCAGGATGATGGCACGATGCCATTATGACCTTCACAAAACCAGCCTCAAACTGAAATGTTTACAGACACTTTGCAAGCCAGCATCTGTCATGGTACAAGAACAGAAGAGTACATTTATGTGCACCCTTGGTAACCTACACTATCTAACACATTTTTTACTATATTTCTATCAACATCAAAATGTTCTCAATGAGTTTTCTGAGTCAGTCAGGAGAAAAAAACTCTGTAACATGTATTTCTAAGCATCTTTCACAGTGACCTCAAACTGTACAATTGTTTGAATAGAAACAACTAAACCTGGTCTGATCTTTTTCAAGTTTTGAGGGTCAGCAGTTATTTTTAACCTAACAAAAACTGTGTGTTTTTTTAAAACTACCTTTTAAATGGAGTTGAGAGCAGTGAAATTAAATAAAGATCAAGCTTTCAGTCAATTTCAGTCAACAATTATTTTTTTTTAAATGTCTCCATTTGGCAGCAAAGTCAAGAGATTAGCTATTTGTTTTAAGATTGAAAAAGCAGATTATATGTAGCAATATGTAGACCAACATATCTGCTGTGAGAATCTATTAAAAACTGTTGTAATGCCAGTGTAATAAAGCAAAATAAAGTAGCTATAGTTATATCACCAACATATAATGTGACAGGAGGAAAAGAAAAATTACTTTTTTGTGTCATCATATATTTTTTCAAATATTTAGTGAGGGTATGTACAATTCAATTTTTGCAAAACTGTTATTTTACTTAACAGACACACTGCCATGATCATACATAGATAACTCGCACTACCTCCATACTGTACACTAAATGCTAAAAGTTGTTTAAATTTTGGCTACTCTAAGGCTTGATTAATGGATGTTTTGTAACTCTAACGGCACTGGAAGCCCGCCTGCATGTATTGCATAACCTCTGGCTCAAGTGCCTCATTGAGTGAAAGTGGGATATATGAGAGGGTCATTTTATAGTCATCTGTTAAGTGCTTAAAATAAATTGCTGTTCATGTAACCCTACAAGCAAATATAACATAAAATCTAATGGAGACTATTTTAAATATGAAGTAATACTTCATCGTGAAGCTTTAATAGACAACATCTTTTTGATACCATAAACATCAACACAGGTTTGAAGGAAGGCAAGGAGACAAGGACACCAGTGTATCCAGACACTTCTGTCAAAACATATTTACCATCTGCTTATACTGTGAAAAGCTTAATGCCCAAACACAAGTTCAAGAAAAAAATAATGACTGACATGATGATTGAGTTTATGTTTTATCTCTGTATAAGAAATACAAAAAATTCACATCATGTACCAGCTTTCCAATTCAAGTATAAGAGGCAAAAAAATTTTAATGAGTGCCTTTGAGTGCAACTGTATTCTCATTCACGACATGGGCACCACATTTACACAGTCTTCTGCCATCTCAAACAGGAAGTGATGAGGGCCACTGCGTCGGGCCACCTCGCTGGCTGTCTCCCCGCTGCTGCTGCGGAGCCCCGGCTTTATGTGTCGCTGGGAGAGAAGGAGCTCTAACGTCTGAGCGGAGTCTGTTTTTATGGAGCTGGTGTAGGAAGCAGCCAGGTGAAGTGGTGTGAGCCCACCGTTGGTCTGGGCATTCAGTTCAGCTCCATGTTGCAGGAGGAGGCTCGCCACAGTGACACGACTCCAGCGGCAGGCGCTGTGGAGGGGCGTCCAGCCATCGACGGTGCGAGGGTTAACCTTCGACCCGGCGGCGAGTAAAGCTGAAACCACGTCGACATGGCCGCCGTATGCTGCGCGGTGCAGTGGAGTGTACCTGTCCTCATCACAGCAGTGCACCAGCGAGGGATCAACAGTTAACAACCTGTGTAGTGCTGAAAGCTGTAAGGAAACCAGAGGCAAGCTAAAGATCAGGAAACTACAGACTGATGATTTTAAGGGGTATGTTTTATTCGATAAGGTCCTGTAATTGGAAATAATTACAGATTACTTAAAATGACTTGACTCCTGTTCCATTCTTGGATAATTATTACCTCTCTGTGATAACACAGTGAGTCATCTTCTATTCTGGGAAGCTGTGTGCTTGACATTTCTGCATAAATACATACATCAGTGACTGCAGTGAAGACACTTTTCATACTAGTAAACAGGGGTCTTTGGACTCAAGGTTAAGCACTTTAGAGGAAGAAAGGATTTAGTGATAATTGCTGATCTTTAGCATAGTCTAAGCTTATGAAATAAACTTTAGAAGTGACTTGTGGGCTACTAACAGTGCTATAAGGGTAATTTTTTATTGAGCAGGTTCCTCCATTTTTTCCCTTAACAGCAAGGTTTGAGACCACTGGTCGTGGGTTTAATTCAAACTGCTTTCGGCACACAAAATGGCTCTTCAAATGACGGCTCTGACTACCACTGGCACCAACAATTTGGGTAATAAACACATATTTCATAAGAGGTCTTTCTTGTTGAACTCAACTTCAGAAGGTTCTGTACCTGCATAAATTTAACCACAGCAATTTGAGTATTTCTTTTCCATTAGGTTTGAACTTCAAAGGTGCATAAAATGGTCAAAGGGATTCAGCAGAATCTGAGATATATTTAATTTTATCCCCTTAACTCAAAGGTACTGGATCCTCCATTCCCCCACAATGCAAGGAGTAGCATCTTACATTTAACATTCCCTGACTTGAACACGCCCATGTCTTTTAAATTTGACACCTCCCCAGACTGCAAATTAGGTTTTCTATCACAAATTGTAGCCTTCTTCTCAAACTGAAATGATTCTCTCAGGGTAAGAATGGATTTTACAAAATCCGTCTTGACAATGTGGAGCCGACCCCGACTACCGAACTGATCTTTGTATGTAAAACAGGGAGGTTCTGATTAAAAAGACAGAAAAGGGAGAGATAAACATTTAGCCTTTCTAGTTCATGCACTTCCATTTAATTTAGTTTCCTCACCATCGCCACACTCGATAACAGAGGGCGTTACAGCATAGCCAAAAGCAGGATACTATTACACTCTCGAGGATACAAATACAGTGACCACAGGAGGGACACAACACTGATTTTAACTGACCGCAGAGGGCAGTTATGCATATCATCCGATTAGGGAGAGATTCACCATAAAGCAACATTAGACAAATAAAAGATTAAAGGAAGGCTGCAAGTAGATCTAATAAAGGTTTAAAAATAGTGATGAGATAAGGTAGCAAGGAGACAAGTAAGTTTTCATCATTTTCCTGTGCACTTCATGTTATATGTGCTGAGGAAAACTCTTATTTATTATGTACATGAGGAATTGAGATTAAAGTCTGCTCATCTTGATTGAACCTGAAATTGGTCTCAGTGTGCATTAAATATGTTTACTCCCCATCAGCTGCTCCTTCTGTGCCATTTATAATGAAGTATGTCAGGCGAGACAGTCGTTAAATTCTTGAGCCTAATTTTTGCATGTACGTACAGCTAAACATTTCTGATGTTTTTAGAGACGGTTTTGAGTTTTATTTCTAGTTTGTTCTGCTTTAACAAAAAGTTCAACTTCATTGCGATTCAATAGCACAACATGACCTTCTTTAAAAAGGAAACAAAGTTGTGAACACTTTTCAGTTTTGAAAAGACCGTGAGCGAAACACAAGACTGTGCATTAAAGAAGTTTCTGTCACAATTTGTTAGTTAATTATAAAATCACACTAGACAACAGAATTTTTTTAAGGACTTTCCTTTGTTTCATTGAGAGAAAAAGAAAAATCTGTAATTTTCTTTAACAAAAGGAGATGCAACCTTAAACACCTGAAAAAAAAACACAAAAGATGTCTAGGATTTTATCAGCCATGTTCAACCTATCAAGTTCTATGTTTTCCTTATTTCTCAGTAAAATACAATTGTGGAAATAATTCATGCAAATTAAATCCCTGCAAAGCTATAGGCAATGCAATTTGAAGACAGCTATTTTTTGTACCCTGGCTCCTTGTTCTTTTCATATCTTTGGACAAAACATATACTCTGTTTCCAGCTTCTTTAATGTGAAAACTTGCTGATTTCCTCTGTTTTATATTGTATCTTTGGATTTGGGACTACTTGTTAAGGATAGAAAATACATTTGAACACTTAAAATTGGGTTCTGACACAGAGATTTTTTTTTCACTCAGTGTTAGGGTTAACACACTTATTTATTTGATCACATTAACAAAAATCAAAACGACAAAAAAACAGCAGATGTGGGCTTTTAACTTGTGAGTCATTTCTTAATACTTTCTTACGGCAGACAAGAAAATCTGTGAGCTTCCAATCAAGCAAGATTTTTTTTAAAAAAGTATCTTTTCTGATAAATTCTTCACTTTGTAAATATCACTAAATGGAGCAATGCCGCTTGATTACTCATCAACGCTGGTAGCAGCCAGTCCTCACAATGGCATTTATTAGGCTCCAACAGCTCTTCATTAAATGTAATAGACTGAAAATATCAAATAGGGCCCACAAACAACATCCAAGTTAATTACAGTGTCACATAATAACTCTTTTTGTGTGAAAATCTGTGTCTTGGGCGCAAAGACATCAGACGACCCTGAAAACCCCTGGAGAAGGTTAGCTGTTGCATGTCCTTGTACCAAAACAAACAAGCAGCAATCTGGGCTATTTTTCTCAGTGCAATTTCAGCTGAAAAGAAGTAAAAGCACAATTTAATGGTCTTTAGAGCAGGAATTTCGAGGTGAATGACTTTGGACAACAAAGTTAAATACAAGTCATTTCACGAGTCTGATTTCAGTCCTCAATAACAAACATGTTTAAAAATAATGTTATAAAAATGTCGAGCACAAACTGGAATTGAAAAAAATGAAGGATAGAGTCTTAAAATATCACACACTGTTGTTTTATCTGCTGACTGTCTGCACAAAATGTCCAGCAAAGCCCTGGTCCAACTTGAACTGATCACTGTAAACATGTTTATAACAGGCTAAACAGTTGTAATGTGTGTGGTGCTTAAAGCTCATAGTTTTTCAAGTGGGACTCCTTCAGAGCGTCCTTTTCCTCTTTACAAGGTAGATGGACTGCTGACAATGGGGTCATTTCAGGTGGTTGGGTCTTTTTTGTAAATTTCAGCATTTTAAAATGCACAGTATTGGTGGTATTACTTATATTCAGTTGCAGTGGTTAAAATGTAGCAGTCATGTTGAGCTCCTCGAGCGTACATTCAACCCAATTTACCTGTGTGCCAAAAAAACAAACAAACAAACAACAAAAAAAAAGCATTACTTACACGATTGTTTTCCGCAGCCCACAGAACGAGTTCCTTTGGTTTGTCTTTCAGCGCTTCCTCTTTTTCTAGATACCACTCCTCACTGTGGTCTCCCTCCTCCTCTTCCACCTCTTCCTCCTCATCCTTGCTCCCGGTCCACAGGCTGCTGGCTCCTCTGGGAATCAGATGTCCATGTGTTTTTAGAAGCTCAAGCTGGTTGAAATCTTCAGGAAACTCCATCACCTAATGTCTTTGTTGGACAATCAAAGAAACAGAGAGGCAAAATGAAATTGAAATCTGATGTCAATCAATCAAACAAGCTTTAAGTGCAACTTTTATACAGTTTAGTGCTTTTAAAAGCTGATGCAGTGGTTAAAGTTCTGTAATTTCAGATTAACTAACAGCTAGGCCAAAAAGGTTCATATGAGACATACATGACATGCAAGACCATTAGGAGATTTAAAATCAAGGTAAAGAAATACAATAAAATAAAACATATATAAAGGAATTGTAATGTTTTTTGTCTTTCCTGACCAGTTGAGCAATCAGGCCAAAGAGTCAGTCTAAATCAGCTGTAGCTTCTTTAAAACTTTTCTGGATGAACTACACAGGAAAGCATCAGTTCTCAGTGTCACACATAGTAAGAAAATGTTGTACTGCAGTAAAATATTTTTTTGTTTTTATAAAAAAAACAATTTTAATGACAAACTCCACAACAGGCTCAAGTTCAGACTACACAACAATATTTCCTTCTTTTTTGCTGGTGGTACGTCCA
>JAUZTA010000024.1:8172537-8183710 GCA_034780835.1 Ctenochaetus striatus
GCACAGCTGATATATATCACATGGTACACTGCAGAAGAATACAGTGTGTCGTGTTAATGTTAAAAACAAGGCATGCTTTTACTGGTACAAGCTCAAGGTCAAGAAAACAAAAATTCTAGAAATCGATTAATTTACCTCCAGGGATGAACAGAAGAAAGCCAGGTACAAAGAAAATAGCACTTGAAACACCTGTAAGGACAAGTAAGTTTTTTATAACCCACAGTAGGGACAGAGTGACTGAAAAAAATCAATGCAACCACAAATTAAAGGAATACTTAAACATTTAGGCAAATTTGCTAATTTGTATTTTTGATGGGAATAAGAGGAGAAGACCAATAATGTGTGCTTAAGATAAATATGGAGTTACAGCCAGAGTGTTAGCATAGTACAAGGACTGACAACACGAGGAAACAGCTAGCATACAGTTCTGGTTAAAAGTAGTAAATGTATCCCAAGTAAGCAATTTGACATGTTAAAATTTGTTTGTTTATTATTATTACAAGAGCTGAAGTGTAAAAACATGTATTCCTGGTTTTATGGGGGGATACATGCAGGACTGTTTCTTGAATGGGTGGAGTAACTTCCTGGACTGTTGTCATCACTAACCCTTGAGCTTACCAGGCCAGCGAGAGAGCCAAGAGAGAGAGCAGACTGCAGGAAGTTACTGCATCCTGCACATAACCCAAATACAAGTCCGCAAACGCATATTCCCAAAGGGTTTTCCCAAAAGGTCGAACCATTCCTTTAATACAGACCTTAACAATGTACTTGTTGCCATGTTGTGTTCATCTGGATATAATCTATAGGCACTACAGTAATTTATATCTCATTCTCTTTACCTTTCTCTTTTGAAATGCTAAGAAGCAAGAAAGTGTAAGTTAGGATGCCATTAATTCTAAACTTTGTTCAAAATTAAAACTTGGCTATCCAAGATTTTACAGACAATTGTCCAGTGAGACTTCTTGTAAAGCATGCTGCAATTTTATCCTATGCCATGACACTCAATACATTTTTACCTTCATTTTTATCTTCTGTATCATCGAAATTCAAGATGCTCTTTTAAAACTGTCCTATTAAATATTTTTCACAAAAATAAAAGAGTAGAGCTAGAACAAAAAATAGGCCAGGGGGGCCTCAAGCACTGAGTTGAGAAACACTGCACTATTTCCTGAAGAGGACTTTGGCCTTAAACAGACACTGCTGTGTGCATGTGACGGTATCATAGCAAAATAAAGACAAGATTAAACACACAGCTGCCAAGCCTCATTTGTGGCTGCCAGAAAACACATTTACAGAGAACAAACAAAATGTTAGGTCTGATTTACACCACATTAACAGAGAGAGGGAGAAAAGGTGAAAATATGTCTTGTAATGGGTGGTCTCTTTTCCATTTTTACGTGTATTCAAAGATACTTAGTTTTAAAATGTATCTTTTTTTGTCAATTCGCTTTAAGAAAAGTTTGTTTCTTACACTGCTTTTCTTATTTTCATCAGCTCTTTCAACAGTCTACACTCTTTTTTTTTTTAACTTTTGTCTCTGCAATGTTTTTTTTACATGTATTTAGGATTCTGGGTTTTTTATTATTTGTAAATTTGTTCTGATAATCTTGCAAATGACCAAAAACGTCTGTACACAGAAACCTGTATGTTTACTTAATTGGTTACATGTCCTTACCTGCATTTGGATTCAGCTGTATGACAATACCTGTGAAAATAAGAGCTAAATAGAAACAATACAAACCTACATCAGTGAAATGGGGTGATAACAGAGAATATCAAATATTAAGACTTTTTTTTAAATTTTCTAGGATAATGGGAAAAAACTGCTATACAAATACGATCAATAAGGGGACAAAGTTCAGCGTGCAGAGCATGTCACTGCATGACCCAGCAATAAACAAACTGCCTGGTGTAAACTAAGCTATTTAGACCAAAACGTTTATGTCAAAATAATGGAGGAATGAAACCTGAGCACCTTTTTATGCTGTTAAATATAATTTAACATTTCTCAACTTAAATGTTTTTTTAATCTCTCTTTACCATAAAATATTAATTTCTGTGCCATTTACTGTGCATTTTAAGCAACACATTTTAATTACACATGGCACTGTAAGGAGAGGAGACAGAAACAACATGCATATTTCTATTTGAGTCAAGACTATATCATAGCAGTACATTTTGGTTGAATATTGTGTATTTAATGAGTAACAAACCACTCTGCTTATGACTTACCAACTCCAGTGATGAGGAGAAGAAATGAAGCAAGAACAACCCTTCTGTTTTTCTTCACAAGCGGATGGGAAACCCACCTGAGCAACACATTTTTTTTTTTTTCTATTTAGAAACTGACACTTCTGTTGTTTCTGTGTGTGTTTGAGCGGTCTGAACTTACCCACAACAATGCGCAGAAAGCTGCGTGACAGAACTCAAGGTGCTGAAGGACCACTGGGAGCTGCAGTACGACAGAGTTGCAGGGTCACTGTGGAGAGAGCAGAAACAGACTTAATGTCACGTTCAGATAAGATGCAGGCAAACTGGGGAGAAGCAAAATCACATAAATAGTCACGTCAATAAAACCCACCTGATTTTGAAGAAGTTATTGAAAGATGAATTTCCGTTGTTGCCCAAGGCATCTTCATTTTCCAGATTCTAGAGAACCAGCAGACAATAAAAGAGTTGCAACTTCAAGTAAGTGACTTATAATCTTATTTATCTGAACGCACTGTAGAGTGGTGCATACCTGATACTTCAGGTTACTGTGTTCGAGGGAGCCTGTGGCGGCAGGCGAGGGATGAGTCTGAGGTTTGGAGAAACTTAGGGGACCAAATGTCATCTCTCCTCCTTCTCTGTCCTTGTCTCTATTCTTCCATCCCTCTGTCTCTCCATCGGACACAGCTCCCTCCTCATCTCCCTCCAATACAAAGGCATCATCGATACTAAACTGCGTTGCCATGGTGACTGCCTTTAAACCCTGGGGTCCTATCGCCTAAAGCTCACTGTGGGTGAAGAGGAAGACAATCAATGCACATGTAGTCACAGCTTTAAGGTACATTAGCAATAATCGTTGTCTGCAATGCTTGTTTATGAACGACAGGGAAATCGTACCTGAGGCATGGAGCTAAAAAGTTAACTTTATGGTCTTTTTTAGGGATAATGATTTATTTATATTCGCCCCCATCACTTTGTGTGTTTCTTTCTAAGAATGTAAGGTCTCACAGACATGCTTACACGCACAATTGAATAGCAGGGGGGCATATTAAACCACCAGAAGTAAAGCTAAAACGGTCATATATGGCGATAAAGTCAGAAAATTAATCTAAAAGTCCCTGAATTTGGCTTTCCATGTAAAGGACTGAACCAAAGAAAGGTTGAGTAAAGCAGCAGCTAGCTGGCTGTGGTGTTGATCTTTGCCATTGTTTGTGCTCTTTCCGCTAGTCGATCAGATGACCAGGATGAAAACTTACTGTCTTAAGCAAATCTTCTTTCTTCCCTCCCGAACTCGACTCAGCGCAGTTAAAACACAGGTCACATGCCTCTACAATCTATGACAACTCTGTAAAAAGGCTTTCGGCCAAACTTTGGTTTGTTCAAGAGTCCGAGAATAGCTTTTGTAAAAGTTTTGAGCCTCGTCCCTGTTTTTTTTTTTTTTCAACACCCGGCTCTCGATTGCTCACGCCTGATTCCGCCCAAAGGTCTCCCCGGAAGTCAGGCCACTTAATCGAGTGTCGCTTTGTCGATCGACCTCTGGGGTGTAGAGGCTGGGTGTCTAAACAGAAAACAATTGGAAAACTGTAATATACTCCAAGTTAAGTTGCTGCATTTGTAATATTGCTCAAGTAAAGGTAGGCCTAGACAAGTATGCTTAGAGAAATGTGCAGATAATATTAGGCCACCATGTAAATTGTAACAACATAAATTTGTTATAACTATACAGTAGGCCCAATTAAAATTGAAAGTTCTCAGCAGAAAATATACATTTATGTTATAAAAAGAAGAAGAATGAATCAACAGTGACAATTTTATATTGTAAAATGTTAGTTTTGGGTTTGCCAAGTGAACATCATAGTGAGCCTACTGACAAAAGCAATACTCTTTTGGAATGGCCGGCAGTATGTTATTAAACCATATATTCTTAACAATAGTTCAACTTCTTAAGTCTACCAAAAAGCTATAAAAAGTCTAAACAGAGTTTAAAAAAGTGATTTTGAGTGCTGTCCATGTAAACCTGGCAGTGTTAGCTTAATGATAGACAGGATTTCAGGTTTAGTTGTATCTTTTGTCAATTCAGTGATGGGTTAATGTATTGAGATGTTACAAATCAATCAAAACATGCTTTGATTGATGTCAGTAAATGTTTCACATTAGCACAGATTCTGCTTGTGTTTCCTTTACCAACACATTCTCACTCCCAACTTCCCTTATAGCTCAGTCAGGACTCCCTTCACATCACTTCTTGTAACACGATGTCCTCATCTGTGGGTAGCACCCCATGTGACCTTTGACAGAATCTAATTATGTAAAGCCCTTTAGGCAAAAACATTGTACTGTCCAAAATAGAAATAAGCCAAATTTTAAAATGCCAATCCGGCCCCGAACACTTATAGCTGTGCTCCACTGGTCAATATTTAGCGATAGAATTAGACATTAATATCATTATAATAATAAAAATAGTGTATCTTTGCAGTGCAAAAGAAAGCATTAGAAGCAGAATATAAACAGGAATAAATGAATCACTCCTCTTGGTTTCTGTTCTGTTGCCAGCATGTGGAATCATGTGATTTCCAGCAAGTCAGAGGACCTGCAATGGGCAAACATCTCTAAAACCAACAATCACAGATTGGTTGTCGTTGTTTGCTGTTTAGGGCAGCAGACAGTCAGAGGCAGTAGATGAAGTGAACAGAGGTTTGATGTGACAGGCTGCAGGTTTAAACAAAAAAACTAAACAGAAACAACTAGTGAGAGAATTTGGAGACATTTGGAAATTGAAGAAATGTGAGTTGCTCAGTGTTTATCTGACTTTTGTTTGATTAATCATTGAACTGAAGCAATATAATTCAAATTATATTGTGCATTACTGTTATATACAACTGTACCTTATCCTCATGGTATTTATTTTTGACAACTGTGTGCTTAATAATAGTTTGAAAATTCTTGATAATCACAATTTTAAAGTGTTTAATCATGGTAAACTTGTGTCAGAGATTGCGCCACATATTGATCTTTTTCCCGGCTTAGTGCCATATTTATTTTGAAATCCTCACATGAAAAACAACTACATCATCTGCTGGTCTCACTTTACTCCCCTTTCTCCTCTTCAGATGAGGCTACAGGCCATACTCTGCCTCTTGCTGCAGCTCAGTTTTGAGGTAAAAATACTTGGCAAATGTAGAATTGAACTCTTTACTGCTTTGGCAAAAAAATGTCTTTCATAATCATTAATTAGCTGACAAAATTGTGATTGACTCTTGAATGTGGCAGCTTGTTTATCAGTGTGTTTCTGCGCAGCTGTCATCATGCTCACGTCTCCGGGTTTTGTCTGGTTCTTCTCTGGAGCTGCCCTGTCTCTCCATTCAAACTGAATTCATTGATGGGGCCATCACCTGGAAATTCAATGGTTTCATCTAATTTCTTTAACTATCACTACTATTATCACTGTAATGCAACAGTACATAGTTATATATCTTTTCTGTCTGGTCTCTTTTTTTTTTGATTACAGGTAAAAATATAAGTGCTCAGTCAACTGGCTCTACTAGACTCAAAAAGGATGGCTTGTATCTTACTATATCCCCTGTGACTGCTGCTAACGAGGGAGAGTACTTGTGTTTGGCAAAAGACTCTGAAATGGAGATAATTAGAGCATACAATGTTACTGTCGATGGTGAGGAGGATTGTCTTTTATCATATGTCATGCTTTGGATTTGTTTATTGCAGTGGAGCATTTTTAATTTGGGTAGATTCAAAATGGATATATGTGATAAAGGAAAAGCCTGAATCTGAAAGTGTGAAGTGTTTGCATGTCTCTCTACAGCATCGGTAGGCTATAACATTAAGGCATACAGGGGCAAAGACATTCGCCTCCCGTGTCATTTCCCATCTTCTGGTCAAGTTGAGGCCAATGCACTTTGGTTCAAAGAGATGGGCG
The DNA here is from genome assembly GCA_034780835.1 of Ctenochaetus striatus. Taxonomy (NCBI): domain Eukaryota; kingdom Metazoa; phylum Chordata; class Actinopteri; order Acanthuriformes; family Acanthuridae; genus Ctenochaetus; species Ctenochaetus striatus. Next base: position 8,178,680 of record JAUZTA010000024.1, read on the forward strand.
TTGGCCAGAGAACGTGGCTGAATCCTGGAGATGAATCAACGGATGGTAATGAGAAGGTGGAACTGCTGTATTCCTTGGACAGTGATCAGACCATCTTGCTCAGAGACATTGTCATGGAGGATGCTGGAATTTACCATTGTGAATCTCCTTCAGGGGAAAAGTTGAGCACCGTTAACTTGGTTGTTGAAGGTGTGTCTTTTAATTTGTTCAGTGCACTGCCATGTTACACAGTATGTGTCATTTTAATAAGCCTTTCAACAGCACTGTACACACGATGAACACATTTGCAGACCAAACTCTTCAGGAACCTACAGTAAAGATTAAGATCTGATTTACAAACATTTACAAACAATTAGGTACAGCATCTTTTTTAACCATCTACTTAACCTTCTTGCAGCTCCTCCTACACCTCCCCCTTACTTGTGCAATGGTGACAACACACCATGGGAGCCCTGCCAGAACGAGAACAGTCGAACAGAGGAACCCATGTTGCAGGAATCCGTGGTGGAGTTCGCCATGAAGCTTTATGCTTTCCTGAGACAGTCACAACCGTCCAGCAACTTGCTCCTCTCTCCAATCAGCATCAGCGCAGCACTGTCCCATTTGTTGCTAGGTATGAAGCAAGTTTCTCACTTTTTGAACAGTTTAATGATTGTTCTTTTTTTTTTCTTTAAAATCAGTACGATCCATTGTGAAGTATAGATTGTGCAGAAATTGAATATTATATGCACAGGTATGTTTTGATTCTGTATAACGTGAAAATAAGAAACATTATTTTTTTTATTACCATGGAATAAGCCTTTAATTTTTACCTCTCATGCCTTTTTAACAAAGTCTTCAATGTTGCAAGACCTTTTGTCTCCATTAGACCAGAATGGACAAACCAAACACTGACTCTAAAGAGGACCTTTCATGTGTTTTGGCTTTTATTAAAAAAAAAAAAAAAAATCAAAAAAATAATTTATTTATTAAAAACAAGACAAACAGAATAATGCTAACCTTATACTTAGGAATTGTTTGCATAACATGCAGCATCAAGCTCTCACTTTGTTGCCTGTAGGCAAGATAACCTTTACAGGATTTGGAAATTACATAAAAAATGTTTTTTCACCTTGAAATGTCACAAGAGTTTTCCTCGACTTATCACTGAATGCCAAACATGCTGTGCAGCCTTCCAAATAGCTCTTAATCACAGTAATTTTTCATAATGTTTTTCTCTCATGCTCTTACCTTCAGGTGCGAGGGGTGACACCCGCAGAGCCATTGAGAGGGCTGTCTGTGTGCCTCATGACTTCCATTGTGTTCACTTCCAGATGAAGAGGCTGAGAGAGAAGTTGGCTGGCTCGCTGCAAATGGCTTCTCAGATCTTCCATAACCCAGGTATTACGGTCACTGCATGCATCTCACTGAATATCAAAAAATAATCACATGGGCGGAAGCAGAGATTCTGCATCCATAAAGAGCAAAAAGGATCTGAGTCTCTGTAGCTCATCATGGTTTCCCTTTGCTCTCAGAAATGAATGTGAGTCAGTCCTTCACCGAGCAATCCATCCAGTTCTATGAAGCAGAGCCCATCAGGCTCCTGGAAACCAGCGAGGAAAACGTACAGATGATCAACAACTGGGTTGCAAATAAGACCAACAATAAAATCAAAGATTTTGTTGACTCCGTATCGGCCAGTACACAGCTGATCCTGCTCAACGCTGTCTCCTTTAGTGGTCAGTAAAGTGTATTTGCAGCAGTGTGTGTATCATGTGAATGTGAAAATGGTAAATATTAATATACTGACTGCATATGTGTATCAGGTCAGTGGAAGGTCAAGTTTGATCCAAAGCCCAAGAAAGGACTTTTCAGAAAGCTCGATGGTGATATGGTGAAGGTGCCGGTCCTTATTCACCACAAATACATGACGGTTTTGGCGTACGTTGTTGACCTGAAAGCACAGGTAACGAACAGCCAACACCTATCATCAACCAACTCACTAACACTCTACTCAGCAGAGGTTTTCAGACAGTGTGTCAATCAAGATACAAACTTAATTTTAAAGATACACTGCTGAATTTTCTCAATTTGTGCCAAATGTGTGCTCCTATCAGGGTCATCACCCAGAGAAATCTTACTACACAGACATGAGCGTCTATCTTAATATTCAGTCTGACTGATGGTTTCTGAGGATATTATGGCTCCTCTTGTCAACTGCTAATTAATGAATCATTTATAACCCAAGAAATTGCGTAAAAATCATTCTGTTTTTCCACAGTATTGAAGTAACCCAGTAGTTGTTATGTGTACATCAATGGGAACACTGCAAAAAGGGACTGCTAAAAGATACTTCGGCATACTTTTAATGTGGCCAATTGGCAAAAATATAAACAAACATTGGCAAGAGATGGAGCTCCCTTTAGACTTTTAAAACCCCAGCTGTACAGTAATGCCTGAATATTTTTACTTTGCCAACAGGTGGCAAAGTTTCCTCTCACGGGTGACAGCAGCCTTTACATCCTGCTGCCTCGCGACAACACAGCAAACGACCTGCAACAGGTGGAGGAGAGAATGACTGATGCAGCTGTGCTTCAGATGATAGAACAAATGAAAACAACATCCCCTCAGCAAGTGGAGGTCACGCTGCCCCTGATCAAGCTGGACGACCAGCCAGACATGAACATACTCATCAAAAAATTAGGTTTGTAATTCTGTGATTGTTTTCATCTGGCTGGCAGACTCAAATTCAGCTTATTCATACCACAAAATAAACACCGCTTATGCTTCCAGCTCGTGCATTACTTTATCCACCAGCTATACAACCATTCAGTCCTACCGTTTTGCTCCTTGATCTCCCTGTATGTGATCTGCGCCCTTCTCTCCTCTTTCTCTTCTATCATCTTTCCTTAGTTTTTTCTCATTTTTCTCATTTTTTTCATTTTTCTCTTTCTTTTTACCCCCAAACAGGACTCTCATCACTCTATGAGGGCAGCAACATGTGTGGCCTCTCTGAAGAACGGTTGGTACTGGACGATGTCAGACACAGAGCCTTCCTCGCGCTGACCGAACAGGGAGTTGAAGCCGCAGCCGTCACCTCCATGTCGTTCTCCCGCTCCTTCCCTTCATTCTCTGCCCTGCGACCTTTCATCCTGCTGCTGTGGAGTGACCATACCAATGTGCCGCTCTTTATTGGCAGAGTGACTGACCCATGAGAGAAGTATAATAGGAGGGACAAACAGGGAGGAAGTGGAAATGTATCAGAGGTGAAATGGGCAGGAAAAAATTGGAGATATGGCGGAAAAGCTGTCTTAAATCATAATAGAGATACAAGCTCTCTGATCATCTTACTATGCTTTTTATGAAATTTTAGACTCAATATAACTCAATATAAATTCGGTATCAGTAATGCTTCAAGTATAGTAGTGAGCAGTGTCCCTCACAGACACATATATACACCCCTGTATGTGTAATGTCTTTTAAGATGATGAATGAACAAATAATAAAACAACATTATGCTGCCTGTCTGATGCTTTCATAGAATTTAAGTACAACTGGGATCATTCAAATGAAGACAAACGACCACAGACACATCTTCATTTTATTCTGCGCAGTAGTTACACAAACCCACCACAGGATGGCAGCCATACTGTGTGATTGACATTGACAGTGAGTGCACAGGGACTGCAGTAGTGAATTCCCGTCTCATTCCCCCCTGTCCTCCTGCATCATCACCACTTTAATATCAGTATTAAGGAAGACAAGTGTCAAAAAACTGTGACAGTAAAGGTTTTGTTTATTTTTTAAATCAATAGCTTGCTCGGTAAAAGCACAGCAACTGAGCAAAAAATACCCTGAATCATCGTATTCACAAACAAATACACACTGATGGCGAGAGACTGAACGGGTGGCAGAGACTGTAAACACATCAGCATCCAGAATGATCGGCTAAGGTTGCTCTCTATTATACAAGCTGATAGTGATTGCTAAACATGCAGCTGTGTTGCAGGTAAAATGAATACACCAGCAAAGCAGGGTCAGTAGACAAGAGTCAGAAAAAATTTTAGTGACTGTAAACAAAACCAACAGATCCAGACGCAGGAACGAGCCACCATCCAGCCAGAAATGTGAACTCGATTAGATCACTGTCACCCAACTGTGCTCCAGTTATAGAGCTGAGTATTCCCAGAAATGCATCTTTGATGCCTGGATAATATGATAACATTGTTGTTTTGGTTTGATTATCTCACTGCTGACGTGCTGGGAGGTTTGATGTGCATAGAAAAAAGTACAGAATAAACCCCTTCATTCTCACCCCTCACGCTCTTGTTAAAGTCATTAACTGTCTTATGTGTTTAGGTTGTAACACATAGTTTTAATTCCAAGCTTCGATAACGTCCGAGCCCTTTTTGTTCAAAAACCTAATTCACCACCATGTTTTTGCAGTCGACGATGAGACACAAGGTTGTTGAAGGACGCCAAGAATATGAGCAGCCGGATCGATTCAACAGTTAAAAAGCTCCCAGAGGCCACGGAGCGACTGTGGGTGTGCCTCAGTGAACCCGTGTACAGACAGAGCTGTGGTGATACACAAACCAGGGGAGTGCATTGGATATCATGGCAGGCATTTAGACAAATTCACTGAGAGTCTGCGCCATCAATATGCAGAGGAGTGCATAGGGACACATAACACACGTGGTGGTTAAGTGTTCAATCTAGCATAGTTTTCCAATATCTTGCATCCCTGGCCTGTGTTTATCCACCGTCCCCCGCTGCCAAATGAGTTTTCATGCAGACTCATACTAACTGTTTGCAGTAAGTAGTCTTATTTTCTACTAACTGCACACAGTTTATCTCAGCAGGCAATCCTGCGCCACAGACATGGACACATTAGTCCAGGTGGTCTCATCTCCTGCCCAGAGGATGAAATATATGCCACTATGAACCTGATATATAATGGGTCAGAAGTTATGGGATGAATGGAATAATGAACACAGCAATGACTCCCTTTGATGGTTGATTTCAGCCCATTTTCTTGAATTTGTTTCCTTT
>JAUZTA010000024.1:8183989-8194216 GCA_034780835.1 Ctenochaetus striatus
TCCTTTTTTTTCAGATCGTCTCAGTGTCTGAGGGTATGCAAAGGTAGGTTAGAGCAGATTTTCAAGCTTTGGGCAACCTTATTCTTATGAATCAGATAACAGAATTTTCAAATTATTACATTACTGCTGAGATATTGCCCTGCAGGGGAGAAACTGTCTCATCATCTGTGAACTCTGTTGGAGCAGAATTGGAGCCGCTGAGGTAGAAACCTGCTCGGATCCTGTTGAAATCTAATTCATAATGTTGCAGCGAAAAAACGGCGCACAAACGGTACCTCCAAAAGCAATATCCGCCGTGCTTGCTGCGGAAATGACTTCAGCCTTTAATCAGGAAAGTCAAAAAGAGCGGTCAGAGGTTATGAATCAAGATATATTCCATTCTTTAAGTCGCTTTGTGACTGTCTAGCATTAGAGAGGGGAGATGGCAAAGGTCTGCCACACATGATTGACAGCTTGTCAGTGTCTTCCAGCCTGTAACATTCACACCTCTGAGGCCAGCGGTGATGGCAGAGGATTTCTCTCGTGTGTGTGTGTGTGTGTGTGTGTGTCTTTCTTGTCCTTTTGTTATCATTTCTTCACACCTCTGTGCTTCTGGAAGTGGATGCAGACATTCTGAATGAGGCGTGGCATGAATGCAGCCGGACACACACTAAACAGAGAGAGGATGTAGGCACTCATATTCTCATAGCCCTCACACGCACACACACACACACACACACACACATGCACACACACACATGCACACACACACATACTGACACGTAAACTTCTCATATGAAGGAGTGTAGAAAGCCACTGTCACTTGAAGACAATGAGAGACATAAGAACACTGAAACGGTAAAGGTACAAATCCACCAAATGGATTATTTTGTGCTTTATAATACGGTGTGTTGTTTTGCATCAGATCAACAACCACTAAAATAGAGACTTTTCAGAACAGAATCACCCTTTTATAACATCCCTTCTCCTGTTATATATTCCACATTATGAGTCACTGGGGTGCACACATGTTTGGCCCCTTTCACTGAACGAAATTTGAGTACATTAATCTCAAATCTTTTCATTAGGCGTAAATTTTTTCTTTTTTTTTAAACGACAGATTAGATGAGCCACTTCCACAATACAGTAAGGTCTAAAGCACAATTTTGTGAGTATTGTTTTTGTTACGTCAACACTTTAATGAGGACATCGTCACAAATTGGTGCACCTTTAGAAAAAAATACATTGTAAAAAATGTATTCAGATACACATTTTTACCATCACTAATATTAGTATGAATATCATATACTAATACTCGGTGCTGTAATTATTGGCGTTATATGACGGATTTCATTTGTAACATTGTTATTATTGCATGTTTTATCCTTTGCTTCTGTTGCAGCTTTTCTTGTTCTCGGTTATCAACCATCTTTCAGTGAGACAAATGTGTCTGTGTTTGTGTATGTGTGTGTTACGGTTTGTGCGTGCACAAGTGTGTGTGTGTGTGTGTGTGTGTGCATGACTGTCTTGTGTAATCTAGTCCGGTTTGTCGCTGCTCGGGGCTCCTTGCTGTGTGAGCGTATGCCAGTACTCCACTTTCTTCCCTTTGTTTTTGAGACACTCGAACCAGTGTTTGAGTCTCTGTCCGCTTGCATTGATGCCCAACTCCACTCCACCTGCAAGCAGAGAGGCAGAAACAGACAAGAAGCTTCAGAAGATGATGAAAAAACTGTGGGAGGATTATGAAAAGAGACAGGAATGAAAAGAAAGAAAGAAAAGACATCTGGTGGAAGAAGCAATTAGATCCTTTACCTAAAAGCATACCATGTAATTACTGATGTAATTATTGCCACTACAGGTCTCTCAGTCAAAACTATCAAAAGATGTAGATTGTGATGTGACGTGATGTGGGATTTGTTTATTTTGTTGTGTAACAGTCACAGTTGCAGATAAAAAAAAATTATCTGGCTGACTCAGGCAGAAATCTTAATGGACAGCATAATGTAATAAACTTTTTTTTTCAAGGTTACATAAAGTCCCATTTGCAGACTTTCTTCCTCGCTCTAACTCGAACTACTGTTACACCAGAAGTAACTGAGGAAATGTTATGCAATGCAAGTTCAAGCAAAAATGTTTATTACAAGTAAACATTTCCAGAAAAAAAGGGCTTTGTGACTATTAGGCCTACATCATCCTGTGAACCATTCTTCAACTGCTAACAACTAACACATCAATGTACATGTATGTGGCATTTCACCATATTAGCTGTCTTCATATACAGGTCAGTAGTGTAGTCAAATGGCTCCTTTGGGGTTTGTGAGATGAATTATGGTAGAGGAAAGAAAAAACAAAACAAGTTATGATGCAAAAAATTATCCTTTTTTCACTTTCCTCTTTTTTGCCCGTCCTTGTTTTCTATAAAATAGCAGATGCTTTTACTTTTAAGGCCTCAAAAAGGAGGAAAATTGAAGCCTGCAAACGTCAGCTGTGAACCCAACACCCGGCAGTTATGGATTGAGTCTCTGGCCACCTGATGAATGTAAGAAAAATATCCGCTCTCCTTTTAGACCTGATTTTGGTCTCTACCAACACCTGAGGGAAGTATCAGGCTCTGTAGCTGTGAAATGCTCCACAGAGTTCACTAGCTAGTCACTAACTGTGTCTGTGTGTTTTTTAGTGCTGAGCTGGTAGTAAACAGTTAGAGGCTTTTTGCTGAGGACAGCTACCCTCTGAAGCTGATAATAACATTACAAGAGCAGTGAGAGTGAAGCAGAACAGAAAAGATGTGGTAAACAATGAGCTGAAACTCTTGATGAAGCTCCACAAAGCTGAGGAGTTAAAGCACTCCTCGGGTTAAGGTGATAATTCATCACTATTGCCAACACCTTTTCCATCACACATCGCTTTCGCACTGTCACTTATTATTAAAGACGCTTTCAATGACACAGTTTGGTTATTTTAGTGCCAAATCTCCTTCTGACAGAACTGCACACAATTCAAACTCTAAAAGGTGTCGAGTGGCCCAACTACACTTAACCTTAACAATAAAAAAAGGCAACATCTTGTATTTATAAGTAGTTTCAGCTGTAAGATAAATGTAGAGGAGTTAAAAGAGCAATATTTCTTTAAGATATGCAGCTGAATAAAAATAAAAGTACAACTACCTCAAAATTGTACTTAACTGCAGTACTTGAATAAATGTAATTATTGCCTTTTCATCACTAGTGACATGTGAAAATAACAACAAACAAAGGGCGGGACTGACAGACATTTTGTTTCACCGTTAAAATCTGATATTCAATAATATGTAATTGAGCTCTGGCAATAACACATCAACATTCATGCATAGAAAGATTATTATTATTTGACTGGCAGACAGGCGGGGATGGGAGCCAAGAAAGAAGCAAACAAACACTGGAGGAAACAGAGATTTAGATAACCAAAGATTTATTGAAAGACCTCGGGGAGGGGAGATAAACACGCAGAAAAGCAGGAAATGACTCAGGTGAAGGTAAGCTGAGGTGATGGAGATGAGGGTGTAGAGGCAGACTATAAGGCAGAGAGATGCAAGCAGTTGTCACACTGAGGTTATTACAAAGCCATTCCCTTGGCTGTGATTGCACAGTTAATGGAGCGTGAAGTTTTAAACATGGTATTTTGGCAATGCCGCCTTCTAACAGCGCCTTGGAAAATGACAGCCGCGAGCAAACAAGGCTCGACTGTTGATCTGCTTCTCATCTGAGCTCAGCGCTGAACACTGCCTGGGATGCTGCTGCTGGGTGGAGACGAGCAGCCTTTAAGTGTTTCCTACCCTGTATCCTCCCTAATTTTACTTTCACACACATCCTAGAGAGCAGGCCAACACCTGTTGACAGAGTTTCGATAGGATTATCAGGCGCAACTCCTCCGCACCCTGCCACAACACTCTCAACAGGGGGATCGATTGAGTGTTGCCCGAGCTTGCAGGCTTCAAGTGACAAACAGTCGGTCAGTCATCCTGACATGCGTGGGGCGACAAAAGAGGGATGAGGAACCAGAGCTGGATGAGATGACAGACAAGGGCGAGGCTGACATGGAGGATGGCGAGCAGGTGTGCACCAACGCTCGCACAGGTTCTCTGTCTGCTTATTTTTATCCCTCACACAATGTTCCTCCTCAGCTCCACATTTGTTTCAACCAACCCAACCAGCAAATCCACAAGTATTGAGCTTGTCAAAAAAGCAGAGCTGCAGATCTGGAGGCATCAGTATGCTCCAAACAATATGCTTGTAATTGTGGGATTATCGAACAGTGTCTGAGCCCCTCCCCGCCTCCCCCGACACCAGTCCATCCTCTGCTCTTTTATGGGCTGCAACTTCTGTCACTTTCTGGAGCCAGAAGTCATAAAAAAAAGCAAATCCCATTGGCACAGCAGTTCGCCAAGTGCGAGGCGTTAGAACATATGCCAGACCTGCTCTTTTCCTTCAGCTTCTCTTAAAGAAATATTGTGGGCACAACAGCAGTAAGTTGACCAACACCATGAAGGCCTCTGAAGACCAAAGTGGCCCATTATTCACATTTGTGCAAAACATTACATCGATTGCACAGGTGACAGGCTTTTTGTCCCTCCTTTAAGGGTGGCCTTTCAACACAAACACCCACTTTTGCCTCAGACGTGCACGACACTGCATACTAACCAGTTTGTTTGAGGCATATAAAACCCTCAGGACTTAACCTGTTACATTTAACTGCCTGGAGATTTGCTTTGATTTGTGACTTGACAGCAAAAACACCAAAGTCTCTGGTTTGGATCTGCTGAACATTAAATAAAACAGCAACATGCACTGCTCATAAACACCACACACCTTGAAATTTTTATTGCTAATCCTACACATTAAAAGGACATGGTTTGAGCTATGTGCATCAATGGCTTTGAATGCAAACTGTTCAAAATATTTCATTTTAATGAGCATCGACAGGCCTAAAGGATTTGCAGCCTACTTGCAGTTTTTTTTTAATGTTTTTTAAATAAAATGTGCAAGTTGCCCTGAAGGACTCGGAGTTAAACTTGCTTTGAAAAGACTTCAGACTAAAGAGATCTGACTTGGACTTGTCTCAGCTGGCTCAGGACTTGACTTTAACTTGCCCCCAAAACCTTGAACTTGCTCTCAAAGATTTAAGACTTGACTTGAGAGTAATGATGCAAGGATTTTACATTTCCCTCTACAAACAAAAAAATCCAAAACCCCAATGCAGCCAGTATTTGAAGTAAAAACTCTGTGAACATGTAGAAGGCAACACGAGGCCAGAGACTGTTGTGACACAAGGAACTGAGTCAGTGGCTGACTGTGACTAAATGAATGTGCATAATTTATGGCTGAATCTCTGAAATTTATAATGATGAATGATGAAGAAACAGTAAACAAGGCTCAGTCACATCACTGTGAAAATGAAGCACAGTTTTTTTTCCCTGACAATCACTGGGGTATCGGATTGGCTTGCCTTGTAAACTTCTATGTTTGTGTAACATTACATCCAACTCAGTATCAGCATTCACAGCTTAAAGTCACAGATTAGAGCTGCTTCACGGTGAAAATGACATCTCCCATCTTACCGTGTGTAAGGATCTATCACAAGTCATCAGCTTGAGTTATTGCAGGGGTTTTTCTCGAGTTCGTCTACCCAAACACTTTCTCTCTGTCACTGTTAAGTTTTCTCCTCCACGTATCTCTTAAATCTCACCCTTTGCCGTGTTAAATCCTATACATCTTCTGCTAAGCCTATTAAGCTGCATGTTATTGCTCTCACTCTGGCTAAAGTGTGCTGGGATTGTGTTCGCTCGGCCTTTTAATCATCTCGCTTTCTCCATTCTTCTTTGTCTTGGTGTCATTTTTCTTCTAGCCCCAATTAGCATAGCTGGCAGGCTGCTGTAGCTAAACCTGTAATGATAATGGTCGGGGGAGCGGCTGCTATCTGGGGCTGTTTCTTAGACCGATGGCCTTTTCTCCCAGCAGGGCTAATAACTCACTGGGCTTATCTAAACACAGGGCGACTCCCACCCTCCCACTACCTCACACACACATGTGTGTGCACACACAGTAGACAGAGTTAAACGCTTTGATCTGAAGGCCTTCAAGCTTTCAGGGTGGTAATCCATTCTTACTGTGCCTCCTCACTACTTCCCCATCACTCCCTAAACTCCCACGGCTCCATTGCCGTGATTTACACACCAGGCCATGCCAAAGCTGTTAAGCAGTCTGATGAAGGAGCAGGGATCTGATGTGCCAAGTCCACGAAGAATTGGCATCTAAAGCAAATGTCTTCCTCTTTGATTAGTAAAGCCTCTCCATTTCCTTTTTCACTCCAACTCTCCGTTGCACATGCTCAATAGTTCTCCACAAGTCTCATTATGACTCCTCATCTCTGCACTTTTTTCTTTACTCCTCTCTCTGCCCACGTCCGCCTTGGTATTTTTATGTTTTCCGCAATTGCACCACTTTCATTCAAACGTTCTTGTACAGTCATCCACTTGGCTGCTGCTGCTTACGTCTCCACTCCTCCCCTCCGCACCTCTGTTTTTTTTTTTTTTTCTCAGCCTACCTATGAAGTCGTTGCTCATTCCCAGGTCATAGTCCCACACGGAGATCTCCAGGGTTTTCTTCGCCAGCTGGTCCAAGGGTACTTCATATGAAAACTCCTGTGCAGGTGGCGCACACAAGAGCATATTTATATCAATGAATCATTAACACAAGAGTTGAAAGGAACTGAATGAGCCTACGTAATGAAGTGGATTTTTTAGTCCAAGTATGCAGATTGATGCTAAGACGGAAATGTCAGATTTTGAAGCAATTTTTTTAAAAGCATACATAATTGCCGTGCTCATCCAAATGTCAGATACTCTACTGAGCATAATTTTAAACTGAGTAAAGAAATCAAATTGGCAGGTGTTTTTATGGCTATTTGTAGAGAAGGAAACAAGTTGTACCTCATTAAATTCAGGGTTGAGAGTCTTTTTATTCACTGAAGTCTTGTACTTGGACTTTTTCCCCATATCTGGCTGCAAAATGCTGAGAGAGAGAGAGAAAAAAAGAAGAGCAAAAAGCTGAAGAGGGCATAACTTTTTTTGGGGACACTTCTGTTCTTTCAAAAACTCAGGAGAACACAGCCTGAACTTCTAGGAATGACATTTTGGAAAATATGCTTGTTCACTTCCTGCCATAAGTTAGATGTTAAGATTAGTAGTTGAATTTTATAGGAAAACATTAGCCAACCTCCAGTTAGCTTAGCATAAAGAAACAGTGGGGATTATCTGAGCTTATGCTTTTTTTTGTAGTTTGTGAAGGAATCAGAGTTGCTGGTGAATGCTGAACCTATCTGTTTCCCCTGTTTCAAGTCATTATGCTAAGCAAAGCTAACAGACAGCTATAAAATATATAACTCTATACTTGAGAGTGCGATCTTTACATTTAACTTTTGGCAAGAAAGTGTGCAGGAGCTTTGTACAAAATCTTAAACTATTTTCAGCCCATGTTCCTTAGAAATGGAGTGATTTCTGAGCCGCACAGGACAAAAGGGAAAACTGTAAATAAAAGATTTGCACAACAGATGTCCTCAAATGCATTTTACCTTTCAAACTGGGCCAGGACAATCATTATTGTGGTGATCAAAGTAATTAATCTAAAACTTTAACTTTTTATCTTTCGCTCTGCTGTGACAGTAAAATTGCTGAATAGGAGGAACAAAGGGAGACAAAGTTTGAAAAATCTCTTTTGGAGATAATTGTGACCCAGAAGTCTTTGATCAAAGGGCGAGGACAGTGAGAGAGTGAAAGAGAAACAAAAAAAAGAATGAGAGAGGGAGAGAGAGAGAGAGACAGAGGACCAAAGCAAGATCATAATCACGCTGATGGTGGAGGACTATACGCTCAAGTGAAGAGGCAACAGAAGGAGCGCTAGAGGGCAATGAGAGTCATCATCAGCATAAATTTCAAGTCAAGATGTTCAGGCGGTGAGATATCTCAGTCTTCCAGCCTCCCCCTCGCTAGTGACGAATCCTGGCCTGACAGCTGATGCATGAGATGGGCTTGGGGTTGTCACTGCAGAGCCGGAATCAGAGCGAGTGAAGGATGGAAGGATGCAGGAGGGGAAGGAACGGGAGGCGGAGGAGGAGAAGTTGGCAGAAAGTAAGATTGTAGCATTAAAACTTAAGCAACAGTTCAGTGCTGAAATGTTGTTTTTCATCATATGAAATGATTGGGATGCATTTTTATGCATCACAGACATTTGTGACTTTGGTTCGTCTACTGAAAGTTGCAAACACATATGATTCGCTGTCAGTCACAACTTTGTGACGTTTTTCTCAGTTTGGACCAGGATTGACCTCCATACCACAGAATTTCAAGAATCTTACACTTTTATTACGTTTTCCACAGAAACTCCACTAAGTCAAATCCTTGGGGGCTCAACTGGCCAAGGGTTCACTGGATATGTGAATACAACTGCACTATTTACCATAAACAGGTTGAAATATTCAATGTCACTGATTTGGGGTTGTGGATAGGTTATAAATGGATTTATCAGTGTACAGCTGGGAGGTGTTTAGTTTTGTCAGCTGGAGCAGCTTCAGAAAAATCTCAGGGGAATTGATGGTCTAGTTTTACACATCTGTTGTGGAAGGTGGGACGCCCTTCTCTATTTCACTTGGGTTTGGTCTGGTTACTGCTGAATAAAACTGCAGCAGAGAAGGGGTACCTACATTTTTTAATCCATAGATATTAACATTATACAAAATTTTCATCATATTTTGTGTCTATGATATGTCCTTGGATTGAGTCCTGTGGGATTCATGTTGGTAAAGGCTGCTGTGTCTGCTTCTTTAGAGTGACCTGTCTCTACTACAACATACATATACATACAAACAACATGCAAAGTAGTGCTTTGCAGTGCAGCGGAGTGAAGGACTCCAGCAGGAAGAGAGGATGTGGACTCTGTGGTTTATTTAGTGATGCTTGATACCTCGACAAATTTCATTTTTTTTACAGCTTTTGTCAGATGACAAAAAATCGATGTGAAGATATCATCCATGTGCATACTTTCCCTCTCTCTTTGTGTATGCAAATATAGTACTGTTCAGTTGTTTCATATTGTATGGAGGACTACAAACTTTCAAAAGGATGAATAAATTACTCTGACCTTGCACACAGCAGACAATATTCTGAAGTGCTTCTGTGGTTCATAAAGGCCAATAAATATGCCTCCTGTATGCCTATTAGACACCAGACTATAGTGTTGTTCCAGTTCAAGCCATTCAGCTGATGACATGTTAGCTAACACCTTTGGCCTGCTAGTCATCGGTTCTGTAAGGTGTTAATGTCTTTAAAGGTCATTTTCTTCATAAGCTAATCAGCCTTTACCCTTCATAATACCTGGTTCTAATGGTCTGACTTCCTTTAGAAGAAGGAAGCCAGAAGAAAGAAAGAAAGAAAGAAAGGAAGGAATCAATTGAGAGCGGCAGCCAAACAAAGCCTCTCTCTGACCAGCAGTATTCGAGAGGCTGAGGTGAAAGCCTGGGGGACCTCTCGGTCTGAGCTGCAGTGCCAAATCACATTTTACATATGGCTCTGAGACAGTTCAGACGTGGGATTCCAATTTCCTGAATAACAAAACATCATTTGACAGCAACATTCATAATAATGATAGCATAAATAAAAAATATTCCGTGCGGCAGCAGCCAAATATGCTCAAATTACCGTAGAAAATTCAATGGGAAGAATAATTCAAACCATGGCAGGCTGGTCCACAGAGATAGGAAGGATTATCCCTTCAGTTTTTTGTTGGCTGTTTTCTTTAAAAAAAGTAGGTTGTTGGTTGCAAAATACAGTAAACTAACTGCTATATTTCTGTGTTGTAGGCATTGTTGTGTAGTATCACAAACTTCCGCTGACCGATATAACAGGGATTAAAAGCTGTTCTCCTCTATAAAAGATGATAAAGTTTAAATACTGTCCCATAAAACTAACCTTTTTCATATGAAGTGATATGGATAAGACAGAACAACTCAAGTCAAGAATGACAAAATAACAAGAAAATAGTGAAGCCAAATCTTATACTGCAGTGCAACTACAACTTTAAAACATCCATCTCACATAACCTTAACTCAAATTTACAAAGGCAGTATTTTTTGATGGGCATATTGCTTTATATTCACTGCAGGTGTTATTTTCATGTGGATATGATTTTATGTACTTGCCTATTTATTATGTCCTAAGCA
>JAUZTA010000024.1:8229113-8239278 GCA_034780835.1 Ctenochaetus striatus
TGCAAATTTTACACAGTAAATATTTTGTTAAAGAGAGCATGCATTATATTTTTTTAACATAATGAGGAAACATTATTATTTTAATATGTCTGGCAAATTAAAAAATGTTCTTACTTGAAAAATCAGAAAATATCCAATGTAGCAACTATGGAGAGGCATGAGTCATTGATTAACCCTTTCCTAAACATCTGATTGACCTTTTTTTCTTCTCTTAATATGACTGGGTGGTAAAATGGAGCAAATGCTTGGAATGTTGTTCCACACAGCCGAAAAGGCACAAAAATACCATATTGTCTTTTTCTTTGTCCTGTGGACAAAGGGATCATTTTATCTTCAAGGGCATCTTTTTGAATAAAGAGTGTCCTCTTGCAGAAAGTGTTGCATTCTCAGTTGTTTAGCAGTAGCAAGTCTCAGCTCTTAGTCAAGGTTGGAGAAAGATCATTATCTAGGACAAATGTACTCTTTTAACATGTAATCACAGCCAAATGCAGGACTCTGCATCAAACCCTGGTCTCCACTGTCAACGTCCTGCACCTTTACCTGCTACACATCTATCAAAATATAATTGGCAAATCAAAGCAGCAGTAAATTCATGCAAATCCTCACAGTCAGGGTTGGAAAAATGCCCCTTTTATATCTGCACCTGCTCAGTATATGACCTTGTAATCAGCATTTCCAAGATTTGACTTCGTGCGGTTCAGAACTGCACCACTGCCTCCAGCCAATCCAATCCAAGCCAAAAAGGAAAGTTGATTTCCACCTAAGTAAACAATTCAAAGGTCTGCGCCCCATTGGGAGCTGACTGCTGCATGAAATTCAACAACATTATTGCACTCTCTTGTCTTTTTCTGTGAAGGTAAGTGGTGAAATAAGTTTTCTCTTCTTTAAAAACAGCAAAGCACTAAATAAGGGTTTTTGCTCGATGCACTAAGCATATTTGAGCGTGGCGAGAGTCTGATCGCACGGGGGAATAGATTCCTCCATAGTGTCCCACTGCAGCACTGCCACACCGGGAAAGGAACAGGGAACAAGAGACAATGAAAGAGAGAGGCAGAAAAAAAACAGAAAAAAACAGAAAAAAGAAACAAGAGAAAGCAAAAAAACTTAGATTATGCCTTACCTGCAACTTTTGTTTTCTCTGGAGCACTAAATGTTTTGGTTGCACATGCTGGACTTCAAGTTGTTTCAAGTTGACACTGCGTCTTCGGCGTCATAAAAAACACAGCGTGTATCTTGCTAAAATGACAAGGCAGGGAGGATTTTGTAATTTTGCATTTTATCACATCTTAAAGCCACGAGTGACATTTACAAGAGTCACAGGTCATGCAGCAGGTTTGTCCAGTGAAGTGAGACAAAGTTCAGACACTGACCAGTGCAGAGCAAAGTAAAATGCCAAGGAGAAGAACAGCACAGTTTGTATGGATCGTTACACTTCTTTGATGGTCCGAGGAACTGAAGACATGTCCTTCATGTTGCTTTTATTGGAGACTAAAAATGTGATACCCACACTGAAACAATTTTTTCTGTGTTTACAGTTCAAACTTGAGGTCTAATAACAGCATAAGAACAGCACATAGGGGGACAAATCGAAAGTTAATGAATAGTGAAACAGAATAGAAAAAGACCTCGGGACATGAAATCCCTGCCTAATATAATAAATGTATAGCATGCAATCAGTGAAGGACACAGTGTGATTAAAGTGTGGACAGAACAAAGAGGACAGAGTTGTCAATCAGCTATGTACAGTGTATGTACAGCACATACACACACATGCACTCGTAAGCACTTATCAGCTACTGCAGAAGCAGTTTTACAAAGCGTCTTTAGCTTAAACCTAAATAAGTGACTCCTCTGTCACTTTACTGGCAACATTTAACATCCTGTACATCAGTATGTTGACTTTTCTCTTCTGGCCTTAAATGGATATTTTCATCTTTTTTTTCAGCTGTTAGTTAATTAACTTTTTGAACCTTGAACTCTCCCCTCTTCTTCTGCAGGGCCTTTTCAGATTTATTGCCATAAATACAGTATATACTCTCAAACTGCTGGCTCAAACACTCCAATTATTGTCCAAAAAACATCCAAAGATCCCATGGTTTATAGCTGCAACATTTCTGTATACATCTGCAACTTTTCTGGAAGTCCAATGCATAGCTGTGTACACTTTTCAGCCACAGTCAGCATGACAAATCCAGTATCTTTCTGTAAAAATTAAGTATAATGATTTTTTTTTTCTGTTTTTCACTTTTACTTATTCAGACAAAAAAGAATGTGTTCTGGGGGTTCAGCCTACTTCCCATATTTTAAGAGAAATGCATGTGTTTGAGGTAAACAGTTATAACAGTGTGAGCATACAAAGCTCTCATGAAAACTTTGTCACAGACTTTCTTTAAAATCCATTCTATTTACCAACGTCTGCAGTGTTTTTTATAACTGCTGAAATACATTCTCTGCTGTCTAAAGATTTCTACACTGGTCCTTTCTGTCCTTTTTTTTTACAGACATGTCTGAGCCAGTCTTATCCTCCACAGAGCTGTGTCAGAGCTGAGGAAAGGTCTCTGTGCAGCAGTTATCATTCTGCTATAGGTGAAAAAAACCCTCTGCTTTCTGTGGTTATCTTTGAATCAATACAGTCAAGTTGAGCGATGCTAAGACAAGATGCAGCCATGGTGCTTTTGCAAAATAATAACAAGCAGAGTGTGGTAGAGGAGGAGAATGCTGGGTAAAATTATCACTCATTGAGGATCTTATACCCACAGTCTATAGTAATAAAGACTATGTCCAAGCAAACCTTTTTTCTTTGACTCATAAGGAACTCAGTTCTTTGGCCAAGGTGTGTGGGTTAATCAGGACTGCTCCAGGGCTTATGGGAAATTGTTTGCCAAAAGGCAGCTTGAAAAAGAAACGTTGGGGTAAACAGGTATAAATGTTCTCCTTTCTGTATCTTGTCAGCTCTCATAGTAGATCTATGAGCCGCATTGCTTTGTCCTAGAAACAGTTGAATTTGTTCACATTTAAGTTAAATAGTTTTGTTTTTTCCATGGAAACTGAAATTTGGTCCTTCATGCTGTTGAGATCTACAAATATTGACTAGAACTTGAAATAGACACGCACTTGTTATAATAGACTCACAGGTTGGTCGATTTGGGTTAATACAGTTTAAAGCTTCTGCATCTAAACCAAAATAGATCAGAATGAAATATAAATACATCGAGATTAATAGAATGACTCATCTGCCTCCCAAATGTATCTGCAGTAAGACAATATCACTGCCCTTTTTGTTCCTGAGGACAGAGGCAGACAGCTTCAGCTCTAATCCCGACATATTTAGCTGGATAATCACCCTTCACTATATAATCCTCAGGTTAGGGAAGACTTCATACTGTAGAGATGTACTTCATATTCATCATCATCAGCCGGAACAAACAAGGAGGACGGTCAAAATAAATAGAATAAAAATTTTCTGTTTCTTTCTGTCGGTGGCTGAAAAAGGTAAGCTTGTATACAAAGTGTGCAAAATAATCAGTATGTTTTTTCTCTGCATTTTGAATCAGTCGGTTCATGTGTAGTGAGTCTTGCACAGCTCGTGTTTTCTCACTCTAATGAGACTGACAGATGTCTCTTCTCTCCTCTATAATATTTGATTATTCGACTGGATTTTCTGAGTGTATTTTGCTTTTTAAGCCGACAGATGGCCGGCCCACTGTTTCAGTTTGTTTTGGTTCAATATTTGTGCCCCTGTTGCTCTCTACAATTACATCAACAGACTTATTTAACCAGCTCCAGTGTGTTATTATCAGGCTAGGAAAGGAGGGAAAGGCTGTAATTAGACAAGACTCACACAAAGCATGTAATAAGGAGATTGTTCCAAATGAAGAGACAGGAAAAGATGTCTGGGGATGAGAAAAATATCTCATTCTTGCCCTCCTTACCCTCCTATCTGCACCAATACTGAAGGCGACAGTCTCATTTCAGAGCAGTGACATAAAATCAGTGCTGGGGGGAGAGGAGGGAGTGGGGGTGTGATGTGGAGGAAGTGGTGGAGAGGTGTTAAGATAGGTGAAGATAAGATGGACTGCCAGACCCCGATTGCATTACTATTGGTTGTTTATGGATCAGACACAGGCTGGTTTGGCCCTCTGGGATTGATTGTCTACTGACTGGACAGCAGGTGAATGGAAGATAATACGAAAAAACAAAGAGGAAAACAGAGGGAGAGTACAAAGATGGGTGAAGCCTCACTTGAACTCGAAGCCAAGTGGCAGTAGCTGAGTGGAGCCCTGAGTGTTTTTCTGTCCCTGTCTTTGTATGTTGTTTTTAACATCTGCCAGGGAGGTTATTTTTTTTTTGCTCCCATTAGCTTAGTCTGTTTGCTTGTTAATGGGTATGAGAGTACCTCAAAAACCATTCAACAGATTCCAGTGACATTAGGTGTAAATTCAGGCCATGTGCCAAGGAACAAGTGCTTAGATTTTTGACAATTTTATGCAATAATGTGGAAAAGTTTAAAATTCTTAAAGGGAAATTCACCAATTTTACACTTTTGTTCACAGTCTCTTTAGAAGTTTTAAAGGAGGAGTGCATATCTGAAAAGAATAGTACAAAGCCGTTTGTGGCTCCAGAGGCAGCTAAAAAAAATGATAAATGTCCTCAAGTGAGGTTCCTTGAGTCACTGTTGGTTGGAGCTGAAGACTGTAAGTCTGAAAATGAAATCTAGGGGTAGGAAGTTAGAAAGAAGTGAGTAAGCCAGACTTCTGTAGCCTGCTGCTTATCTCAACTTGACTTTACAAACAAAAGTAGCTGCTTCTAGTCTATAAAGGTGAGCCAACACAGCTGAGCCATGTGCACTATTTGCATAGAGAGATTTGTGACTGCAGGCAACATGTCAAACCTCAATCTCAGCCTCGAGTGCACTTAGGTCCTTCAGGAAGAATCAATGGTAGAAGGGCGTTTCTGTTTTTCTATATTCATTATTAAATGGGCTAAAAGTATTTAAGCCCAGAGAGACTTGGAGGGGAACACCCAGTTCATCACAGGGTTGACACATCGAAACACCCACGGGCGAATTTAAAGTTGCCAGTTAAGCTGTCCTTAATGTCTTTGGACTGTGGGAGGAGGCCAGAGCCTCTGGAGAAAACCCACGCAGACACTGAAAGAACATGCAAACTCCACACTGAATCAACACACACACACACACACACAGCACTGTAGGCGGGACAATGTTATATGTGCCACAATGACCTCTGTCACCAGAAGCTCAGCTTTTTCAAATCTTACATTTTCTCCTTTTTGTTTTCACACAAAACTGCCACAAACTGTGAACTGAAATGTCATTAGGGAGGATGTAAAAAAGGATACTTCTCAACTCTTATTCAAGCTACATGTGATGCTATACTGGAACATGATCAGTATGAAAGATCAGATCAGAGATCATGAGTGTGACTCACTCAAAATTTTGAACATTTCAATTCTGTACAAAGCCTTAATGCTCAAAAAAAACAAAACATTTAGATATCCTCCAAAAATCCTGACCACTATCAGTCAATCAGCATGATGCCTATCGCTGTGTGGACTTTGATGAGGATTCTCATCCAGACGCAGAAAATTATTTTCTCCTATCAAAGTATCAGATTTGTGCAGCCTTGGTGGAGTAATAACCTCTGTGATTGCTTTCTATTTTCTGTCTGTATTGTGCCTGTTTGTATTGTATGTGGGGTCTTTTTTGTAAGACATAATGAATCTCAGCGCCCTTCATTCCAGTGGCTCTTGTGAAATATATTTAGAATATCCATTCAGTGTTTAACCCCTCACTCCCCAGCAGGGTCCATTCAGCTCCTGTCACTGCGCCGCAGCCCTCCAGTGCAGCGGGCTCTCCATCATCAGCTCTGTTAGCTCTGTTTGTTTTAGACCAGTCCACCTGGCCCTCCATTTCATTACTTCAATTAGCATGATTAGGATCTAAAATTGCTTGTGTCGGCTCGGTGATTGACAGCAATTGGCCACTTAGGGAGGAGAGGAGCAGACACACAGTGCTGCTCAATGGCTTGTGTAGTGAAACGCGCGTGTGTGTGTGTGTTTGTGTGTATATGTGGGTGAGTTTGTTTACCCTGATGGGAGTTTGTGCTCAGTGAAGATGAGAGCAATTCTTCAGGCAAACAATATGAGTCTAACATTATAGAATATCTTCCTTGGCCCACATGTGAGATTTCAGTGTTTAGGGGAGTGGAAGAGACAGATGTCTGTGTGTGTGTGTGTGTGTATGTGTGCAAGTAAGAGTTTGTGTGTTTAAAGACTTTTTAGATATGAACTTATTTTTAATATAAAGCATAATATATAATCTACTGCATATGAGTGTATATGAGCATGTATAGTATAAAAACATTTACTAAAAATTGTTTTCATGTCATTCCATGTCCAGAGTTGTGTAAAAATGCATGTCCCCCTCTTCTCAACCCAGATAGCTTAACATGCTCTAAGCGTGTGGCAATCAGCCTGTATCACATGCACACTGATTGTGTGAAAGCGTGACAGACAGGCAATCACTCCT
The DNA here is from genome assembly GCA_034780835.1 of Ctenochaetus striatus. Taxonomy (NCBI): domain Eukaryota; kingdom Metazoa; phylum Chordata; class Actinopteri; order Acanthuriformes; family Acanthuridae; genus Ctenochaetus; species Ctenochaetus striatus. The sequence continues at coordinate 8,235,661 of JAUZTA010000024.1, forward strand.
CAGTCATGGCACGTTTTGTTCACCCCAGTGGGAGTAGCGAACGCGGCTCGTTTGGCAGAGGCACATTAAATGCCTGGGCGTAATTTAGAGGACTGGCTGGTCTTGTGTCTCTTCTCATTATGGCCCTCGTGCTCTATGTGGCCCTAAGTAGCTACCGCTGGAGCGGATCTCGGGTATCTGTCTTCGCGCCATCTGCGTGGCAAGCGAGATGGTGGAGTGAGGCGTTATGTTTATGGCGCATCAGTGCCAAGCACGGCCGTTCATCAACAGGCGCTGATAGCCAGAACGGCGGAGTTCTGTGACAGAACATTAATCTGCGTCTTAAACAGACAGCCATAAGTCTCTGCTCCTCTTCCCATCTCCACAAGTCCTACACGTGTGATTGTCATTCACCCCCTTTTTCCTCATCTTTCTCTTTTCCTCTCCTTCCTCTATCTCGTGTTCCTATTTTTTCAAACCATTCTTTTTGTCCTTTGATGCAACAATTTTGGCTGTCTTGAGCTCTTAACCCGCTCTCAGTCTTAGTGTATTATTTTGGGCTGTGTTCTCCCATTCACTTTAATCTGTCTCTGCACTGGATTAGACTTATTTTCTCCTACCTCTCTCTCAACATGTAGTAGATTAGACAGCATTTTGTTCATGTCTCTTGTTCTATACAAACTGTAAAAATGACAATAAGTGGTGTGAGAAGGTTCACTAATGCTGATCATCAACTGTTCCCCTCAGTTCCACAGCGTGTTTCAGCTCTTATCTGATTCTTTTGGTTTTGCACACATTTACTGCTAAGGCTCATCCACCTCAGTTCCTTCCACAGCAAGCAGCTGTTTTTTAGCAAAAGCACTCTAATAAACTCAGTGTACACTATCTTCCAATCACTGAATGGCAGCTTAATAAGGTTAGCAACTTCCTGGTGAAGTGGAGTATTTAGGAAATTAAAAAGCCAGATACTTCCTTCAGGAGTTGATGTAGAGCAAAACACTGCGGAAAGGAAAGAGAATGCTGGATCCTTTGAGCTGCAAATGAATGCTAATAATGCACATTGTCTAATGGAAAGTAGACAGTTTTTTTTAACACATTTGCATATGTCACTTCCTAAGGTGTTAAGTTATTAAGGCAGCTTTGACAACTTTGAAATTAAACACGTTTTGTTTTTTTTTTTCTCCATAATAAATGTCAACCTTTTGACTGGAATCTGACTGTTTTCAAGGGGATGTCTTGTATTCTCTCATGCTCTTATCCCTTTTCCACATTTGTAATTTTTTTCCATACAGGATGTCTCTGAAAAGTGCAAAGGGAGGACCTGAAAGTAGACCATCCTCTGCTGCCAGGTCAGTGGGATCTAACTAAAAGTACTGGACAAATGTAACAGGGAACTGATACAAATTAACAATTTACTTGAAAGCTGAGTGCAAAGGGGGATGTTAGCTCTAAATATGTGCTTTGTGAGAATCCCCACATTTCTCTCTTATACAGAAGCGAGTGGTTACTAGAAAGATGGACACAAAAATAAACTTGCTTTGATAAGAGTTTTATATTTTTCAAGAGTTTGCAATTTTTGCAAGTTTTAAAACTTCGAACAATTTCCTCCCATAGTTGCTGCTGTCTATCAACAGTTCGAATCATCATTAAGCTCCTATTACAGGAGGGTCCATCCATGTGACAAGCCACAAAGTTCATTATTGTAGATTTTTATCAGTGGTTATACGTTTTTTTTATTATTAATGAAGGACATTAAGTGCACTTTGAATTGATTAAGGTTTCTTCCTCTCCCAGCTTGTCTCCTCGTGGAGGGAGGGGTGCAGCAGCCGGCAAGACGCCAGCTACGAAGACATTCAAAAGCAAGGCCCTTCAGCTCAGCCTCTCCAAGAAATTCTGGTTATTATCATTCTGTTTCTAATCAACATTGATTAGGACAGGGAGAGTGGGTAGTGTAGATTTGTGCACCCAATTAATGCCATCGATTGGTACATGAGCTGCACAACAAGCTTTCAGAATTTCAAACTTGTCCTCCTCGGAAACACTTCAGCCAAAAGGTACTTAAGTGTGTTTATTTTCAGTAAGTCAGGAGGAGGATTAAAAAGGCAGGCTTTGATGATGACAGTTTTTAACACTTGGCACACAAATGCACACTTCACAGCTCAAAGTCGCCCTCAGACCAAGGGAAGGGCTCTGGTGGGGAGGATGGGCGTCGGAAAGGCAAAAGGAGCCTCAGCAACAGCTCAGCGGTGGCCGCTGCCTACATCTCCTACCTCAATAAGCTCTTTGGACAGGTTAGTTCCACAGCTTGTTGCCACATGTATTTTCTTGCATCCTTTAAGCACTTGTTTGTTACTCCAAAAACCTGACGTAGTTTTAGACCTGGTTAACCAGCACGAAAGTACAATTCATAATGTGATTTTTATCTTCCTCCCTCACAAAAAATCCCCATCCACAGAAGAATGTTTGTAAATAAATCTTCATCCAGATGAAAAAACCCAAAGCAAAAAATGAAAAATGTAAGTGCTATCAAGAGCATTCCAAATTAACAAGCGCCAATTTAACACCGAACTTGTAGCCTGAAAAAAGCTACCACCGTTGGCCATCCTGCCAGTTAGGGTTATGGTTAATTCTCATTCAAAACCTGTAATGTTGGCAGAAAAGAATGAGCTGTTGGGGGTTTGGATTTGTTGTGACCTCCATAGCTCATTCCAACACTTCTGTCACCGAATATAGTGAATGAGTTACTGTGCTTTTATTTATAAACGTGCAAAAAGTCCTATTAGCAAGGATAGCACTAGCGCTATATTGCACATATTTAATTGATTTAATTAGGCTGATGATGCCACAGGCCTAAACTGCTTGTTAGTTCAATACAAGTCCTAATGCTCTTCTTCATGCACCTGAGAGACTGTCCTTCAGGAGAAGTGACATTGTGTGATTACTGCAAGTAATTATGATTCTTGTTTGTCTGGAGCAAAGGAGGAGGTCAGTTGTTGTTCAGGTGCAGTGATGGGTCAGTGAAACATCTGACTATGATGTAAGGAGTTTTAACTTTGTTTCCCATTTCCCACCATGGGTCAGTGGCATTCATTTATCTCCGCCATGGTTTCAACATAATTTTTCTTGATTACTTTTCCGTTTTGTAATGTCACTATTTTGTAATGTCAAGATATCTTTCGATCAATCTGTCTGTCTCCCACACAGCTGTCCTTTAAAATAATTGTGCCCTTTCATAATGTGTTCTTTCATAATGTCAACATCTTTGTCTGACAATCAAAACAAACAGTTCAACGAAACTGTCTATTCTTCTAGACCACATGTGTCAAACTCAAGCCCCGCGGGCCTTCTCCAGGCCGTTCCGTCATTTCATGTGGCCTGCGAGAGCTTGGAAAGGGGTAATGTCATTTTTAAAATAAAATTCTATACTACTTTAAAGCGTTCATTGGCCATAAACTACATCTCCCACAATGCACATCGATTTTGTTGCCTGCAAAGTGACAGCAATTCACAGTGATTTTCCAACAAGCGTGGGTGAGAAATATCAACAAATAACCCCAAAATGTTCAAGAAGAGAAAAACTGATGCAGAAAGCAGGCAGTTTAATGATAGATAGGAAAACAAATATATGTTTGTACTTCA
>JAUZTA010000024.1:8268401-8279274 GCA_034780835.1 Ctenochaetus striatus
GCCGCTGTCTAGGACAGTATAAAGAACAGACTTTCCCATAGACACCCGTTTGTTACGTAAAAAACACCATCACGTGAACAGCAAACTCGAGCAGTGATTGGTCAGTACGTCTCGGTTACAAAACGTGCGTTCGAAAGTTTCATAACTACGGAAGAGACGTAGTGAAGTTAAGTGACCGTGCCAGATTACAACGGTCCCGTTGAAAATGCCTTTGTGGCTTTTAAGCTTACTCACGCTGTTGTTGTGACATAAAACAATAACATGTAATAAAACACTAATAATACAATTCCTTGTTGACATATTTGCCTGAAGATTCCACCATTTGAAAGCTGTCAGAAAACTTACCAAAAAACTATTCCATAACTGGTTGTGTAATAAGATTTTGTAACACCGGCCAGTCTCAGTTTTATGTAATTTTTTTTATTCTCCTTCGCAGTGTATAACCTATTTTATTTTCACTTTTAATGACGTGTGGGAGGGTATTTTTTCTGCCCTGATAACAGGCTATCGTGAAGCCATTGTTTGTGCCATTACAATTCACACAAAAATATAATTGGGGAAAATACAATAAATAGATCGTTGACTGAAGTTAAAAACTGAAGATGTCCAGTTGCATATTAAATTGGACATCACCAATTACCTGAGCCACAGCTATGAGCACTTGTCATCATTAGACACCATTGTCCTTTGGAACACCTCCACAGTGGATAAAATCAGGGATCTCCACCACAGGCCTAGCCGAGTCTGATGAGCATGACCTGATGAAGCCCCTTGGATAAGAGGCAAAACGTCTTCACAGACATATTACTGAGTCCAGTTGCCTTCGATTTATTTCCCCAGAATAAGTATGACCTGGATGAATGAGAACATTCACAGATATTCCATATTAAATGTGTGATTTGCGGATGTCGCATGAACTATCAACATTGCTCACTAACTAAATTCAATTCTTTAACTTTGTTCCGAACTATGCATTACAAAACGATATTGTCACAGTTTACCTTTGAAAAAAATGCATTTTGTTTTGGGTTCCACAGGTATTATAGGGCATATTTTTGGATCACAAATTAGACTCAATCATCACAATTGCATATGCACAAATATATCTATGTTAATTATATACTTGTAGCATATTCTCGTGCTGCACAGTTGTGTTAACGGAATATTACTAATTGTTCCGTGTCCAGAATCTCCTCGTCAAACCACGCTGATCTTGCTGTTTAGAGGCGGAGGGAGGCTTTACTTCTCAATTGGAACTTAGTTTTCTTTAACTCAGATTTTGCTGACCTGTTGCGCTGTCTGACGCCTCCCGTCATCACCCGCGATCGAAATAAACGCTATTCAAAAAAGATAAATAGTAAAAAATATACCTACATTTATATGAGAAACACTAATCAAAAAAGAAAAATACCTAAAGAATATGATAATGTCTCGGTGCTGTTGAAAAAATTATAAATGGAGGATACAACTTGTTATTTCCCATAGATTGTATTTAATGTTGCCCAACTGGAGTTTAATCATCAAGACAAACAAAAGTAAAACAATTTAAGAGTTTTTACATATGCACAGTACTAATCTTAACGGACTTTAATTTATAGACGTCAAAACAGTATAATAGACAGTCACTTCTGTCCTTTTGTCGCTGATAAGAGGTCACAGAACAGCTTTGATCATAAACAAGCAAACAATGCTGTGTGTCACCTCTGCTTAAGATTTTGTAATAATGACCAATGAGGAGAAAAACATTTCAACCAGACTTTTATCTAGTAGCCCACCAGTGGGTCACACAGCGGAGTAACAATGGAATCAGTAAAAGGAAAGAATAACAAAATAATAATGTCCTAGTCAAAAAGTTTTCTGCAAATATTAGCTACGTTTATCATGTATAGTCTTTATAGATGTCTGCTTTGTTGTGACCTTAAAAATACTTTTCATGTGATTTAAAGTCAGGTAAGGTTATACGTGGAAGCGTTTCAATGACTGGTGATGCTCATTCCTGTTAACTAATGCATAAAGTGCTTAATGCCTTGAGGCACCTTGTGAGGACATCGCTCGAGGGCAAAGAGGGCGTTGACCCATTGCACCCTTGCATACTGTGGGGCACACTGCCCTCTCGTGGTCACCTTCATAGTTCCACTATTTGATAATCGGCCGACCATTAACAGCAGCCGACGTGTTGGAAAAGACACGTTTTTACACACAAAGTAAGAAACAGATTAATGTGTAACATTGACCGAATCTACAAGAAAAGAAAGATAACGGAGCAGTTGTCGTGGACAGCATGTAATACATTTAATACATTTCACACTTATGCAGCAGCTAATAAATTTACGGGACCGCGAAGGGAGTCTGGGGGCAGAAAACATGTTGACTATATCTTGTGGTTATTATTGTCCGTATTTGTAATATTTTATACACAATTATAATATTATAATAATTGATTATTCGTATTTATTTATTTATTTATTTTTGCTATAATAAAACAATGTCATCCTGCATTACTTTAGTTTAAAATGTCAATAAGCTGAAACAGCTGTTAAATGTAAGGTAAGACTTTCACTCTCAGAGTAGTCTCTCTTAGCCATGGGGCAAATTCACTAGGACAAATGACTCAGACTTCTGGAAGTTGTTCCGTAAAGCCTTATGATGTTCTCTCGATGACGCTTAAAATTGCACAATCTCTAAGGAAGCTTCTCTAAGGAAGCAGATATGACTCAAGTGAAAACAGGTGCCTGAGACAACGCGTTCACAAACGTCGGCATGTCTTCGTGCACATAGTTAAAGAATGTCACCATTTGCTTATCTGCAGATGTTGTCTAAGCAATATGATCTCAGTACGCATTGTGTTGTTATACAACTGTCCTCTTATGACAAATCATTCCAGCAGGTGTTTAAAGCCATAAGACAGGCAGAGAGGAGCTCTTGGAAAATGTCACAAATTACAAAATGACATTATCATATAAAAAATAAAACACAATCATAAAAAGAGACACAACAATGAGAAAATCCATGAATTTCTTTTCTTTCCCTTTTTTTGCTTTGCTTTAGATAAGCTATGGATTCATAGATTTCACTTTACAAATACACGATATTTGAATTTTTTTTAGCCCAGTTATATACCATATTTTTACTAATGTACATTTAAAAGCTTTGGATTTTAATTAATTTATTTTTTCCCTTGGTGATTTTAAAAAATATATGTTTCACTGATTTTATGTTCACTGCAAAAATATTTATTTAACAGATGTCCATGTTGTGTGTGAGCCTGATAGTCTCATTAGCAACCACCAGAGGGCAGTGTTGCATTGTTTAACGGACAATTACAAGTTGCAATCCTGTGCAGTGACTCCCTAGTCAGAGACATTTCACAAATGCATGAGTTTGATACTTTTCATGTCTTTAATCTCCTGTATGTCACACGTATAATATAAGAAAATATCTGAAAGATGGCATATAGGCATCTTGAACCACAGGCAGAGAAGGATGTGCATGGTGACACAGGAAACGACTGTCATTTTTTTCTTTTTTTCTTGTTTTTCTAACATTTTTTTCCTCTTTGTCAAATGGTCTGGGCGTTCATGATGTTAATGTACCACAGTCAGACATACCAATGCCATATCAGGACTGTGACAGTACATCTGTGGGATCGTGTCTGACCTTGCCACATTTGGCACACCAGTGAGTAAGTCATTAAAATAACTACTAGATTGTGTCAGTGAGAATGTGACACATTCTGCTCATACATAAGTATACACCAACCCAATTTTTTTGGACAGAGAGAGATCTGTTTTTTCTTGCTTAATAACTTCTCTTCCTGCCTTTGGAATTTCTGGAATATTGAGATATGATGGGGAATGATATAAGGTCAAATGTAAAAACACTGTGTGAATACAGTCTGTGTTGTTTTTTTCCATGTTGACTCTTTAAACATGGTGTTATCGTGATGACATACCATTTTTGTTGCCATAACAATACCTCAAGTAATCCATCAGAGCGTTCCAGCCTGTATGGAGACATGTGACCCAGACTGTGTGTACATTCTGTGGGATTTGTGACCAAACATAAAAACTAAATGTTTGTGTTAGTAAGGTTGCCGGGAAAAAGTCTTTTTTTTTACCTGAGACATGATGCAACAAACAAAACAATTAGCAATAAGTGGGTTAGCGCAGTTTAGTGTCAGAAGGTTTGTGCATTTGTTAGCTGCCTCTTTACACTGCCCGCTGTCATTTTGCTGTCATGTTACAGCCTTCTTTTCATGGTTCATTTGAAATAAATTTTAAGTAAAAAACAGAAAAATAAGAACTCAAAATTGACATCTACTATGGATCCAGTATTAACTTTCACACTGTTCTGTTGCATGCACATTTGTATTCATTTATCAATGTGGGAAACCTTCTGTTCTAAAACAACGGAGCAGGAATGCAGCCCTGGTGCTGACTCTTGGTCAACTTTATCTGGCCCTACATAATCTCCCAGAGGTGTTTGGGTTCCCAACGGATAGTGCGTACACATGTACATGCAAAAACATTCCAGCATTAGAAGTGCACATGCGGTCAAGACCACAGGAGAAGGAAAATAGAAAAAGCTGAGAGAGAGAGAAACAGAATTTGCCTCTAGGGGATTTATATTATTTAAACAAAAGAAATTACCATGAATCAGTTAATTTTGTGACAAAAGCACCCTGAAGGTTACACGTACATCTCTGCTTTCTGTCTTGGTCTCAGAGGGAAAGTACATGAAGTGTTCACAGTCCACCAGAAAAAAAAAAATGTGAGTATGCATCGTCTTGGCAATCAGCTTGTGCAGTCATGTTAGCACTTGTTTCTGCCATCACACTGTAAACATGTGGAAAGTACCTGATTTAAAGCTTCACAAATACAACCTTTATGGATCATAATCATTCAAATGTTTGGATAAAACAATAGTTTTCCTACTCTGGATGAATACTTTTCATTTTGTCAAGTGATCAAATACATAGAAGGGTTCATTAGTCCCCACTCTGACCCTTGCACCCCCTTTTCTTTGCCATGTGACTGGCCTCCTCCTCCTCCTCGAGTCTCCTGGGCCCAGACGAGGCCAGCTGTGGTACAACAGACCCCATTGTCTTTTGCTGTGTGAGACTGTTATGCAAGGAACAAGACAACAAGTGAGATCACCATCCAACGAGCCCCACTGCACGCAGCTCACGTCTTTCTGACCCGATCAGAAAGATTTGTGGCGGTGTAGAAAGAAGGCGCACATGTGGCGGCGAGGGGAAGTAAGGACGGAAGGAGTTAAGCTGAATCTGAGAAGGTGTAATAAAGTGTAGTGTCAACAAATGACTGAAGAGATTATGAAAGATTTAAAGAGCAAAGCCACAACATTTTGGTATGAAAAGTTTCTCTGTACACTCATTATTACATAACACTCAATCCACACCTTTGTTTTTTTATTTTAATACATTTAATAGTGCACTTTGATTAACCTGTACAGAAATAATATTAATAAAAAAGATAAAACATTTGTTCATTTCTGTAACACAAAGCTTAACATTTACAATAAAATAAAATAAGATGGTATGATACAGAACAAACATATATCTGAGGTATAAATATACTTGTTTTAAATTAACTGTCATTGTCATGCGTTATTATTTGGCAGAAACACAGTTAAAGGTACAAACATTTACGATAGGAACAATGGCTTAGTGAATTAATCCAACAACTCAACATGACAAATGTGAGCCGTCGGATTGAAGCGTGACTGTTGAGTAAATTTTGAAGGTCAACTTTGTTATAAGGACCTAAATCTTTTCATTCTTTTTAAAAAATGACATGACAGCACAGAGATAGAAGCATACACAAAGTTATTTTTCCTTCTTTTATAGAAATCGCACAAACATTCAGTCTACCCTCTTTTTTTTTTTTTTTTTACAGTAAAACCTGTAAAATCTCCACCTTTATAAAAGGACCATTTTTTCTTCTGTTTACTTCTCATCTTTTATAGGTCTAGCCGCAGGTTTCTGTTGCAAGTTTGAACAGTGCATTGTTTTTTTCTGTTCTGTGTGTACATCAAAAGCCTTGTGAAGATAATTCTTAAAAATCTTTACATGTGATATCAAGCCTACAACAATAAAAAAAGTGAACTGACTGTGCTCTTAACAACATAAGTTCTTATATTTCTTTTAGTGAAGAAAAGCTCAAACTGGGGAAACTACATCTTTTCTCAGCTTTTTCAAAAAAGGTCAAATTTTTGTCGGCTGGTCATGTATTTTAGTCTTGTTGGTGTCATCCTTTCTTTACCACTGAGCCTCAGTCACAAACTTTTCACTGATGAGCTTTTACCATTCTTCAAAGTTGTTGACTACTACTTTCTGCACTGTGCCTGCTAGCATAGTTACTAATTTTGCTGATGTATTTATTCAAACTTTAAATAAAGCTGATGACACACTGAGGCTCAGTGAATTTGAATTCTTCTGAAGGGAATGAATCATCTATTTGTGTGTTAGTATCTGAGGCCCTTTCTGATCATTCCTTGTTTTTTGGTGAGCCAGCCACCGATTCTCCTCCGTCCCCACCTCCCTCTACCGAAACACTAAAACCTTCCACGCTATCAGCCGCCTTTCGTCACACCATATCCTGTCTATTGTCTCTTCTCGGTCTGCATATTGCCAGTACATTCACATCTTTCTTCACCCATGGCTTCATCAATCAACTGAGTATAATATTGTTTACTATTTCTCCTGTGCTTTACTGTAACAGAAAAAAAGGGACAGAGGTAACACAAGACAGACACAATCCATTACTGTGAACAGAATACTGTATGTACACATTATGCTGTCACTGGAAACCAGTGTGAGGAATATGTATTTATTAACCGTTTTGTTGCTTCTAACACTCATGCACACACACACACACACCCGTTGAATCCCCCTTTTGCTTCTCAGAAGCAGTAGCACCCTTTTGAGTAAAGTTTAAAAAACCTCACATCCCGTATCAGCGACGTCATGTCCTTTGGCCCAGATAAATGTGTATGTGACATTAGTCCCCATGGCAGCTCACTCAGAGTCCTGCTGTGACAAAATCAGAGCCAGAAAAAGTCCTTCAATGCAGGATCCAGGAATTGTCCTTTACATGTGTGTATTAAGAGGCTTGGATCCAATCTGCCTCTCTGTTGGAATGGATGAAATGAGTCATTTCAAGTCCCCTTTGGGATCCAAATTATGATCCACCAGTGCCAGGTCCGAAGGAGCTGTTAGATCTGTTGTGCTCCGATTGCACACTGCTCTCTCATTTGTCCATGGGCACAGTGAAGGAGTCCCGTATCCTCGCCACCTCTGCAGCGCACATGTGCCCATACAGTTTATTGTACCACTCTGGGAAACGACCCCTTGAAAAAAAAAAAAAAGAAATTAGATACACGTGCTGTTAGCTCATTGTGCCTTCAGCTAAAAGACACTGACTGAGCACAAATTTTGTCTTTAATCCAGTCAGGTATTTACTCACCTGCAGTCGATCCTGGATATATGTGTGAGTCTGGACTTGTTGGCTCCGCAGGGCTCGATGTAGTAGCGTGAGGTGAGGACATTGGCCCGAACGCCCACAACAGGTGCGCCTTCGTGGTCCACTGATGTACACACCAGTGCACACGCTCCCTTTGGCAGGTCTGTTAACCATGTTCTGGTAGAAAGAGTGAAGAGTTTGGGTTTAAAAAAAGGAATCAAAAATCAAGAATAAATCTGAGCAAAATGCCTAATGAGATGAAGAAAGAAGGGAGCTGGGCTGAAAGGGAGTGTCTACCTGAGCACAAGGTGATCTCTGGTGGGATGTGGAGCCATGGTGTTCCTCACATACTGGTAGACTTCTGTCCTCTCATCCAGAGTCTCCACAATCCGGCTCTCGAGCAGGTCCTCGTCCCAGTGGCCCTGCTCCCGCAGCACTCGGGTCAGAACCTCCTCGGGACTCGCAGGAACCTCGACGGTCACCTTCCACAGCCGCAGTGGAAAACCATCATGCACCTGGAAAAACATAAAAAAAAAACAAAAAACTTTACAAACAGTTCTCTTTTAATTAGCTGGTATTTTTTGTGTATTTTATTTCTTTTCTCCAAAGCAAAGGAAATGAAGGGAAAAAGCAATGAAGATGACGTGAAGGTTGGAGGGGAACTGGGAATAGTTTAGATCAGGAAATAATTAAGTTCGATTGTTCCTCATTATAAAATAACTTGAACTCTAATGCTTTAATATTTTGTTTGGAAGCTCTTGGCTCAAGTGAATGACAAGATTAGCTTCTACTGTGAGGTGTTATATACATCTGTGATCACATGTTTTGAACTTGACATCATATATTTTCTAAAGTGGGCAGTTGGGGTTAATATGATAAGTTTTTACTTTTTTCAAAAGTCTTCCTTTGGTTATCTAATCCTACCAGTCATGTTTACAGAAATCAGACATGGTGACCATAATTGAACGCACAACAGTCAAACTGTTCGAAAACCTCCCTTTGCCCTTCAGCCAAGTCAGCTGCTTCGTTCTGCCGTCAGATGATAAAGTAACACACTCTCTGGGCCTTGTGACTCCAAAGCTGGAGAAGAGATAACCTCACACAGGGCCCTTGCATACTAGACACAGGAAGTAGGCCTGGGATAATGGCGAGTTTGTGTATGTGTCTATGTCAAGCTGATGTCATTCTGGGATGGAGTCCAGTGCTGGGATGAGAATGAGAAGCCAAGGGCCAGGCCAGTTTCACACGGATGTGTTTCTATTCAGGAAACCTTAACTGCTGGTTTTCCACAAGATATTTAGAGAAGCAGGAGAGAGTTTGGAGAGGCAGACACGAAGGGGAAAGGAGAAGGAAGGAAACGCAGACAGTTGAAAAGACAGCCTTTGCGTCACACTTAAGACAGACTGACTGATGAACTTTCTTTTTTTTTTTTTTCTCTGGTGTTAGTTTTTTTCTCTTTATTCCCCGAAATGACTCACGAATATATAACATACACCTTCTGCCACAAACAAACACGGTAAAAGCAGCCACAAAGAGATGATGCGTGAAGAAAATAACCTAGAGTGAGTTGTTCTTACCTTCCTACAGGCCAGCTCGGCGTGCTCGGGTGTGGAGAAGCTGTCATAACCTTTGAACTTGTCCTTGGCCTCTTTGAGGAGGGCGTCTAAGCTGTCCTGTAGATAAGCCCTGTAGCCTCCTTGGCCGGCATCTTCTCCTGCCAGGTCCTCCATGCGCCGTGGCAGCAGCGCCTGCTCCACATACGAGTTCCTGCAGCGATTCATCTCCTCTGGGATCTGTGAGAAAGGCAGAGAGGAAATACAATGAGGAACTATTTTGAGAGTCTGAGTTTGATATTTGTTTCACATTCACCTGCTAAAAGAAGATTTTAAATTGAGCAGGATTTCGTGACATCATGAGTAGCTTGAAAACCAGCCCTGGTCCATGATTTTGTTGTGTGACGACTGAATTCTCCAGTGCACGAACACAGAGAACTCTAACCCTAACTCTAAGCATCTGAGCGTGAATAGCATCAGCCCATTTTCATGTCTTAAATCATGTCTGGGAGGGAACTTCCAGAAACTTCATGTTTTGTGGTCACCCTGATTTACCCGCTTGAAAGAGGATGCAAAACAATCAAAATGGAAAAATACAGCATCCTTTCTTCATCTCCTTGCTCACCCAGCTTGTTACGTCTGTCTATTTATACCTGCCATCTTTAACTGAAGCTTAATAGAAGCCTAATAATATTATACAATAATAATTATAATTATATTATAATATTACTGTCTAGAAAATAGACTTTCATCAGATAAAGAAAGCCTTTTTGAAATGTAAAGTTGGTTATATCATGGGTCATATTCCATTAATAAACAACAGGCAAATAGAGATCTAATTAACAGAAAATAATTCAGGAGGTAATTGAGTTTGCTTGTTGTCTGATTTGAACATGAAAGGAAGCCAGGAAGTTATCCTACAATCTAATTAAACCCTGAACTGTAATGACGCACAGAATGCAGCCTTTTACCGCTGACTGCGGTCGGTCGGGGGATGAAGAACTGGAAGATACAAAGTTTCAGTCCAAATGCAGTTTGAAATTGGATTAGTAATACTGTAGTTTCCTGATTATTTCCTGTTTATTCAATTTATTTTATTCAAGTGCTCTCCTTGTGGACACAGAACCGCCACCGGATGATGTGGATTCATGGGGTTTTTTTTTAGGACTAACGTTTTTCACAGTGCTTGAGAGTTTAGTTTAAATGGACAGAAACCTGAAGTAAGGTCCACTTCTGCACAATGGGGGCATTCAGAACAGAAGGACGCTCAGCACATTTACTTTATGTAATCATAACCCTGCTTGAGCAAATGACAGCACAAATTGGATCAACGCGTTATGTAACTGGGGCGATGTTTGTTTACAGGGTGAACACAAGGACACAGGGTTTTTTGACACAGTGAGCCAGAGGTGACATTCATTCTGTCAGCAAACAAGAGCTCATATTGCAGTTTGCTTACATACATGAGTCAGTAAACCTATGTGACCCTTTTAACATTTTTTTATTTTCATGCTAACTTCATCTTATACACACACTCAGCTCTAGTGTTGCAGTAACTACTGACCCGGAAGAGTTTCCTGCACTCCTGAATCATGTGTGCCAGGCCGTGAGTGGCAGCCAGGTTCTCATTCAGGTCTCTCTGGTCTGGCTTTCCCAGCGTCTGCTTCCTGTTCATCACCCTGTGACCAGCAAGGAGGGAAAAGACAGGTGGATGCATCGAGATTAGTTTCAGCATCCAGACAGTAGGTGTTCAGAGAGGGCGGGAGGAGCAAAAGAAAAAAGAGTTTCTGCCATGTTTTGTACACCCGATGAACCCTCCTCTTCCAGATATGGAACAGA
>JAUZTA010000024.1:8379370-8389732 GCA_034780835.1 Ctenochaetus striatus
TTCTTTGAGATGGAAAATTTGTAAATTTGCAAATTCTTATAAATTATGAAAGTTACTTTGTAGAAAAAGTTGAAGATCACCATGGAAGTACACTGACCTGCTTTAAACCTGATTCCGCATCAGTGCATCCACAGTCTACTACTTTATAGATTACTGCCTCATCCCCTTCAGTTTCTTTCCAGCTTTGTCCAGACAGGAATCAAGCCACTAAGCAGTTAGAGGTTATTGATGGGAAAGCTCTCTCTGCGCACTGCTGCTCGCCTCCATAAAACACGAGAATCCAGAGGAAAACAGCTCGATGGCTGGTAGCGAGCCACACCTAAGTGATTTCTGTAAAACTAACTGTTCTTGAAAGCCTTTTGTCACTGGATAGAAAGACAGGAAAACATGTTGTGCTGGAGGCCGCCTCGGCAGGAAGCTGCAGCCAGATTGGAGCCCGAATGGGAGCACTTTTTATTTTCTGACTCTGTCACTCGAATAATTATGATTCAGATTATGTTGGTTATTATAGTGAACAATATGGCATGCCTGGGGTTTGTTTACCCAAATCACTTGCTATAAAAGCCACATCCTTACAAACATTTTTGACAGTAATTTAAAAAGGACTAAGGAGACTAGATTTCTTTAAAATATACCGTTTAAGACACTGGGAGGTTTTTAAAATTTATGTTTTTAATTTGCAGCATACTGGGAAGTATCTGCAGGCACATTTATTGTAGCTTCTGAGAATAAATTTTAAATGAAAATCAGGCACATCTATTTTTTCAGCCCTTTTTCATATTTTAAAACCTCTGTCTTTAACATATTCTGAAGTATCTGTGCATTTTATTTATTTACTTTGCAGGACAGGTACTATATACCATCGTATGGTGTTCTTAGCACAGGCAGTGTATGAAATAATCATTTGCTTCTTGGCAGAAGCTCTAAAGCTCTGATTCAACCAGTAAATAGTTTACAACCATTAAACCTGTTCTGTGCCACTGCTATATGGTTGTCTATTGTTTGCGCTGACTCAGACGCTGTAACATGAGCCTGCCAAGTGTGTGTGAGCTCGTGTGCGTGTGTGTGTGACAGAGTATTGACCAACAGTGACTTAACCATTAAGGTGAGACATAGTGCCTCCTCAGCAGCTTGCCCTGGAAGCCCAGCTCAGGCCTTTTCATTGCCTCTTACATTTAGTACACTAACAAGACTTCAACAGTGAAAGAGCTCGCAATGCTGCTGCAGGGATGCAACCTAAAGAGTACAGCTGTTCAAAAAATACAAGAGCGCATATAAAGTATATAAAGTGATGCTAAGTTTATCCTGACTTTGGAGAGTGGAGACAAGAATCTCACCACACGGTTCATTTAGAAACTGATGACCAAGGAGTCTAAAATTTAATGTTTAACAGATAAAACTCTCAATTGCTGTTGAAGATTACATTGATGTGATCAAGCCTTTTTACACGTTAGCCCAGATGGTTCTGCTGCTGCTGCTAAATACATCCCCATACTATGTCTTAAAACAGGACCTTAGCAGGTGATTACACCTCACACAGCAACAATACCTCATCATGCAGCAGAGTGAGGAAGTGAAAAAAAAAAAGAACCTGCGTCACAAAGTGTTGCTTATCCAAGAAACCTGGGTTCAGAACATCATAAGTGCTTCCTGCAATTTGAGGCATTTCCCATCAGCGCCTAGTCATGCTGTCTCCCCAAACGCTGGCAGATCCCTTTTTATGGCTGGAAGGTCTCCAACAACAGGCTCAGCTGTGTGGCAATTAGATGATATCTCTTCACATTTCTTCAGTCAGTGTGTACAGGCAGAGGAAAAAGTGTGTGAAAATGAACATTTGATATTTACTCAGTGACTTCCCTATCTGGAGCTGTCGACAGGTGCTGTTGCCAACACACACACACATGCACACACACACATTTACTGAGATTTATCAGAGATTTTGTCAGTTCCAGCAACCTGCTGGTGGACTGTGTAAAAAAAAAAAACCCATGTAGTTCTCAAAGCAAAAAAAAAGGGAAAAAAACTTTTCCAGGTCAATGAACATGCCTTTTTTCTGTGCTAATTCATTTAGTTGGTGTGTTAGCTCGACCTGTGCTGTATTTTTCTGTGTGTGCATGCGTGCACATATGGTATAGGTGTGACGGCTGCTCATAAAATATGCACCTGTTCTTCTCCTTCATAATGCAGTGATGTTTCTGAGCACGAAGCTCATTGCCCACAAACAGGCAGTTTGTCGTTTCAGCTTTTGCTTCCTTTAAACTTCAAGTGATGCAAATTCAGCGTCCACCTAAAGCAGGTGTTTCATTCCAACATCTTAAAATTAGAAATTAGGAATGTGTTTTCTCAGTTCCTGCATAGTCATGAATTAAACATTCTCAACTTTTAAAGCACAAAACACCGGCGACGTGTCTGTCTTTTCCTAAATATAATCACATTAATGCAGAACCGAAACAATAAACACGGAACAGAAACTTGGTCACATCGAAACAAGACATCACCACATGCAGCCACATCTGTCCCCCGAGTAACACTCGTTACCATGCAGCCAGACACACATTGGTCAATATAGCTTTTTATTTCAGCAAATCATACATACACTGTAAAAAATGCATCTGTATCATAACCTTAAAACGCTATCAGAGCTGTGATGACAGTGTGTAATTGGTTGAGAGTGGCTACAGTGTCTGAGGTCATCAAAATAATTTGCATGTCATCACACTCATGAAACAGCACGCTTTAAGACTGTTAACATTTTCCAGTTCGAAAAGTGAATTGAAATTCCAAGTTTGAAGGAATGAAGGGAGCAAAAAAAAAACTAAACGAAACAAAACAAAACAAAAAAAAAATACAAGCTATTGGACAGTTAGATGGCACTTTTCAAGTCTTAACATGAAAATTCAACAGATGTTTGAATCAAAGTGAAGCGCAATGGAAGATTAATAATTGTAAAATTAACATAAGAACTCGGCAAATCCCAGTTCTGCATAAAGAGCCGCAGGATTTATCATGAATAAACAAATCTGGGATCAGTTTCAGTTTTTAACCCTGACAGATATACACCTTTAAGTAGTTAGAGCAGATTGAGTACAAATCAAGCTTTAAAACAAAGTAAAAGCAAAACACGGTATGATGATCATCTTTTTTTTTTTTCATATAAAGCTGTCTAAACCAAAGCTTCCTCTAGCCAGTGTACTAATATATAAACCATTTTCAAATCCAGCAAAATCTAAGTGTTTTAATGCCTTAACTGTTAAGTATATCTGTGCTTGTCTACATTCTAGCTATCCTATGTAACAAATCAAAAGATCTGAAATATGGCCTGTGTAACACCGTAATAAGAGAGACCCAGAACACAAGCTTATACCAAAACCCAAACAGTGTCCGAGCTGACAGCAGAGCCACTCTTACGCAGCTTAAAGACGAGCTAAAGTCAGTCCAGTAAGCATGCTCCACCCACCACTCCCTCCATCTGTCCTCATCAGTGAAAGGCACACCTCACCCTTTATCCACTTCCAGACATTTCAACAGGTCTGCATGGCTCTGTGGTTTCATTACTGTGCAAGAGACTTTTTCTGTTACACTGTGTGTTCAAATCATGTAAAGTCCAAGAATTTTAAAACACCAAACTCCACAGTTTCTTTGGAGTTGATATCCTCAGTGTGAGCTGCGACAAAGTTTTCTTTAAGCTCACCGACGTATTNNNAATATTTTATTTTTATAACATATACTTGTGGCTAAAGAAGTTTATAACTATGCAAGTGCTGCTTCCTCTGTACACGCTTGAGTGAATTTTCAACCCTCAAGCTCCATTATATTTATATTTTCCAGTTCCACAAAGGTTTAGCCTCTGGTTCCACAGACTGAAACAACATCACGCAGTATTAGACATGCTACGACAAATCTATTTCATCTTCTGTATTCATCCAACGATGGATTAGAAAAATAGATAATAATAATATTTTCCCCTCCAACACCACCGGCCAAGCAGTAATTTGTCTTTCCTTGTTGCTGAGCCTTTGAGATGATTTGACTTGATTTGTGTCTGCGTGAAAACAGCTAGCATGTCGGTTCTGTTTGTTATCCAACTTACACCGCTTTTTTTTTTTTTTTTTTTTTTTTAGGTTTTGTTTTTTTTTGTCTTAATTCTCCTAATGAAGCATGTCTAAATCTTATCTTGTTTTTTCCACACAGTTACAGTCACAGTTACAAATCAAGATCAAAAGAAACCTAAAGAGTGCAATAGTCTCTTATCTACATCATCAACATCCCACCTATACACAGGAACATTTGATAAGGAGGAGAAGGGTGAGGGGGGTGGTGAAGGGATGACAAGGGGGGTAAATCTCTTTAACATTGCGCCTCAGGCATCAACACACTCAGGCATCGGAGTGCTGCACAAGGACAGGACACACTAGAAAATATGGACTGTCCAATGAAGGGAGAGGTCTTTGCACATGTGACCATATCCAAAGCACTGGAATGGTTATTGATTAGTCCTCGTCATGTTCTCTGGATCGCTGACACACAAGTGAACAAGTGCCATTGATCAATCATATTTTTATACTTAGAGAGGAAGAGAAATCATAAATGTTTGCCAGGAGTATTTTTTTTTCTTACTAATGAACAAACAATACACAGAGAGTAGTCCATAGGCTGTTAGTACGATTAAGTATCTGCCTGGGGAGTCACCTAGAAACGTGCAGTTTGACCAAACAAACAGTTTTCTCTTTTTTTTCTTTTTTTTTGTTTTCTTTTCAAAATTACGACAGATATTCGTCGTTGTCATAGTCGTCGTCCTCGTCCTCATCGTCCTCATCGTCCATCCGGGCTTGGTCGTTGGGGACGAAGGAATCTTCATCATCGTCAGTGAACAGCGAATCTCCGCTGCCAAGGTCTCCAGAGGACTCCAAAATCACACCTGCAAACAGAATGATCCAGTTCTTATGATCACAGTGAGTGTTTTTGTTTGTAGTCCATAGTTTTATGAGGAGACTGATGCCATTTTTTATGTCTGTCTGGTCATTTAACTACTGCCAGCAGCTGTCAGCATTGCTCAGCTTGGCTTAACATGAAGAAACCGAATCTAAAGGTGAGGACAAGGAATTGAGGAAGTTACTGTGCCGAGCCTAAAAATAGTACAAAACATATCCTCACTTAAAGGTGAACTACGTGAGAAAAGGCCACCTGTTAATTTCATACTTAAAAAACAACAGGGCCAGGCCTTAGCTGTACCATCACACTGTCACCTTTTGAGGTGCAAAGTGGTATGACACATTAGGATGGGCCAAAGCCAGCTGGTTAGCATGCTAGCATTCAACTTACTGTTAAAAACTGTTATTTTTTCACAATTTGCCGATAGTTTTAGTCAAATTTTGAATGCCTGAGGCAAAAAGTACTACATTTTAAACCTTTATGTGCATCGTACATTTTTGCACTTGTATTTATTTAGAAATTTACACACAAAATCAGCAATACATAAACTTCATGAATTGTTGATGAAAGGCTTTTGTTACCTTTGTGCCAAAGTGATTGTTTCCATTCTATATGTTAAGCTGAGTTGACTAGCTACAGGTGGTATCTTTATGTAAATGAACAGATATTTGCAAGCAGGCACATTAATCTGTTTCCAAAAATGTAAAACACCCCTTGAACAGTTTTATGATACAAACATATTGTGGCAACTGATTAAAATATTTTAAGAATTATTTTGTCCACGATGCCTTAACTTCAAATCAGCTCAGCTCTCTGACACAGTTTTGCTTACCACAGTTGGCTGGGCCATGGGTGCGTGAGCTGGCCACTTCGTTGCCGTAGCGATCAACGCACCAGCACTGGCCGCTGCTGCTGTGACACTGGTGGGACCTGTAGTAACCCTCCTCATCACAGGAGGGCAGATACTGGCCTACACACACAAGCCAAAACACACACAATGGATTAGGGTAAAACGCTCTTTGAGAGAGTAAATGTGCTTTTGAATGTGTTTGATTGTTGTATGTGTGTGTTTGTGTGTTTGTGTGTATGTGTGTGTGTGTGTGTGTGTGTGTGTTTGAGTCTCACCAAGCAGCTTTTTCCCCGCTTGCTTTTTGTTGATACTGGACAGCTCTGCTTTACAAGGGGAATCTGCAGAGGAGAGACAAGGGACTCTGGTGACAAACTGCAGAAGTCTGCGTTTCTGGGATGCATCTGTTTGTGAGAACTTGGCTTCCTTTGTGTACTTTTTGCTTTGTGCATGATGTTTGTTATCCTGCTGTCTCTGCCTTTAAAAAGACTTGCTCATCTAAAAAATACTGTTTCTTTATGTGCAAAAAAACTCATTTTCATCCTTGGTCCCATACAGTGGCATTTTCATGCAGTGTAATACATTGGATTGTGTTGCATTTTATTGTATTTTACATAATACAGTTACATATTATGTATGAGTCATGGAAGAATAAACCAGTCTGACTGAGTGGAAGCTGTTACTATGTCCATAGAAGTAAGTTTCTATATATAATAAAAGTTCTGGTTTGTTACAGATGTGGACCTTGTTTTGTTTGTTGTTGAAATGTTTACATTTCTGATTTTATACAAAAATAAGATCCAGTCTTTTATGAAATTAAAATTATATAACACAAGATACAGAAAATAAAGCTGACTGTCACCTGTGTTTTTTGTATGTATGTACAGGCATTTTAATGGTTTCCTCTTTGCATGTGAGTGCATGGAGATATCTTACCTGTGTACCTCTGGAAGCACGTGCACCATTCAGAGCTCGTTATAACTTTGTCAGCATGTGTGTCGCAGGATTTGAAGAATGCATCGGAGCAAGGCTCATTCCTGTCCAAGTAGAGGCTCTTGATCTCTGATTGGTCCAGCTGGAGGTCAAAATTTGTGTCCAGTCGGGAGAACATCCAACCCAAAGGATCCTTACAGATAGGCGATGCCCCAACCTCGAACTCTGCTGAGAAGAGGTTAAAAAAGAGAAAAAGGATAGATGCGTGTAACAATAACTACGATAATGCATGAAATGTTTTTGTTAATGCCTTAAGACGCACTGCTCTTCTCCGGCTTCTGGATCTTGACTCTCTTGTGGTTGCCGTTCTCATGCAGCACTCTGAACCAGTCTCTCAGACGACTCACCACCTCCTTCAGGTCGGACTCACTGCACACTGAAGAACAATAACACTAATTATTAATGATGCCAAAGTGATTCTTTACTGTCCCCCTTGTGAAGTCCTCAAAGTCAGAATCAGCCAGAACATCGCTGGCCTAAAAGTTGTAATGATTCATTGCCATGCTACAAGACGCATTGGCAGGGCAGAGATGCTTTAGCTTGCATGGGGAGAGCTTTGACACCATGGAGGACCTTTAAATTAGCAATAATTCACTGTTTATTCTTAAAGTGCCCTTGGAGTGACTTGGAGTGTGCGTTAATGTGTGCACGACCTTGTACCTTTCTTCTCTGTAGAGCTCTGGTCAGGCTGAGAGGGGCAAGGACACATGCCAGGACACTTCACAGCGATCTTCTTTCCTGTGATGCACGCCTGGTAGTCCAGCTTACACTGAGCAAGGGAGACAGAGAGACAGACAGAGAAGAGGAAGTAAAATCAGGATGTGTGCCTTATTGAGACGTGACGCGACTCAAGTCTGTCCAGATGTCTCTAATATGGGTGAGAGATGGGTGAGAGATTATGAAACTTGTGTGTGTGTGCGAGTACCTTGGTGGAGTAAGTGTGTCCATCAGTTCCGCAGACAGGAGACGGGTGGACCACAGGGCAGGGTTTGCACTTTGACCCCGGACTCTGGTACAAACTGGCATCTTTAAAACTAGAGAGGAGATTCAAACCACAACTCTTAATACACACCAGCACCCACTAAGCATTTGACTGCATGCATACGAAAATATTTTCAATTATCTGACATTGTCTCGATCACAATGCACCGCTTATCTCGCCAGCTTCGTTCTAAATGAATGTTTTCCAAGCATTTTTTTGTATCTGTGATGGATTTTCTTGTTCTTACATCCATTTCTGAAATAAGACAAGGATTAGGATTTATGAGTGATTATTTTCTGATTTGCTCACACTGTTTAGATGTAATTGTGTTGTTGCTAAGAATGGGAAATGAGGTCAGTATGGCGTTACTGTCCTCTGTCCAGTCTGCAGTGTCCCAGACAGACATGCGCACACACACACTCACACACATACAAATTCAAAGCCCATTCATATCACTTGGCAGGACTTTGTGTCCATTGTAAGGCGTTGCCAGCGCCGGGGTAATTGGACTAAAAAGTAATGTCACACACAACAGTCACAAGAGAGCCGGGCAACCAGTAGACCAGCTGAAAAAACAGAAAAACAGCCAACCCCTCTGGTGTTGTTGCTTATCATGCTGCATGAATTTGTGAGCAGGAAAGAAAAAAACAAGAAAGAAAATAAGAGGAGGAGGAGGAAAAGAAATGGGAAGTAATAAAGAGATTTGATTTGCTCCTAATCCGCTCTTTCATTTCTCGCTTCTTCGTAGAAACATCTGAATGCAAATTTAAGGGGCAGCTTTGAAACTCACGCCTCTTTAAAAGGGCAAGTGTGTGTGCATATGTGCAAGAGAGAGTGTGTGTGTTCTTACCTAACCCTCCTCTGGCTGACACAAGAGGCAGTCTTATAATCCTCAGCCACACACACCTTGTGGCGACTGCATTTGATCTTCAGACATGGGTCTTTGGCTGGATCAAGGCCTAAAAAACAAAACAAAGATACACAATTAATCACTTTTAATCGTTTATATGTGTATTGTGTAGGTGTGTGCAACGAAAACACAGCCTCTTTATCTCAAGAGTGTCTCGGACAGACTTAGCCAATAAGCATAAACAGAGAGAAAATTTCCCAATGTTACATTTTCCTTTTTATCTTTGAAATCCTACATCAGTGACTCTGAGTTAAACCGTGTTCATTCTTTTAATTTTTTAACATCCAAGCTGCATGGACAGGTATTAGTGATCTGTGTGTGAGAGAGTGTGTGTTAATTCCAGCCACTGCCTGTTCACTTACAGTATATTCAGTGTGTCTCTCACGCTGAACTCAAAGCTGTAATACTGTTAAGTATCCTTACAGCTAAAAACAGATGGAACTGGTTACAGAGGCTACTTCTGACCTTACATCAGCCATCCACACACAGCATCACACAAACTGATCTGGTATCAGATCTCCAGGCTGAGGGCCATATCGGGCTTTAAAGTTGAGAGCTGATTTTAGATCTGATTCTCTGGCTGAGGGTGTGATCTTTTTCAGCAAAGGCAAGCGAGCTGTTTCTGACCGCGTGTCAGCCTTCAGCGTGGCACCTATGTGCAGGATCTAAGACCCTCAGCTGATCTCAGAACAGTTTGTGAATGACCTCTGCTCTAAAAGAACCTTACAGTAATCCCTGAGCAGCTTTGGCAGATTATCCTGCCTCCATCCTCCAACGCACTATCTAATGCTATTGTTTCCCTGACATGTCTCTGTGTGTCTGTTTGTGCATGTGTGTGCGTGCAAATGCCCTGTCTGTGTGTGTGTGTGTTTGAGGATACAGTGATAAGTGAGAGTGAAAGCGTCCTGGCGTTCCTGGTTGTGTGTATAAGTTTATCACTGTCGGTTACTTGAATGGGAAATCACATGATCAAATAACAGATAATAACTGGTTGGCTTTGTGAAAAGACTTTGAGATAAAAAAAAAAGCCTGGAAATAAAACACTCCACACACACTTCTACTGCATATGTGCACTGAAAGGTACAGTACTGTAAGAGTCAAACTCTGTCTGATGTAAGTTTTATTTGTGATATTTCCAGATCATCCTTCCTCACTATTATTCTTGTTTCACTATGTCAACAAAACCTCGATGAGTCACAGGGCTGAAATGAGGAAGTGAACAACTGTAATGATGCAGCTGGGTTTGTTACCTTTACCAAGGTTGTGCTTTTCTCCAGATTGCTTTTTTTCTGTTGGTAAGGATATATAAATATACATGTATAAACTACCAAATAGAATTTAGTTTAATCTGGTGGAAAGTTTGGCCTTGCATAAAGGAATGAATGATTCGTGCTCTGGAGAGAAGAGCGTGAGGATACGCAGCCACAAAAAAATCTCATTTTTGCTCCCTAAACCAAGTGTTTCCTTTCCTGCATTGAGGTTCATCTATTAGGACTGGCTTTTTTTTTGTTCTTTTTTTTCATCATTGCATCAACCCTTTAATCTTCACCAAAGATGCTTTGTTACATGTATGAGTGACCCTAAATAAGTGATATTCACTTGAGGTATTAATGTGTCTCAGTAATTGCTGTACTGTAAGCAAAAGTGTGTTGCAACCATGTGAAAATATTGCAAACTTATTATTTTGGAGCAATCCTG
>JAUZTA010000024.1:8389832-8402701 GCA_034780835.1 Ctenochaetus striatus
GACCATTCATGCCTGTGTACATATTTATGCAAATACACTTCCATATGCAGATTCACCGCTGCAGATAAAACATCCCCCCCCCCAAAAAAGAAAATTAAAACTTGTGCTTTGGGTGAGGTTGAGTTCTCTTTGTCTGTTCCAATGCTTTTTTTTTTTTCTTGTTTTATTAAAAAGCAAACAGGACTCGAGGCTCTTGTCCTCACACCCACCTTGATCGAAGGGCTTGGATGGAGTCCATGTTCCAGGCTCCTGAAACAGAGTTAACCAGTGGACAAAATTATAAGAATTAATGTTAAGATAAAATCTAGAATAAATAATACATGACAGATACAAGACTGCTCAGCATTCATACAAACCTCCACTTCCTTTAGGAGAAAGCATTACAGAGAGAGAGAATGAGGAATTCATTTTGATTAGGTTTTTCTTTCAAAACTTTGCATCATGAAATGAACTGATTTGGGTAATACACACACACACACACACACACACACCAACACACTGTAAAATTTAAATACATAGAACATGCATTTATTTAGCCAAGATAATGTTGGTGTTATGACAGCAGCTCATTTGCATTAAAAGGGGCCCGTGTGTCGTCATGTGCATGCATGTGCCAACGATCTCACTCGCTCATATCCTCTGATAGCATTTACACCTTATGTGACAAACACACTGCCAACAGAGGGAGAATAACACATTGATTGAGCAATTTAAAGATGTGAAATGATTATTAACTTTTTAGTGTTGAGATTTGGTTCAAGATAATGCAATTTATAACTGACTGCAATTATGCTTTAAAAAATACTGTGTTTAGCCATTTGAAGTTATGGATAGACAAAAGGGTTTAGAGCTTGAAAAGAAACAAAACAGCCCCTTTAGATTTTAATTATGATCAGCCAGTAACATTTGCATTACAGAGCAGAAATACATGCAAATCTTAGGAAACTAATTTACTGTATGATGCATCCAATTGCCTAGAGTCTTCATTAACATCAAAGAAAACCTCTGTTTAAATGTCACGTTTTGTACCAAACGTATTTTAAGGTTGTAACATTAATCCATTAAATCAGACTTTCAGCTTTGCAAGATTGCTGTTACAGATTGGATCTTAAATATAGAATCCAATAAGAAATGAATTTAATCAAAAGCTGGATGATCGCCATTTTGGGAAAACGCAGACTTCCTGTGGAAATGTGATACGGAGAGAGTTAAGGGGAAAACCAGCAGAACTCTCTCGTGTTCTGTATTTACAGAAAGCCTCCAGCATATGAATTATATCAATTAATAATAATACAATTTCAAATATAAAAAAGTGCTTTGCTCTTTCCCAAAATGTTTAAAAGTAAAGCAGCAAACCTCCAAAGGTTCAGTCGTTTGCACGTCAGTTTCTTTAACCAGTCTAAATAAGGATCGCACAGAGGTGACTGCTTTGCTTGCTTTTATTAGAAGGACAAGAAGGAGACACACCCAGGGTGTGTTGGCTTATGATGCAAATGTAAAAGGAGCTTAAGACATAGAGATCTATGTGTGTTCACTCTGCTCTGTCTCTGGTTTCCTTCAAACTCACCAAACTACTGTTTTCCATCTTATTCTGTCACAATCACTGTCACATCTGTCTTTCTTTTTATCACACACACACTCACAGACACACATGACCACTTTGTGGGTATCAACTAATACGACTGTGTCAAATGATTTTCTGTAACAACATTCTGATTAATTGTCTGAAGCCACTTTGGAAATAAATGCAAAATTAATTTCCCATGAAAAATGAAAAAAAAGAAAAAAAATCAATAGATTAATAATTTTATGTCAAGATGAGTTACACTTATTCATTGAGTAATTACAATTAATTTATAGTTCACTGGCAGATTATTATCATTAAAAATACAAGTTAAATCTGAACACAAAAATTACATTTCCCTCTGTCATCTTTGGCGTGTGTGTTTTCTCAGCCTGCGTTTGTGTGTGTTAGCGTGATTCTGTTGGTTCTATATGCCAGAACAAATAGGAAGGGAGGGAAACGGGAGAAAAAAAATGTTATCAGCATAAATCCCACAGCGAGGCTGAACAGAGACAAAATAAAGCTGCATGTTGTAGATTTGCGCATTCCAGCGTTGTACAAATCTCCACCAACAGGATGTGTCAAATTCAATTAAAGAGTGTTTTACAAATGTTTTCACTGGCGCACAGTTCAGAGACTTCCATGGCCCTGTCGCTCTCGCATGCACACAACAGATTTATTGTGCAGTTATAATCTGAGCATATAGATTCATTATGCTGATGGGCGGTATAGGCAGATGATATATTAATTGTAAACCCGCCTTGACACTTGAGGACCTTAGTAACATGAATTAAAAAGTGGTTAATGACTACGATGGGGTTAGAAACTCAAGATTTGCAAAGTTGAGTGTGCTTTTAGACAAGACGTGTTGAAAAGAAAGCTGTGTGAAAACTGAACTTGATCTGGCACATAATGTTTGGAATTCAAGCGAATCGATGGATTAACACTGATTCCACTGATTTATTTCATTATTCAATCAATGCCATAATAACTGAAGCAATTACTATTAGTAATAATTGTGCTGTCGGGTAAAGCAATTAAAAAGGCAAGAAAGTAAAAGAGAACATTTTGGTGAATGTGTATTTTCTTAAAATTGCAGTACTACTGTAGATTTATTGTGTTTCTTCAAACTGCCTTACATAAAAAGTCTGGATTAAATATTTAATTGTTTAAGTGTCTTACAAGCTCTTCCCTCTTGACAAGTTAGAAAGAGAATGCAAGAGACGTTTGGATGTTTGCATCTTACTGCAGAGACTGTACAGTTTTGCAAGGTTTACAGGCTTTTCATTAAATCAGAAATAAAAAAAATAAACACATTTACACCTCAGCCTTCAGTGCCACGCTTGTTTTCTAGGTGCTGTTTACAGCATTATCACCTGTGCAGGAAATAGACACAGTGGCAGGGTTACTGACCTGCATTGTATGGCATTGATATATTTTTGTGTGATTGACTTAAACATTTCATTTTGACAGTTGCTGAGCAAACCTTTGAATCTGCATTATTTATATAAATTGCATCAATTGTATTAATGATGATATTAATTGCACCTCTACATGAATCAATGCACATGCTGTTACACTGGAGAGGTTGTATATGACCTTTACACAGTCATATTGATGCCTTAACTAGCATAAACTGATCCTGCAGGTGTTACTGATGGTCTGCACTGTGGACATGGAGCTGCTTTTAGACATCTACGTGTCTGAATGTGTGAATATGTCTGTACATGCAGATCATGTATCTACCGAAACCTTACACTTCTACATGCTGCTTAACCTGACACACCAGCTGGGATGTTTCACATAACCATAGGATTGATTTTACATGTTCACCTGGGAAACAGCCCATAGACAGTGTTTGGAAGGGACAGATCATTTAAAAAAATAAAAAACAGAAATAAGGTGGAAGGTAATTGGATGAATTTTCTGTCTGTCATATACAATACTCTTGTTGAAGCTAGTTGGGAGAAGCATGAAAACATCTTTTCAATCAAGAGAAGCCTTGACTTTGTTCTTCTTTTAATGAGGAAATGTTCAGTTCTGATAAGACCGCCACTATTGCAGCATCCACGTTGACCTCTTTGGTGGCTGCCATAGTTTACAAGCTTGCAGCCACTTATCGCTTTCATTAGAACTAAACCACACACATAGCTAACACCACCTTCTCCTCAAAGGACGCTGATTGGTCCAGTGGTATTCTGACTGGACATAAACAAACAAATGCGAGATTTCAGACTTGAAATTTCAGCGGTCCAGTTGCATTGCAAGGTTACATGCTGCTTGCCAGAAGATCGTTGTTGATTTTCAAAAAGCATGATATTAACTGTCAGCCAGTCTCCATCTTTCTCACCTTTATAACGTTAACAGGGTCAACTCTTGCTTTCTCTTGACTCTGATTATTTTCTCCTTCTTGTCCTTTCCATCTGGCCTTTGTGACCCTCTGCATCTTCACTACAGACTGCACCCTGTCCTCTCTCTACCTTGCGCTTCGAGAAAGGTCCATATTACAGTACCACAAAATTCAATAGCAGATCTGTCTGTTGATTCTTTTGAATTACACATGGTACATTCCAATCTCGATGTGAATAAAACCCACATACTGAAAGCTTTGTAAAGATAAAGCAAAATAGAGAGGTACTTTTGTTTCTGTTAAGGATGGTTCCCCTCTAGCAATGCAGACCATGAAGACTGAATAATGAGAACATTGCATTATGGGGGCCAGGCCCTCTAGACTAGTCAAGACAACAAAAGTGCTTGCGGTCTGATTCCTTAATGGAATCAACAGACGCACGCGCATGCACACACACACACACACACTACACACACAGGACTATACTGAAACACACAAATATGCACACACACACACACACATACAGAGAGAGACAGAGCGAGTTTCATAAACAAACAAACTTATCACCACAACACTGACTGTAGTGCCAGAATCTGTCAGCACTACAAAACATCAAATAACTGCATGAATGCACTTCGCTGCACATGCAACCACCCACTTTCCAAAAACCACAGAACACCCAAAATTCAACAATAGGTCTAATGGCCTCCTGAGTGTATGTTAAAAATAGCAACTCTTCAATTTATCTCTCCATCTCTTTCCACCTCTTTCCCTCTCACTCCCTTACAGTTGTAACATGCAAAACACAATGATTTGTGCGATCCGCTCAGTTGTCTTACATCCTAATTTGCTTGTGTGCATACTGATTTTTTTTTTTTATGTGCATGTCTTTATGCAATTTTCACAGATCATCCCTGCTAGCCGTGTGGCTATCTTACTTTCCATGACTCCTCGCTGTCTTCCCTCTAACTTCCAACAGAAAAAAAAATATGCAATT
Organism: Ctenochaetus striatus; assembly: GCA_034780835.1. Lineage (NCBI taxonomy): Eukaryota > Metazoa > Chordata > Actinopteri > Acanthuriformes > Acanthuridae > Ctenochaetus > Ctenochaetus striatus. The sequence continues at coordinate 8,394,744 of JAUZTA010000024.1, forward strand.
TTTTTTCACTGTACTGGCTCCGCTCGTCTTGCTCAAGCTTGTCGCATGCATGCACACACAAATGCACACAAATACACACAAAGGTGCTTTGAAGTGGAAAAGGCCTCAAGCTCTGTACCTCCCCTTCATCATTCACCCTCCATAACACAAACAACACAGGGCAGACATATACTGTAAAAACATTTTAAAAAAGGGAAATAAGAGGTGAGAGGATGAAAAGATGTAATCTGCTCTAAACAAGACACTAATTTATTCCAATATCATGCTATTACGAGCCATGCTTTTTTTTTTACCCATCATTTATTCATTGTGTTTTTTTCATTGTTAAATCTTCCTCTTCAGCTTATCGCTTTACTCTGTAGCAGTGCTGAAAGCTAGCCAAGGAAGGCCGAGCAGAATGTCTAAAAAAACTGAGATAGTGCAGCAAAAAGAGCCCCAGGCCTCTCCAGCCACCCTAACAGGACTTACAGTAAATCAGTGGAGAGGATCCTATCTAGTGCACTTAGCGGGAGACCCACTTATGGCTCTTGCTGAAAGATGAAAGTGACAGAACATGCCTAAAATGTAAAATTTAAGTCAAAGTAAAGTTTGGCAAGTAATAGCCTGGCAGCACATAAGATAAAAAAGTAGCTAGGTGTATTGCCACAGTTCAAAGGAAAAGAAAAAAAAAAGCATAATTATGAAGACTTTGCTTATTTGATGGCAGGATTAAGATAACGCTAACAGCTTTGAGTGAGAGGAAGGAGTTTCATGCCAAATTAAGATACCCAAACTTCAGTATAAACTACTGGCATGAAAAATAATGACATTAGAGACCACTCTTGAAGTCAATGGTCATTTTAGGCTTTAAAAAAAATTACTTCAGCATCTAAGTTTGTGCATGAAGTCCTTCCTCTGTTCATAGTTGTCCATTTTTTGGTCTCATACTGCTTTTTTTTTTACTTCATTATGTTGCACTACTAAAATATAAGCAATGTCTTAGCCAGTTTACACTGCAGAAGGGTTAATGTGTACATCTGTTGCAAGGAAACAGCTCTGTCCAATCAGATTAAGGAGTAACGATTCCACGAAAGATACTGCCCTATCACAAGCTGTAATACCCCTGCAGCTTTAAGAGATGCACACTAAGCTTAGTTTACAATACTTGACAAATATACTAATGACTTGAAAACATAAAGCAATGCGTTCTGGTTTGGTATCAAATAGTTCACAGAGGGAACCAAATATCTGATTAAGACAACATTATTTGGTAATTCTGGTTATTGACATTGACCTCGTGTCTTGTGAGTTTAGCTACATTGGATCCTTTTTCATTATATATGTTTTAAAAGTATTGATAAACACCGTTTTAATCAACCGTCATGTCAGGTGTTTATCATATTTTACCTTATGTCAGTCGTATTGCAGACCAGCTTTACCTTTGTCAGCCACAAGACACCTAGCCAAACTGTAGCTAGCTAAACCTGGCAGTTAGCATGGATAAACATTTTGTAAAAATATTTTTGTCTTAGAACTACTTTGCGTGGTGAAACCTGTTTTAATTTTGATTTCTTTAATCTTTCTTCTTTCTTTAATTTAATTTAATTTAGTATTTTATCAATGGGGTTGATCTTGTCTCTTTGTGTACATGTGGATGTATCTCAGAGGAACAATTTGATCTATTATTAACAGGCAGTACAGTATGTGTCATGACAAACAATCGTGGCTTTCCTGCGCTTACTGGCCCCTCGAGCAATAACCTCTATACAGTCTGCAGTGCGTGACATTATTGTGACATGACTGGGATGCATGTGTCCCATTATGTGAGATTGCATCAATCAGATCGGCATAACTTCTAAGTCAAGTATGTTTAGTTGTTAAGTAGATTAATATAGACAAAATACAGATACATAAGACAATAATAAAATACACTGTCCATCTTATATATTTAGCATTACTCCAGCCAGTTTTCAAGCTGCTCTAATCTGAAGCCAGCAGGCTTAACTTTATCCCCGATGTATGTTAAAATAATGTAGACTCAGTTTCGGGTACAAATATATACCACTTAGAGCAAAAGCAAGGTGTGATTACACACAGTGGTGATACATGTCTAATGAGCTACAAAACATGCAAAGAGGCTGAGGCATTTCCTGTCTGCCTCCGCCTTCACTGACCCTCAAACTGTGTAAATTTGCGTGCATGTGTGTGTGGCTATTAAGCACAGCTACAGTGGAATCCATTTGCTCTAAATAATTTCGCTGTCCATTTTTTTGTGAGCCGGAGAGGAGGAATGAAGTGAGTGAGGTTATTGGCCGTTAGAGGTCTCTTTTGTTTGCCAAGACTGTCACTGTTAATTATGACATCTAGTTGAATACATTTGTAAACTGTATGGATAAAATTCCTCCGTGAAAGAATGCAAAAACACAGTGACAGACAAACTGGGACACAGCACTAAAACCGGAAATGAAAAGCATGCACATATACACAGAACAGATAATGCATTTGTGCTCTGCTTCTATCTCTAGTGCCTGAGCCTCAAGGTTAAAAAACACAGACATGAATGCACAGAGAGTCTTCAGTTCCCCGCCAATCATTTTCCTTCCTTCCTTCCTTCCTTCCTTCCTTCCTTCTTTCTATCTATCTATCTGTTCTGTTATGAATTGGGTAAATATCTCATCTTGTTATTGGGGTATTTATAAGCAGGCTGTATTAACACAGTCACCAAGCTCTCTTACATCCCTTTCTCTCTCTCTTCTCACCTCCAAGCTTTGTCTCACTGTGTATATCTCAAAGAGCAGCACATGGCCAATCACATTTCCTCTCTGGCATTCAGTTCCAACACCCTGTTTGCATAATCCAAATCCTGCTAAATAGTTGGACCCGAGGTGTATCACATGGGTCCACCTGAGCTGATGAGTTCACACACTTAAGTCTCACAGGTAGGAAGAGAGAGTTAGAAACCAACAGTCACAAGTTAGATACACAACATGTAAGCATGTGTAAAACAGAAACCACATTCACTTATTTTTGACAAATTAATCCTGCTTTTCGTCTCTGTTTGACATCAACAACATCATGGGTTTTAACTCTGAGAAAGATCTCACTACTCAAACAAACAAAAAAAAACAACTAATTAAAGCCGGTGTGAGAGAAAACTGATTTTACGCAGGTGAATTAAGCTAACCTTATTTTTTCAGCACGCTTAAAGCACAGCCCACTGACAAAACCCCTGTTTCTCATATCTTATGTGAATGTGTGTTTGCGTGCGTGTGTGTGTGCATATACGAGCTTACATGCTTATGTGTGTCTGTGTTTGGGCAACTGCAAGCATGTACAGATCACTTCTGCTTGTGTGCAACAATTTACCGCAATCTGTTGTTAGAGGCGAGCTATGCTGCTAACACATACGCTCCACCTGAAACGCACAATGCACTTTTACACTGAACGGCTTCAACAGGTTGACTTCTGTTCCTCACTGTAATTTGAGGCATTCATTCGCAAACAACAGTCGTGATTTCCGCTGTCTTGCATCTGCGATCTGTGAAGCATTTCATGACTTAAGCTTCATAATACCATAATGCATTGTATGTAAGCGTTTTTTCTCAACATGCATTGCAAAGCAGAAGTCTGACAAATGTGAGGGGGTAACAGTGCAGGGTTTTTTTTTTTATTCGGCATCTCAGGGGCAGTTTTTGGTTTGATGAATCTCCGGGGTTCAGCACTAAAATCTTTGGATGAGTTTCAGGTCCATTAATAACTGCGGTAGTATAGATAAGTGCCATATGAATAAACAATTATTTTCACTTAAGACCCAAAATTAACTGTCAAAAAAATATATAGCTCTTTCCTCATTATCATAAATGACCCAAATTAAAACAAGGCATTTTAATCAGTTTACAGGCTAAGATGAGATGCATTCTTTGAAATGTAGATTTATTTTCCTTTTAGTCAAATACTCAAGGTGGTTCACCTTATGGAACCAAAAAACTCAATAAGAAAAAGCCTTAAAAGCCCTAAAATAGGTAAAATAAATGCTCCCAAAACAATCATGCTGCATTTAGTTTTGAACAAATATTCCAGCCACTCTTTGTTTGATATAAGAGCTAATAAACTGGCGGTTTTATCAGCTGCCACTGTGTGAACAAACGAGCACACCTGCTCGACTCTATTATGCAGTGACATTCATTGTTGTTGTTTTGGATACCAGAAGGGGGCGTGTCAGACGTTCTGTGGGTCGGACAAGTGTTGCCCTTAGAAATTTCCTTTTTTAACATTGTGTTTATGCTTCCAGTCTCCACATAAATACAAACACACAAAATGTGCCTCCGGCTGTAACACTGTGAGGTTAGGATATTAATTCAAGTGGACACCTTACGACTTTGTTTTGAGAAGATGTTCCTCTCCTGCGTGGTGTTTACTTTGGGCCTGCTCCATTTTGGTGGCCTGACTGCTTAGACGAATAACTGTCCACTGAAGTCCAGTGATGCTCTGTGGACTGGTGCTGAGCACACAGACCACAGGACTACTGGGGCTCTGTTTTCTGCTCTGTCAGCACTTCATTCTGACATTTCTTTTCTAAAACACAGATTTCTGCCCAGCTATGATTTGTTTTTTAAAAAAATGTCACATATCATAGGGAGTTAAAGGACCAGTTAATAATAAACATTAATAACATTTATCAATTAAAAAGAATAATAATAGTAAAACGACCCTTTGCCCTTTTGGTCTGGTTCCTATCTTACACGAGGCGAAGCAGCAGGATTATTGATGTTAAAGATTGTTTTTTTTCTTGTGGTGCTACCAGGCGGGAACACTGCACTGAAGTTAGCATGCCTAGACTTGTGACAGTGCCTGATGTTAGCAACCACACATACAACTACTGGATTGCAATGTGGCAAATCGAATGCACTGGTTTAGGACCAAAATAGGCAAATACATCTGCAAATTTTCCATTAAACTGCCTGCTTTCACTGTCAACCTGCAAATTTGCACTCACTCACCTTTGGCAAGAGGCAAATCCAGTCACAGTAGCCCTCCTGCTGCACAGATGGCTGACAGGCTACTGTTCAACTTCCCAAGTAAAAGCCAAGGAACAGTATTGGACATTTAGGCTACTGGTTGGAATAAGTATAACAAACAAAGGCATTCCCAGTTTTAAGTCACTTATTTTCATAGTGAATCAGTGAAATGGTCAAGGCCAACTCGCCAAGTATGACCCACTGTTGTCAGCTTACGGTATGGTATGCACCATGACAATCAGCAGCAGAGTTACTCACCTCATAGAAACATATCAGGCTAATTGTGGCTGACAGGACCAGCATCATCAACCAGATCAGTTCAAACACAAACAGCTTCACTGCTTGAGAGGAAAGACCACTGGGAGATTCAGATGTAGGCCTACACAAAGCCACTGAGACGCACTCTAATATTGCTTTAATATTCCCATTGAGACTCATAGTGTGTCTTGCTCTACTTTGTACTCTTTGTCATTGTGTTAATATTCTGTTTTGCTCCCAATTGAGGCTTTTGCTTTTGTTGTGATCATAGTATTGCATCTCTATATTATACACACACAAATGAAGACAGACGTGAGTGTTATGGTTAAAACATAATATTCTGGTTTAAATCCCCCCCCTGGTTTGTTGCCACTACCTTGTTACGGGTGCTAGTTCCTCTAAACAAACAGCACATCCAGGCCCCGGCGCTGCGGACTCCCTCCCTCATACCTGCCCATAATCAGGCCCTTTTTTCGGGGACTTAGCGGTGTCTCTCGGACATGCAGCCGGGCGATGTGCATTTGTGTTTCGCAGAGGCCTTGGCTGTCTCTGCTTAGCAGGGATTCCTCTGACAAAAACCCTCACAGGCAGGGATCAGGGATCCCAGTATCGTTAGTGTATTTACTGTCTCAGTGGAGCAGGTGATGAACGTGTGACAAACACCACAACGGGCCCCGTGACGCGTCGCTTGGACACAACGAGAAAACGAGGAGCGCATGATCACAAACCAATGAGGGTGGCTATATGGAGAAAGGGGGGATGGGGGTGGGGGTGTGAATGAGATAATGAGGAGGGGGGCGACGTTAATAACATGAGCCAGAAATAATACTCACATCTCTGAATTTATCCCATCTCCCCGCGAGCCACTTATCATCCAAAAAATTGCCGCTATCGGAGCGAGCGGAGACGTGTCCAAAGGCGACGGCGCACACACACAGCAAGGCGACGCTCAGCATCTGCGGACACACAACAACAGCATGGAGAGAGGACATCGGATCAGGCTGTAGGACACCGCAAATGCGTTGAACGCAGAGGCAGTTCAACCCGCATCACACCAGCGATGAAAACTGAGCGTCAACACTGACAATAAGCATGCGGCGGTGTTTTTTCCTCCTACCTTGTCGCATCAACTGCTCTCCAGACTGTATGTGCTCGCTGCCGTTTTCTGTCACTAGTAATACCAGCGCTCTCTCTCTCTCTCTCTCTCTCTCTCTCTCTCTCTCTCTCTCTCTCTCTCCGCACCGGCTGCTGTACGCAGCGAGAAACGGGAACGCGCATGGCACTGTGCGCAGGCCCTGCGCTCTTCCCCTCTTTTTTATTTTTTTTCCTCTGCCTCTCCTCAGTGCGGAGGAAACAGACACAATGTCCCACCGTGGTTGTTATTGGACCACCGTGTCTTCAACTGATTAATCCTCCTATAAACGACATTGTGCAATCTTAGGATAAAGGGAAGATAAACTCATATTAGAGCAAAAATATTTAAAAATTGAGTCTTCCTACTAATTGCATTTACTAAAGAACTACAGCAAAGAATCGCAAACATAACCAAACAAAAAGCATCCATAGTTCCTTATTAAAACACATAAAGTATCAATGAGCCATTAATGAAACAGAATGAACTTTCTTTTTTCAAAGAAAAACTGTAAGCAGCCTTTATCCAACATATAGATCAGACTTATATTCCTGTATGTGTGTGTGTGTTTCCTTCATTTTTCTTAGTTTCTACTTTGTTAGAGCCATTACAGGGGCGTCGCTCCAGCTTGTTTGTACAGAAGTGACTCATGAAAGTGTTTCCACTCACATTCTTTGTAGAGGTTAGCTCAGGACTGTAAATTGATGCTCAGAGATAACATGGTTTCCATAAGAAATGCACCTAAAAGGCCCTGGATGATTTGTAGAGGTGGGTGTAACTGTTCTCTGTTGGGGAAGTCTTTTCTAGGACATGCAAGGCCCCAGAACATTCTTCCTCAGCATGGTTACGTGCAACTGAAGCCGTTTCGAGAGGGAGTATTTGTAGTTTGTACACTTGCTTGGGCTACAACAGGATATCACAGCAACTGCTGCACATTTACACACAGATGGGGAACAAGTGAAAGAGAAAAAACAACCTGTGGTTGGTCACCAACATCTACCAGACAGCTTTGATATTCCTTTGTTAAGATTCCTCAAGTCTAAGAACTTTACTGGAGGAATAAGGACTATTCTTCAAAAAAGATAATCTCCCATCTGGATCAGCTGTCTAACATGTCGGGTCAATACACAGAACAAAGACATTCAGCTGCATCGGCGTCTGTTAGCTGAGCAGGCAGTTAGCACATGATTCATTGTTTTCATGCCCGTCAAACCATTCAGTGACTTGTACGGAAGCATCAGCATTTATTGCAATGTTTCTTTACTTACTCATTAGATTTTTTTTTTTTTTAATTTGTTGATTTGTTAATCATTCTGTTGAAGAGATAGGCAGAGAGGAGAATGGTGTGGGAATAAAAGAGCAAAAATCCTGCAAACTCAGAGAGGGTAAGGAAGTTCAAAACTATGAATATTATCACAGAGCTCTTTGCACTGCAGCCTGATGGTCAGGTGGGTCATGGCATTATTATGCACTGTTGCTGTAGAAACCAAATTTGACCTCAGCTTCACATCTTCATCTTCATAAGAAGCAGTGGAAAAGGCATGTGTGTGTGTGTGTGGGGGGGGGGGGGG
>JAUZTA010000024.1:8411163-8421494 GCA_034780835.1 Ctenochaetus striatus
ACACACACACACACACACACACACACATCATGACCATCACAACTCTCCACGGGAGAGTTCTGTCATGCTCTGTAGATTGGATGTCCCAGGGTGATTAACAATTGATATGGTGCTCAGGTGACACACCTGATATCTGGGGGGCGGGGGCCAGGGTAGGGGGGGCAAAGGAGGGGGAAGGGAGAGAGGGAAAGACAATAGGATAGGATTAGTGAATGGGGGAGAAAAGAGAGTGAAACAGAAAAAAATAGGGGCAAATTAGATGATGAGCAGATGAGCAGAGCATGAAAGCAGAAGCGAGTTAACAGATAAATGCACATTTTAAATCTACATATAGGCCGTGTTTGGACTGTTGATAGCAGAGAGGCATGTAGTGATGACTCAGGGCATAGCTGAGAAAATGGGTTGCCTGAGGGCACTGGATGTTTTGAGAAAAAGACGAACACTATGTGTATGTAGTTTTGTGTTTGTGTGTGTGTTTGTGTGTGTGTGGAGGGCAGATGCACAAACAAATGGATCACTGTTTGAGAAGAAACATCCTTTTGTCTTTTACTACACACATAGTGGCTCTGCAGCCCTCCAACCCCCCCCCAAAATTACTTTGCATTCCCTTCAGTGTATGCATACGTGTGTGTTTACCGTGTAAACAGACCTACTTCTTTGTTTGACAGGCAAGTCTCTGTGTCAGCATAATTACAATGAACCCATCCCTTCAATCTTTATCTCCGCCTCTTTCCTCCCTGATAAGCATCTGTCCACTCCTGCGTTTGCCGGTGGGAAGTTAACCCCTAAATCCCTTTCCCAACTCCTCCATGCAGGTGACATATAACAGCACATCAGCTTTTTTCTTAATCATGTCTACAGTATTGGGTGTGTAAATTGTATGCATATGAGTATTGTATTGTGTCTGTGTGCCAGATGAACACCCAGCTTTTTATATCACAGTTACACAAACACACACAAACACATGGTGTAATAATTATTTTGTGCCTTTGCTGTGGTTGCTGATTACTAAGGTATGTTTTTTTTGCCAGTATGGCTTTAGGAGAATGCACAGAATTTCAGCATTATCAGAAACTTTTTTTTTTACCATGCCCTCAGTCTGCAAACTTTTAGTTTAAAAGTTTCAAACTTTTGGAAACAAAGGTAAAAGTAGTGAATAGGCAAAAGAGATCGATAGATAGATTTTTATGTAGATTCTTACATACAGACATATGAAAGGTGACTGACAAGGCCATGGCCCAAAGTAGAAGAATATGAGTTGTACATGCAGGTGAAGTTCACTTCTTTAAAGGATAATGCAGAGAGTTTGAAGTTAATAACTTTTGTGGTATTTCTGTTTCTATTGAACATTATTGGACAACATCAGACTTCCTGCAGTCATCTCTCTTTCTAAATGAGCGTCCTACTTTCTTAAAATGCTGTACGAGGGTGCACCCTCCTGTATAGCTTTTTCTACATTTCGTGGACCATTTTAGATGAGTCCCTAAGACTGAGGCGGTAAATGACTGCAAAAAGATTTAATTTTCCCTTTTCTCTGACGGTGCTAACTTGCAATTTTCAGGTACGAGATGCAAATATATTACAAAAGGTAATAACACTCTGCATTAGAACCTAAAGACCTGAACTACATGTGCTTGTAATGATAACAATAGCCCTTCGACCATAGCCTACAACCCCCCACCAAGGGTAGACAGATCATTTTAAAAAAAATAATATTCTTTCTGAAGTTATTTTTTGAAAAAACCCCCACAAAAGTCATATATGCTATTTCAAACATGATGATTTGATGCTTTTCTCAGTTTTGTATCATTTGTAAATGGATTGGTATATGGACACATAATGGATCAATACAACAAACCTTTTCTTATTTGCTTGTCTTATTTCAAAATGCTTTCTTATCAGCAGTTTTGAAGTCTAAGTGTGTGCGTTAACTCAAATACTGTGGATAAGCAAAAAAAACCCCACTCTACTTATTTTATTTTATTCAATAATTCTACTGCATTTAAAATGTTGTTGTTTTTTAACTCCTCTGCATTTATTTGGTAACTTGAGTTAGTACTTCTCAGATTTGATTAATAAAGCAGAATTAACAACAAGTTAAGTAATGTCTGATATCATGGGTTAGGCTTGCAATTTAAATTAGCTCCGCCTTTTCTGACTGAACATTTCCCTCATAGAAAAAAAAGAAATGCCGCACTTATAATAACCCTGTAAAATTATTTATCTTAAAACTTCCGTTATTTTACCTATAAAAAGCCTAACGGGGGCGTGGGGTTGCCTCTTTTTACTAAGTCCCTGCAACATCCTATAATTTTCTCTCTGCTCACGATCCAGGTAATATTTATGATCCTACATTAGTCCAACCTCTGACCAGTACACTCATCCATCTGTTGACAGTATCAACGTTGATGGTGCCACCACCGAAGGCACTGTACCTGTATGTGCCAGCACTCCACCCTTATTTATCGTGCTTTACTCCACCAACCGCTCTCTGCCCCCCCCCCCGCCTTCTTTTCCAGCCTGCCTCGCGGTAAGTCCCGCCTTCCGACGCCCCGGTCAGACTAACTGCTAGTTTAATGTTTGGTCTGAGCGTCTTCGATACCCGGGGACCCGTCTTACTTAAAGCCCTCGCTACATTTTGTATTTTAACTCCCCGGCCCTTTACAATTTACTCAAGAAAATTGGGACTACCATAACAGCTTCACCCAACCGCACACGGCTGCTGAGCAAAGTTCAAGTCATAAGGTAAGGCCAGCCAGGTTGGAACAGGTGCAGCGTCAGTTCAGACTACTTTAACTCAACTAATCTACGCCTTTTCATTATTTTCATCGCACTTGTGTTTATAAATAATAGTTTATTATCGTCGAAGCAGACAGTTTTGAGCTCTCTCGTGCTTTTTGGTCGTTTTTTTTTTTTTTTTTTACCTACAAGCTCAGGTGCGACGGTTGAATCCTCGAAATGCGCAGGTGTAGCCAGGTTGCCGTGTTGCGTTTAAGACTTTTGCATATTATTCGTAACGAAAACGTTACCATGGGTGATTGATACCATCATGGTGTTATTTGTGTATTCAACAGGCCTCAGGGGATTGATCTCCGTTTTATGTTACCATCTGTAGCATCAATATGGCGGTTCTGTATATATGTTAGGTCATAGTTTTATTCTGATCCTTTTTTTAAGCATCATTTGTAAAACGCATTTTTGAATGTTAGACTTGTTCTCAGGATCGTAAGAATGTCTTTAGATGTCTTTGTAAGAGACAGCTTTTGTGAGCTTTTTCGCTCTCGACACAAGTACTTGGATATTTTGTTCAAGCACCAGAAAAGCAAACACTGCTATACAACACTCACCTTGCAAAGCTGCTGGTGTGACATTGGAACATTTTACTATCAGAGTTTAATTTGTGATATGAAATGTAGCACCACTTGATCCAGTTACAAATGCTGGTGAGGTTGCAGCTCGACCTCAAACCCCAAATGTCCACAGGGCCCTCGTGTATGACGTGAAATCTACACTTCAAAGCCCATATGACCTTATTGCAGTGTTTACATCAGGACACCTGTTCCTTTTGCACCTATCAGCGGACGTTTATTTATTTTTTCAAAACATCCCTTACTTTGGATCTGCTGGCTCTTGGTGACTGGGCCAGTCCTGCTTTTAAATGTGCAAACATTTGACAGACTCGGATGTAGATTGAGGTTTATACATATTCCATCAGAAATCCTCTGTGGTATTTAAAGGCCACTGAATCCTTGAACCCTCACACTGTCATTGTGTGTCATGAGGTGTGCCTTTACTCGTGACGAAAAGTTTATTCCAAGGGACAAAAGTAGGAGACCGCAGATGGGCTGCCATACGTAGGTAAATATATACTTAGGAATAAGAGCTGTCTATTCTTTTTAAAATTATATTTCCAGTATATAAAGGTAACACACCCAATGTTGCCCTTAAAAAGAATGGCAGGCCTACATAACACAAATACAACAGCTAACCATACAAAGAAATTATTTATAGACAGACAGTCAAGGAAACCTCACAACCACTCACAATATCATATATAAAAGAAAAAATCCAAGGCACTCTTCTGGCAGAAAAGTCAAATGCCATGATTTGGACGGCCATTTCACAGTAAAATGCTTAAAAACAGTGACAGTACATGTGAACAGAATGAGCTGTGAACCAAGACCATAGACAATATCATTATTATTGTGGCTACACAGCAATGAAAAAATTACAATAGAAATTACTAGTTGATTGGTTGATCGAAGAAAAAAACAGTTGCAAGCTATTTTGATAATCAATAAATCCACAAGCCATTTTCCAGGCCAAAATGTCAAACATTCTATCGTTGTTGCTTCCTAAGAATTTGTTTCAAGTCTTTTGCTTTTGTGCTGTTTGTTGGAAAAAAGAGGCCATTTGAGGATATCACTTTGGGCCGTGGGAAGTCATGATGAGCACTTTTCACAGTTATGATGATTTTATACCATTTTAAAGACTAAATGATTAAAAGATTTACATGAAATAATTGAAACATTAATCAATAATGATTGATAATAATGATAATAGTTGATTGAAACCAAAAAAACCCCTAACAAAATGCGATTGAGCTTGCAGACTTAATTGTTGGTGGATAGCTTGGATCCAAAAGTTGCAAATCCTTTTAATATGATGTCAGCATAGTTCTTTCAGTACAATCTTTAGAAGGACATCTGACAGTGAAAAAGCCCATTCATCTCTCCTGGAGAACATGTGCCTTTTCCATTGGGAGAAGAACTTATGGCTTGACAGCGCACATTGCCATAGCTTGATAGACTGTCAACCTAATAAAATGCCAACTTAATGCCATTTTCTGTCATCTTATTTCATAATGACAAGGAAGAAACAAACTAAAATGAAATCTTGGACTCACAAAATTAACTAAATTATAAAATATACAGGAAATATCTTCGGTTTTAGTCTTTGTTGGTTTGGTCAGATTCTTTTTTTTTCAGTACAGCAGTCATGAGGAGGCAGTGGTGCACGTCATTGAGACTGGGATGTTTACATGACTGTGAAGAAACAGCTTTTATTGTGTGGTGTTTGTATTGTAATACCTCATTTGATGTTCTTTATTGTTGCCCATGAAAAAAACCTACAACATCATAATAATAATTACTTATAGTTAAAATACTCAAATACTTCTAATTAAACTAATGTAAACCAAAGCACCAAAACAATAAAACAATAGCACTACTTAAACATTAATATTAATATTGAAACAAGAATACCCACTAAATAAAAAATTGAAAAATCAATACTGTTATAACCTGGCACATTGCTTTATTTGTTTGTTGACTGTTAACTCCTGGAACGACAGATCTGGTTTGACCTGTTCTTGTGTGTTGATTGTTTTGACTAAGGTAGTCTGATATAATTCCAAAGAGAGAAGAAATAGTACCATCAGTCAAATGCTACAGCTAAAGAAACAGGTGAGAAAGGAAAGCTGATGGATGATGGAACAAACAAGAAATGAAGTTGGAAAGAACGCTGAATGTCCGACCGGTCTGTAGAGTTAAATGAAAAAACAACATCAGACTGTCTGAGTAGATGTGTGCAGTTGGGTAACCTGTGTTGATGGTGCAGTGAGACATTTTGCAATCATATATCTGCTACCTTGTGCAAGAAGAAGATAATTACATGTGAACTTTATCTATACTCAGTCTATATTTTCTTTAAAATGCTGATAAAGCTAAATGACAGAAAGATCATGTTGAATATATGAACAGCTTCTTTTGTACTTTGACATGAGACAGTCAAGTGTTTTTTTTCCTAGTTTATTTTTGTTCAACATCTAAAAGCTTTTGACCTTAACTTATCAATAAGATGTTCTGAGCTTCACATTTAACCTTCCATTTAAGAGGACAAAGTTTAAAAAAAAAACAGATATCACATCATTAACCTTATGATAACCCTCTGCAGACTTTTAATATGCCTTTTCACAAATGCATGCACTGAGATATTTCTGTTTACATTGAAATGCAGCCACCAGAACAAGCTATGTGTTAGTATCTAAGACTTCATTATCACAGACGTGTGATATGATAAAAAGTCCATTGTCAGGTTAATGATTTCGCAGCACTTAACAGCTTTGGTAGCTTACAAAGCTGTCTCCGAAATGTAGTCTCCACCTGTTTCCTTTGACCGAAGAACCCAAGTGAACTGTGTGTCTAATCACATTTACTCTGTGCAGTTCATGGCATTTTCAACTTAAACAAGGCCTTACTAACCTAGCAGAGCTAATCTTGCCCTTTAAGCGACCCCATTTCAATTCTTCTGCAGCAAACAAATTTAAGATTGGTTAATCTGGCCTCATTTGAAAGATATGGAGTAAAATAAACAGCTTTGACTGACTTATGTTTGACTTAATACCAGCTCTTGGAAGTCACAGTTCTCTCAACAGGGTGCATCGAGCTAATGAACCCCCACTGTGGAGACAGCAGGGCCGCTCCTCCCGCTGTGCTAATTCAAGGAAATGCTGGTCTAAATTATGATATTATTGAGGGATAATTAATGTATAATTAACATCTTGTTTCATCCTTAATAGGGGAAAATTCTTCCTGTGGAAGCTGTAATTGGAGTGATTTTCAAGGCTGCAATACAGGCCAACTAATTTGGAATTGTAGTAGAGATGTGTTTGGAATTTATATTATTTACAACATTTTCTTGGTTGAGGCCTCTGTAGATGTTTACTTACACACTTAAAAACAAGAATTGGACAAAATGAGATGCACTTAGTCAAGTCTGAGCCGTTGAATCCTGTTTGTATAAAAATCGAAAACAATGCACATGCCCTATTTGACAATGTAGCACATTTGCATCTGGTGAAATGATCACATTAGTGTTTAGAAACGATCCTTTACAACTTTACAGCAAAAATGTCACTTACTTTGTTTTTGTTAATAAACAATTTAACTGTAACTCTAATCATTATTTTAGTTAGTTATAAAGCTATAATGTTCAAACAGTTTAGCCATGTATATATATATGTGTGTGTGTGTGTATTTATATGTGTATATATATATATATACATCCCTAGTGTTGCCTACATATCCTTATGGAACTTCTGGTGATAGGGCAGATATTGTCCATAATGGCGGACATTTTTCCATTATCCACAACAAATATATGTAAAAAGTTGATCATTTTAAACCTCTTAATACTAGCTTTTCAATTAGCACTTTATTACTTTCAGTGGCTATTTAAAAGCTTTCCCGCAAAATCTAACCCTAACCATAATCTAATTTTATGATGTCAACTTTTGTGCCTTTTTCATCTCCACTTTGTCTTTACCCTGTTCAGCCTGTCTTTGTGTATCCTGTAATTCATTTAATCCAGATAATTTCCTCAGCCCTCCCTGTGCGCAAGGTAACGAGACTCCATTGTTAGCAACTCCAGTCATGATGGATCACAATCCTCTGTAGACAGCTCCTGGTTTCCATAGTCACCGTCTACAGTCTGGGCTGAGAAGTGTTTGTAACGATATCCTCTGGACAGTTCTAGACAAAATGGTGGCCACCTTGAGTCCTCTTCCTACAGGGTGCCACCTGTTAGTGTGGAGAGGAATTAAATATTGTCAATAAAGAGGTGGCTGATACATTATGTAATTCTGTTTAGATATTATCAGGAAATGCCTATTGGAATTTGATTCAGTCATAACAGTAATGACATAACTCATGAAAAAACGAGATGTTACAGATAAGTAATTAACTTAACAGGAGAAATCGACACACAACACTCCTCAGGATTGCTGGGTGTTGCAGCCTAACATAAAACATACCCCTGACCACTGGTAGGTGCTGGGTAGAGTGCCAGGCTGACTGAGAGGTTGCATCACATGCCCATGCAAATCCATAAAAATTTCCATGTGCCCTTAATCTTCAAATTTTTAGACTGAAGAGTGACATCTGTGTTAGCACAAGAGCATTTAACTGCCCAATTTTTTACTAATCTGCTGCAGCATTGTTATATGTAGCTTGCATCAAGTAAAGGGTATGATACTCAGTTTTCTACACTCTTTTGTTATATATGGGTGCTCTTTTGGTTTTGCTTACATTACTTAATTAGCACCTCATCCACATCTACACTCACACTTTTGCTCTGCTCTTTAAACATAGTCCCTTCAACGATCAGTGCATTCTTTCAGGTGTAATCACCTGAGGAAGGACAGCATGGGTTAGTCATTGTAGATTAAGAAAACCTGGATAATTGATAGCTCTCCATGAAGTGGTTTCCAGCGTTGATGATTAATCCAAGCGAGAGGGAGAATGAGTGTAGGCACTAAGGGCACAGGCTGTGACATGGTGGCTTGATAATGGCTCTTTGTGCTTGTGTTTGTGAATAGAGTGGCCAGAGGTTAAGAATGACGTTGGTGCTACCCACACCGTGTCAGTGACGACTCTGCACAGAGTGAGGAGGGATGAAGGGGTGGAATTGAGATACATAAAAGAAAGGCAAGAGTTAATTAATAAACATTAAAAATTAAAAAAAACAAAAAGGCACCACCACAGACACAGGAGAGTTTTAGTCTCTCAATATGACTTCTTTTAGAATGTAGTGTATAACAGCACCAATACTAATCTTCCATACTTGGAATTTGATGAATACAATGTAAGATTTGCCCTCATGCAAAATTGTCACCTCTTTGCATTGTGAGTGGCTGATCAGCAGTGGACTAGAATAACGTTCAGAGTTGAAAAAATTTGAAACCATACGTATCTAATGAGCTGTTCTTTAAGGCATTGCTTGTTCATGATTGCCCTCTGTCTTTCTTTGTGTCATGTCTTAAACTGTTAATTTCTTTATCATTTCAGCCATGCTACTCCCCTCGTCACTACTACTCCTCCTTGGCCTCCTCACCTGGTGTCCCAGCGCATGGGGCGCTAAAGTGATCGTGGTCCCACCCATAATGTTTGAATCACACCTCTACATCTTCAAGACGCTAGCCAGTGCTCTGCACCAGGAGGGCCATGAGACCCATTTTTTAATATCAAAGGGACGTGAGGTGCCCCCCTCTCCTCACTATCACTTACAGCACTACCCAGGGATCTTTAACAGCAGCACAGCTGACAGTTTCCTCCAGTCCAAAGTCAGCAACATCTTCTCAGGCCGCCTGACATTTCTGGAACTGTTTGACATTCTTGACCACTACTCTCAAAACTGTGACGCTGTCGTTGGCAATGCCGAGGTGATGACCCGCCTCAAGGAGGCCAGGTTTGACCTTTTGCTCGTGGACCCTAATGAGATGTGTGGTTTTGTGATCGCTCATATCCTGGGTGTGAAATATGCCGTGTTCAGCACCGGCCTGTGGTATCCTGCAGAGGCGGGTGCCCCGGCTCCACTTTCATACGTACCTGAATTCAACTCATTGCTGACAGACCGCATGTCTCTGGTCCAGAGGATCACCAACACTGTGGTGTACCTAGTGCAGCGCTTTGGAGTCCATTACATTGCATTACCCAAGTATGACCGGATTATGAAGAAACATGGAGTGAAGCCTCAAGTGGCCATGAGTGACTTGGTGCAAGGCAGTCGGCTGTGGATGCTATGCACCGACATGGCTTTGGAGTTCCCCAGGCCCACCCTGCCTCATGTGGTGTACATTGGAGGCATCCTCACCAAACCCCCCAACCCACTGCCGCAGGTCAGTACTAAGACACACACAGACAGCTGACAAACACGTAGTGATAGTGATAAAGACAGGCAAAAAGACTTTTTTTTAAGTTGGGGGGTCTTATGTACAAGAGGGTTTGCGCTGTCTTTTACTTTTGAGAACCTGTCAAAGTCTGGGGAGTAGGAGCAGACTCTCATTGTGTATGATATTTTGTTTTACATTCATGATCAAATTAAGTTAAAAGCTTTATTAGGTTAAAATAACCAGACAGCGCTGCCTGTTTTTGGTTAATCCAGCACATCCAGCACATCCAACACCCAACACATTGAGTTATTTCATCATGTAGTCATAAATCCATCCCACTCGTTGACACAAAACATTTCCCAAGACAGCTTAATACACCCAGAGATGTTCGAGCAATAGTTACCACAAAATTAACCGTATTTCGAAACCTCTGATGGTTGACAAATTTGCCTCTCACATTTTATAACAAGCTGCATGTCACCATATCACCCAGCCCTACCGCAGAGTGTCTTAATGTTTGATCAGTCAACACTAATATATATTTTGAGACATGGTCCAACACACACACATTGTCAGTTCCCATACAGAAAGTGATCACACCTGTATTGAATTACTGACAGCCTGTTTCTCTGGTTTCTCTTCTCTTAGCCCCACCCACCCC
>JAUZTA010000024.1:8459108-8470123 GCA_034780835.1 Ctenochaetus striatus
ATTTTAACACTCAAGCAGAGTGATGGAATTTCTATATCTTACACTCTGACAAAAAGCCATTAAAAGGTAATCATGGTGTTTTATCTGCCTCTCTGCAACCACATATTAACCTAATTTTATTTGCAAAAACCACATTTTATCCCCAACTTAAACCATACAGCAGTTAATAGACACAGAAATTGTTTTTCAATTAATTAATTTCTGCAACACAAAACCACCATGTGCCATTCATCTCTAATTAATCTAATTTCTTATGCCTTTTACACAGGAAGCCTCAGAGTCATGAGTGCCTGCTGACTACCGTCACAGCTTATCATTGTTTACAGAGTCTAGAGTCTCAACAGAAGTAATTACACGGAATAACTTAACAAACAGAACAGACAGATGGGGTTAAACTTCAGTTTAGCTTCTTGTGATCTCGCTCTGTACATTCTCTCTGTCTCACTGTCTTTATCTTACTCTTTCATGAGGCCGGTCTGATGGTGGAAACTACCATTTAAAGTCATGTTCACCAAAGCAGAGCAGCATTTGACTTGTTCATGGAGTCGTGCCTGGTTTAGGAGGAGGGTCTTGAAGTCTGGCCGGATATCATGTGTTAACCCTGTCAGATCAAATGCAAATGCACTCTTAACCTTCTTTCAGTCTGCAGCCTGGAAAAGATATAAGGATCTGTTTTCCACTTGCGGCCTTTTCTGCTGCACAGCATATAGAGATACTTGCAACATCTATAGGTTTGCATCTGCGTTTCACCTCGCTGAGGATGACATTACAGTAAAATGCCTGCAGAGCAGATCTCATGTTGCAGATCTGCCTTGCACGCACAAAGGTTAAAACCCAGTAAGTTATCAGAGTTTTATCCCATTAACCTACGTCACATGAGACAATCTGTAACATCCTCTGTCCCACAATGAAGCTCTTCAGAAGCATGAACAGTCCTCCAGTGCTTCGTCAAAAACAAAGCAAATTAAGCTAGTTTTTTTAAAAGCCCAAAATGAACTTTGATTAATAAATGAAGTTCTTTTGACATTTTGTAGAGGATCCTTCCTGCCTTGAGAATTATTGCTTCATTAAGCCATTGTATTATTGAAAGCTCTCCATCAAGATTTTAATATCCTCTTTCATCATAAATGTATGTGTTTGATGTGAGTATCTTAATGAGTTGGAATGTACTCTGTTATTTCAGTGATGCAAAATCAATGTAATATTTCTCTGAAATTTTAGCTGAGAAGTGAGCGATGAAGATTTGGAAATTTCACTCCCAAACACACGCTCACACACTTTCTTCTCTTCCTCCCTGCGCTCACACACACACACAAACACACACACACACACACACACACACACACACACACACATAAAGCAGAGACTCTCCGTCTTCCGTTCATCCGCAGTCATCAAGCATGGCGGATCCTGGTCTCTGTGATCATAGCAGTGATTAATTTATACACCTCATCACTGTTTTTCTGCTGCATTCATTTGTGTAAGTTCTTTGAATGCAGAGCTGAAGTTTTTTTTTTTCATGGAAAGTGGTCTTGGTTGTAAAACAAGTGGAAAAAAACCCGCACTGGTTCCATGTAGTGGTGTGTAGCAGCAAACGAGGCAGATTCATGATAATAACCAAAACAGCTGATCGCAGAAGTACATCTATGATTTAAATATATAGGTCAGATCGGGGCTCATTAGTGGTTCATAGCAAGTGCCTTAACTCTGCTGGGAATAGTAATATTAGAGCACATGTTTATGGATGAGTTTTACTGCTTGTATGTACTGTGGAGCTGCTTGGTACCATTGACTGGAGTCCAACAGCTCAAGCAAATGTGACACTGGTAAATTAATGACGAAGTGATACAGCTGGGTTGCTGGTGGTAAATAAATTAGACCTCACGAGCAGGCTTTCGAGATTTCAGACTTCAGAAGGGAAGGCAGAAGAAAGGGACAGAGGCAGAGGGAGGAGTGAAGGCAATTTACGAGGAGTGAAATGCACTGAAATAGATGAGCAAAAACAATTTTGAGATTTTCTCTCCTTTCTTCTCCTTTGCATTTCCATCCTCTCTAAGTTTTTTGCCTCACTCTCCGAATTTCCTTCTCCCTGCCCCCTCTTCATTCTTACTAAATGCTTTTTCCGTCTGCCCCCGCCTGCACTCCAAGCCTGTCAGTTCTCCTTTGAGAAATCAGGACGTGAAAAGGGGGAAGGAGACAAAAAGAGAAAGACAGAACAAGAGTGGAAGATGGAAGATGAAGGCTCTCAGTGTGTAGATACAACTTCATTATTAAAAAGGGATACAATTTCAATAATAGAAATTGACCTCAGATCTCTTCCTCTCTGCCTCTCTCAGGGATTCTCGCTGTCAGATTGTGTTTTCACTGGGATGGGTTAAACTCGGGGCTAATCCATCTTGGTGTGCTGGAGACACACACAAACAACTTAATCTGACATTGTGTAGCCTTTTGAACACTTAGAAATTCAGATGAAGATGCATACAACTTCTGAAAGGTGTGGCTCTCTCCTGTGAGAGTTGGTCTTGACTGTCTGCCAACAGAATAAAAAACATGGTCGGGCTGTGCACACAGTCAAGGTGACTTACACCTTCTGCAAAAATCTCGTTGCGAACCGACACTCACACATGCACAATATACTGTCTCCTCAGTAGTTGCAGGATAGTTAGTGTGTCAGTGAAACTTCTCTTAAATTACTCTTTCTGCTCTCCATATCACTGCACAACATAATTCCTATTTTCATTGATGTTTCATTCCAGTTTCTTCTCTCTTGACATTTTAATTCATAGGTATCTAGCTTTAGGACAGCTGTGCTCAAACCTTGTGCACAGGTGCATACCGGCACTAATGGACTGAAGTGCTGGGCTGATTTAAAATAAGTTATGTTGAAAGTGTCACGGTGCTAACATGTAGCCTATAGGAGCAGTTTGCACACTGTTCATACACACACTCCAGTTCCTGCAGGAATTTTATTTACTCAATCCTGCAGCAACAACAGACATGTAGTTCTAGTTGTGAAGCTAAGCTAAGTTAGCATTGGTCCCCTTTTTATTCGCACTGTGTAGCCCAGGCATCTCAGACTTATGTTAGCATGCAAAACAATAACTGCATAACTGTGCTAACTAGCTGTGTTTGGACATTTTAACAACATCATTCACATCAGTAAATGAATCACTTCATTGATCGTCACAGTTAGTAGAAATTCATTTATTGGTCATGTTCTGCCTTAGTGTCCTTTATGTATTAAAATCAGGAAGTTAGGGATTCTATTGACTTCGTACTGGGAAGAGCTTTAACTGTTCCAAATTAAATACAGTGCAAAGCAGTTTTATTGATTTTCATGTGTTTCAAGTGTTATTTTGAGGTAGTCTAAAAAAATAAGGTGTAACACATATCAAGGTATTTTCTGGGACGGGGGGGGGGGCTGTATTTCCAGTTCGTAAAGGCACCGTTTTAAAATGATCTCCATCCAAATAAAAATGCATATACACAACTAAAGT
Source organism: Ctenochaetus striatus (assembly GCA_034780835.1). Lineage (NCBI taxonomy): Eukaryota > Metazoa > Chordata > Actinopteri > Acanthuriformes > Acanthuridae > Ctenochaetus > Ctenochaetus striatus. The sequence continues at coordinate 8,462,606 of JAUZTA010000024.1, forward strand.
GCTGTCTAGAGCATCCAAAAGCAACATGCACTCATATGATCTTAACCCTACTGGCCAGTGAAAAGCCTGTGAAAAAACTGTGACCACCTTGAACTAAAGGTCAGATCAGTTCTCATAGAAAACCTGCAGTGATAACTGTGCTATGAGGGTAATTCTATACTGATTTCATACCAACAGTGGAGGATAACTTTATATTTATGTGTAAATTTAAAAAAAAAAATGTCAGCTGAGCACCAGCCGTATGTACACAAGCAAGATAACGTGTCACACTCCATAGTCACAGGCCAAAAGCTGTTTTCCCTGTTTACATGTTGAAACTGAAAACAGAGTTGAATATCTTAATCTCTGTGAGGTGATTAAAATCTGTGTTTGTTTTGGATGAGTGGCTAGCTATATTTTAAACAGTGCCTGTGTACATGGCATGAAACAGGCAACATTTCTATGCTGATTTAACTGATTAATGTGTAGACATAGTTTTTATTGTTTCTATATAGAAATGTTGTTTATATGGTTATGCACAAGTTTTGCTTCATTTTCTGCCAAGGGAGCTTCCAGTTTAAAAGTCAGGGGCAGAAGTTCTTCAGTTCAGTTTCTTTTTGAAGTCGAGTGCAGGTCAGTTCAGTTGTGGGTTGCTAGCGGCAGCATGTGTTAGCTGCCCAGTTGCCACGGGCTAAGCCAAGCAAAGTTTTCTTATTGATTTCACAGTTTTTCTTGTGTACTTTTTTCAAGTTATTTCTTAGTTTTGTCCCATTTTTGTGTATGGTTAACCCACAAACAACTAGTTTTAGGTGATAAAACAATCATTTAAATATACACTAAATGGAAATAATGCCTGACCATCATGTCTTTCACCGCTCAGCCTTACAGGAAACATACACAGCAAGCTACCGACTCTATGAATTTAAGAACTACACATAAAGTTGTTTTAGTTGAGCAATCAGACAAACAAAAAAACATCTACCTTGGACAGTGAATCAGAAGGGAAACACTGTGTCTTTTATCATTTTGAAAAAAAAGCTAATGTTCCCACACGTTTAAAAATTTTCTTATTTACATTATATTTCTTAAGTGACTTATTTATTCAATTTAATGTCCTCCCACATAAAAAATAATTAAGCATGAAATGCATTATTGATTATAGTCCTGTGTTACGTAGGCGACAGAGAAGGTGTTCTATTATACAGCAGGACTGCATTGAAAATGTGATGTTACCCAACACTCGTAGCCTTATGGCTGAATTTCCATTATTTATATTGCATTATCCATCTGGGATGCAAAGTTTTTACAAGAACAAAATGGAAATGCACTTAGGAAATACACTTTGTAGTTTGCTTCTTCTATTTGTTTGAGAGAGACAAGCATAACACTGATGGAAAATACCATTTAGTCCAAAAAAACATTTTCTGAAGTCATACAGTCACTTCAGTGCAGTTTCTCTTTTTAGTCTATGTTATAATTCCATCATCCTTTTTTTGTTGAGTGACTTAAAGTTGACAAAAATGTATTTTATTCTTTAATTCTTTAGTCTTATACCAACTCATGCTATCACTCTGACCCTTTTACTTAAAAATATCAACCCTTTTATCTGATATCAGATTTATATTAAAGCAAATGTTTTAGTTATAGTATTGTATCCTGATGGAATTAATTGCATTTGATTTTTCCCACCTCCATCCTTGTTTGCCTCTCGACTGGCACAGGTGGTGATGCACTAGAGTCAGAGCTATCAATGCCATGCTGTAAGAACAAGCATTATGAGCCAATTGCACCAGTTTACCCCCATTAGACCAGCATCCATGTGTCTTCTTTCGTCCTTTCATCCCACTCGTCCATTGACTCCCAAAGCAGGAGCAGAGAAATTCCCTCTAACTGGAGCAGAAAATTCTGACTGTCCGCCTTATAGCCCTTATCCCCCCTGCTTCGCACTCTCAAACCTGCACATACTCTTCTTTTTGCCCTTGCCCTTTAAGCTGAAAATAGTACTTGTGTGCCTGTGTACATGAGTGTGATACTGTTAGTATGTGTATGGGACTGTATTTTTAAGTGTGTGCATATTTTGTGTGTGTGTGTGTGTGTGTGTGTGTGTGTGTGGCTGTGTATGTCTGAGTATGCATGTGTGTATGTGTGCGTGTGTGTGTGTGTGTGTGTGTGTGTTCTAGAGAGAGGGAGGAAAATGAGGACATATGGCTGTGAATTCCCTGAGATCCCACCTAAAACACTGCAGTATTCAAGGCATAAATCACCCAGATTGCTGAAACACGCGGGATAACTGTGCTTCTGTTTATGCACTGTATGTGTGTGTTTGTGCACGCGCATGCACGCCAAACACACATACACATGTACACACACACACACACAAAAAAAACACACTTGTGTGCACAAGCCTGTAAGCATTTCCTTGCAAACACAGTTTGGCCAGTGTGATGATCACACACATTAATTTGCATTTATGTGCCTGCACACTTGTAGGGACATAGCAAAGCTTATGTGTGTGTTCTAATACACTCATGTATGTGTGTGTATTTATGATTTGCATACCAGTGTATCATAATGGGGCTGCTCTACAAATCCTGGCCTCTAGCTCTGGTCCACCACCCCCTCTTTCTCCCTCTGTCTCTTTTTCAGGTTCAGTGCAGGTTCTCTAATGCTATCACTCTAACCATATGGTGAGAGCATCAGTTAAATTGCTGCTGTTTCAACGTTGCCTGGCATTCGTACAGATCAAACACACGCACGCACGCACACTCACACTTACACATACACATACTCCGACTGGCCCATGGACAGATCCAAACAAAGCCATATGGCCCTTCTCTTTCTTCATTTACCTCATTTACTGTATGTAACCCTGGTGCAGCTGAAGGACGAGAGGAACCAGCAGTGTGTGTCTGCAGGCGGCAGAACACATGAAGAGGGGTAAAGTAAAGAAATGTAGTTGGTTGGGAATTTCCATTTGGTCTAAGTCAGCTGAGATACCTGCTCTCCTGCTGCCCACTTACACTCCAACAGCAGCTGTACAGCACGAGACAGGAATGTATAAGACTAAATTGAATTCTGCATTTTATCAGCTCAGCAGTGTGCTGCAGATATATTTTTCACAGTATGGGCTTCTCCTGTTTCTCTTGTTTTATTTATATTAGAAAAGGTTGGAGTTTAACCCTTAGAGGTCAGAGTCTTCTAAGAAAGAACAGATATAAGCGAGTCCAACTACCTTAACAAAAGCCCATATGTGTGTGTGTGTGTGTGTGTGTGTGTGCACGTGTGCGTGCATGCATGTGTGTCTGTTTTGTGGGAACATGACTGTGGCTGTTTCCTCTCCTCCAAGCCATTAGAAGGGGCTCATATAACCAGCCTCTGGGCCTCAGAGAGACACACTCTATAAATACACACCACTTAAGGGCCTGTGGGGGACTCGCATACACACACACACTACACGGGCAGCAGTTCCACGACTCCCTATTAAGCCATCAAATGGATGTTTATGCTTTTTCTTAATATAAGGAGGCCTAAAAAAAACTATATGCTTCAAAATTCAACAAGGTCAGAAAAAAAAAGAACAAAAATTTTATGCTGAGCAGCAAATACATTTCACCTTCTTAATGCCCCCTCCTCCCCATAATGCTTACCTTAGTATTACAGCAGCTACTCATGTGTGGCTCTGATGACCTAAATGAATAAAATTTGTCATTCATAGTGGGCTTAAGGGGGGCAGAAGATGGCATTCTTTGCTTTCAATATTTTGTGGAATGAGGTTAGGCCTTGTTTTTGCTCTCTTTATACATCACCATGTTCCTTTACAGCATTCTGCTAGAAGGGAGATAAAACTGTGGAACAGATGTCCCTGTTGTCCTTCTGCCCTGTGTGTGTGTTTGTGTGTATACGTGTGTGTGTGTGTATGCAGTGCATGTGGATGTGGATGTATGTGAGTGTACAAAACCTTTGCCATTAGTAGTTTTAGACTTTTAGCACCTTGTTTTGGCAGCATGTTCACTACTTTTATCTAGTGCCTCGGTAATGGCCCGAGCAGAGTATTAGACACAGACATGCACATACACACACACACATACAGATCACAAAATAAATAAATAAATAAATAAATAAAACTACAACTACTCACAGACACACGCACTGGTGTATGAGCAAACACACACACATCTGCATACACACTTTAAAGTGGAGTTTTTCCTCATGTTGGTGGTCTTCAGAGATCTGACGTCCTCTCTTCACCTGTCCCCGGGCATCACAGCCCCATTTCTGCATCAGAATGTCAAGCCTGTTCATTTTTTCAGTCTGCCCATTTAGTTCATCCCAGTAGAGTTTCTATCTGTTGGTATGTCAGTCTGCTAGTCTGCTAGTCTGTTTGTCCATCTCATCAAAGCCCGCTTTTCTCTAATAGATGCACCATCTGTCTATCTGTTCAAACTGTCTGTCCATCTGTTTGTTTATGCATATGCATGACAGTCTCTCTTTGCCCTCTCTTTCTGTCTATCTTTCTGTCTCTCTCCCCAATTATCAATCCTGTGGTTAATTTATCAGATAGTTCATCCGCCCAATTTTACGTAATCAGTCTGTCCATCTGTTTGTGTGTGAGGGATGTACTAAAATACATTTTTGCAGTTCCATACCACAAAATATCTAGATTTATTAATGCAAATAAAACCATTTTACTTCCTCTGTACATGTTGTGAAATCACAGGTCATTGAAAATGTGTTGCTGCCGTTTACATTCTGGACCAAATTCCAAGAAAAAATGCACTAAAGAATTATTTCATTGGTGTAAACGGGTATGTGTATTAACATATTTATACATAACTGTATACATAAGTTTCTGTTTTTTTTCCTGTTCTGTTTGTGTAGCATTTGTTTGGTTGTGCAACCTTGAACTGTACAACCAAACAAATAACATTGTTTCCTTGTTTCCTTGTTCCCCTCAATGGCTTTCATACTTGAAATGTATACATGATTCTTTAAAGTAAAATTGAAACATCAGAATTTTTTATTTACAAAGAGAATGAGCATGAGGCCACTCAGGTGCATTGAGAGGTCTAATTTCAGATCAATTTATTTGAAATCAGATGAAATTATTAAAATCCCCAGGAAGCTGGGTCATATAAAGTAGTTACAATAATGATATTTATAAATAGTAATAATACAACATAATATACATTAAAATAATATGAGTAAACACCAAATAACTAAACATAAATGCAGCTGAAGATAGGAGACCTGCAAATGACTGGGTTGCCGGTCAACATTAGCATCTTGCACTGGGCTTCCAAAACATGCATCACTGGTTCTCCAGTAGCTTTGCTCTATAGATGGTCTGAGGCAAACTAGCTGTTTTCATAGTGGTGAAGAAGGAGCGCCAATATAAAGTGTGGGAACATCTAAATATTTGCACTAGTAAAAGGTCAGTAACTTCATTGTAAAGTAAAATGAAATAAAATGAAAATAAAATAAAACTTTTCCATTAACTTCCAAAATGAAAACAAAAAATGAAAAATATCTATAAAATATAATTTGCAGCACTAGTTTGGTTTTTCTAGTGAGATTCACTGTGTAACCAGAACAAATTAACCATGCTGTTTTTAGTCTTTTTCATTTTTATTCATTTATTTTTACTGCCATTGACTTTGTATTGCAGTCAGACACCTGTCTTAGCCAGTCTGGCTGATGTGTATTTGACTGTGGCTTGTCCTTTCTTCCACTCATTGAATGCAGCTGTCAGAACTGAGCTACAGCGAGCACGGCGCTCTATCAGCAACGCTCTTTTGTCACTAGGCTTAATTGCAAAAAATTAAGTTGTTATTTTAACAATATGTATTAGTCAATCTCCTTTGATTTGGAGAAGGTTCATATGATGAAAAACTATAAAAACTGGAAAACACTCCATTACTAGCTGTAAAATGTTATAACATGCGCAGCAACAAAGGTGCTCAGTCTCCAGACACTGTTCTTGGCACTGGTTCATCCTGTTTCTCACTGAAAACAAAAACATCTGTCATCTTTTTAATCAAGATGAATCACCACAAAGGAAACCTCATGCATCTGTACTTTGATGATTAGAAAACATTGTTTGATTTCACATCGGTTCACTGGTTAGATTCAAACTTAAGAGGCTTAACATTTATACGTTTGGATATAGTACAGACAAAGTGTTCAGTATTGTGTAAAATCTCAAAAGGAAAAAAAATATTAAAAGCATTTTTCTATTCGCAAACAAATACAACATTACTTTAAAAAAGTCGATAGACAAATTTCCTAAACAGTTTCAGAAAATGGATGAAATTTACCTTGAATTAAGTGGAAAAGCTAATACTTTAATAAGATTAAATTGATAAAAAGTTCATACTTAATGCAAAACTCAAAGCAATCTTTATCATTCAGTTTATTTTGTGCAGATTTATGCGTACAGGACTTCACACTTTTCAAAACAGACGATGTAAGACAAATTTGATACAGCTTTTGGTGCCATTATTAGTCCATATTATCAGACTGAAGAAGCAGAAACGTAAAAATCATTGATTTAAATGAGCATTTATTGTTTATGTAGTTACAGTTAGTAAAGATTGTGTGCGTGAATGTGGGTTAGAAGTATTCAAGCATAACAGCAATGCAGCCCGAACAGAAACAATAATAGCCCAGAGCAGTTCATTGAGACAGTGCAGTACAACCAGGCAGCATTAATTCATTTTCTATACCAGCTTACTCATTTTCAGGGTCCCACGGGTCCTTGAGCCAATGCGACTAAAAGCAAAAAAAACACCTTGGATAGGTAGCTTGTGCACTGTGGGTTGTTACAGACAAACAAATTCAACCCTACGGGCAATTTTTAATCTTCAATTCACCAGACATAGATATGGCGGGAGGGAAATGAACAAACATGGGAAGAAAATGCCACCTTTACATTAAAGAAACCAGGGCTGAGATTTAAACCTTGCTTTGAGCTGACATCATTAACCACTGAGCTGTGGAGCCTGGTCACACATTATCCCTCTTTAAAGACAACTTAGATGAGGTCAACTGTGCCAGGATTCGTTGCACAGGCGAACAGAAGTCTGCTCTGACACCTACACCTCGGAGGGGCACCTCAGGGCTATGACACAGAGCTCTAAGGTTCTCTGAAGCTCAATCAGCTTAGTTTGGTTTAGAGATGTTGGCAAAGTGAGTTTCTCCGGGTACAGTTGTGGATGCACAACATCTAAAATGAGGTTTTTACTACAATAAGGCTCTCTGGGTGATAAAGTGAAAAATTTCATAATGTGTGTGTGTGTGTATGAACGCATGCCTGCATACCTGCGCACACATGTTTGTGTGTTTAATCCTCTATCCTTTCCACCAAATTCAGCAGATGTTTGCAGGGTTGCAAATCCAACCTGGAATCATTATCAGTAATTTATCTCCTAATTACAGCCTGATTACCAACAAACAGTCCTGTTAATAAAAACAGCACACAAGGTAACACTCTGGGATACAAAATACACAAAAACTGTTAGTAACTAAGAACTGAGTGAGGGA
>JAUZTA010000024.1:8478024-8488700 GCA_034780835.1 Ctenochaetus striatus
TGTGTGTGTGTGTGTGTGTGTGTGTGTGTGTGTGTGTGTGTGTGTGTGTGTGTGTGTGTGTGTGCGTGTGTGTGTGAGTGCGTGTGGGCACACTGCAGGGGAGCACTGTTTCCATGAATGTCAGTGCTAAGATGCAACTCAGCTTTCTGAATTATGTAAATGAGGTGCTGTAAATTCATGACAGAATCAATGGCTTTCATTTTTATCAAATCAATCAGGCCTCCATCAGTCCACACTACTGCAGGATACACACACACCACACATGCACACACACACTGCAAGGCCTTATATTAGTCCTGCCAAGACAGACCTTAGAATAATGAGTTTTGGAATGATGTGTATACAGTCATAAATATAATTTCTGCTTTAAACCATCAGCTGATTCATGATGGTGTGTGTGTGTGTGTGTGTGTGTGTTTGAGTGTGTGTGTGAGTGAGTGAGATAGAGAGAGAGAGAGAGAGAGAGAGAGAGAGAGAGAGAGAGAGAAAGAGCTAGCAGTAGATGGGCATTTGTGATGACTCAAATATTGGGAAGTTACCAAATGGATCTCAGCCTGATACACTATAAGTCACGAAAGAGTCTTTTACTACTTAACTGCACTTAAACTCTCACACATTAACAGTCTTTCTCACATGCATGTGTGAAACTGCTTGTGTATCCACCTTGAACATATGCAAAGTTTCATTCTGGTTTATGTTCACACAGTTTTTTTCTTTCTGCCGGGCCTTTGCAAACAAGAAATATACAGAGTTCTTGTAAACAAATTGTGTTTGTAAAACCATTTCAAACAGCAGAAAAAAACAGCATTTCACCAGATGAAACATTCTGGAGTTCTGAGGGCAGTTTACCACTATCGTCAATGACTTCGGAAAGCATAATGTGGTGAAAACCCAAAAGCCGTTTTTTGGGTTTAACTCTGGCTGCCAACTTGGCAGCAGCTGAAGCCAGGATATTAAGGCAAACAATCGAGAAGCCTAAGTGGAGCAGATGAGGGATTAGTGAGCAGAGATACAGGTTAAGACACATTTTAATTTCCTTACATGCCCTAAATTTAACTTTTTTTAAATATGATGTACCATGTGGATCAGGGTTTGCGATTGACTCAACATCGACATGAACCCCCCATAAGCTGATCAGGCTTCAGACTTTTTATGTGTGGGCTGATCAATTACTGTTAGATCAGTCTGAAACATCTCAACAGACCATCAATGCGAGAAGAAGAACATTAGATCAGAAAATCTGCAAGAGTAAACATGTCAGTATCGCCTCCTACAGGTATGGAAAGGAGCTGCAATCGAAACACTTTTGCCATCTACATTTAAAGACCGTCATTGCTGCCATTTTTGTTCTAATACCTGCTTTTTTCTTAATATAAATAGTGAATGGACTATGTTTATATATAGGGTTTTTTTTGTTTCCTTTATGAAGCGCCTGTCTTTTAGCTACCCAAAGTGCTTTACAAACAAAATCAGGATTCGTCCATTTACGCTCATGTTAACACACAAACAACAAGTGGTTTCTCCTCAAAGTTGATCAGGAACTCATAAACACACATTCATACAACAATGGAGCAGCTATTTGAGGCATTTCTGGGGTTCAGTGGGCTCAAACCTCCAACTTTCATCCTAATAGATAGATGATCGGTTCTACACACAGTCAGCCCCATGGTAAGTTTTGTCTTGTCTTTGACATGTACACCTGCAAATTAAATCAAAAATCTCAAAGGTACACTGCTGTTTCACACTAACCTCAAGGGGTTATTAAGAAAAACTGCAAAAGAAATATAATCCAGAATGAGACTGTTAACCTCATAACATTAAAGAATCTTGTGAATAAATCCTTTTTTTTCCTCTTTACCAAACAAAAGTCTGTGAAGGACTGGAGACTTTATACAAGTAAAGTACAAAAATCTGCCATGTCAAATAACCAAGATCTACTGTTGTTGTGCTTCGTGTTCGGGCGCATGTCAAGCATCTGTCCTCCGCAGCTTGTTTACCTTGTGCGTATCCTACCGCATCCCATTCTTCTCCCAAGTCACATCAATATCACATTCCCACTTCCTTCCTATATCAAATATAGTCAAGTAGGGTCTTTTTTTTTTCAGCACAACCTTGATCTGCCATTGAAGGCTCACTTCAACTGTCTGCCTCATCATGTTACACAAGCATTAAATTTCACCACACCAAACCTCATATGCTTCTCAATAATATGTCAGTCACAGAAATCAAGCTTTATGTCAAAACCTTAGAGCCACATCTATTCGCAAGACTCCGAGATTTCTCTGTGTTACTTGGCAGTTGTAATGTTAAATATGCAAATCTATTTAACTGTCACATTTTTGCTGACACAGCAGAGGTGCCAGTGCAGGCTTGTCCGGCAAAAATGTCTAACCAGGCTCAACTTTCACTGCTATGTAATGCCATCAAGCAAAGAGCTGCTTTGTAAAGAGGATGATCTTTGTGATGAAACGTGTTCTAGAGTGTAAACTGAGTCCTGTCAGTGAGTATCACAAACCTCTGCACAGTGTCGTGGCCCCTGATAAGCCTTTAAACACATCAATCTGTTATTCCATCTGGACTTCGTGGATTATATTTCATTGTCTCAATGTTACTTAAAACTACACACCCCCACCAACACTGGCCTGAGTTAATGCAGGGCTGCTCGACTCTGGGGTCCAGCTAATTGGCTGAAACCTTATCAGTATGGCTCATTGGTCACAGAGTATGATTCTCATTTCAGATGTGGTAGGGACCAGGTTTCAGTTCCGGATGAGCCTGGGTGATGAAACTTCAGATCAGTGAGCTGTGAAGCAGGTGTGAAGTAGTTGTTGTGTATTATGTTGAAACTGTTGTAAAGTATCAGTGCTGTCTCTGTGGGAAACCTTTGCCTATGGGCATGGTAGCTTGTTGCTATCCCTCTGTGCATGTGTGTCTGTGTGTATGTGTGTGTGTGAGGCCAAATGAGTGGCAAAGAAAAATTAGGTTCTTTGTAAATCTCAATCATTTACTAATGTTTAGATAAAAAGCCTTTTTGTTGTCAGCCTTTTAATTAACAAGCCTTTGACATTTACCTTGTAGATTGTTGAATGGCTATTCTATTAGCACTCTTTGTTACATTGTGATTTATTATTCAACCTTCTTGGCCACATTATTGTGGCTTTCCTGACCTACTTGCATCTCCAACTGGGGCAAAAGTCATTCAAAAGACCCAAAACCAACTGACTCTTGATACATTTTTTTAAAAAATCTGGGTGATGATTCAGAGGTGTGAAACTTTGTATAACTGCCAAGCTGATTTGCTATGAAATACATGAATAAACAAATAAATGAATAAATAATTTAAATACATGAATAAATAAATAGATGAAAGTGTTATGAATTCAGGTATTTCCTGCATCGGTAGATGCAAGCGGGAGCAATGCAATGCCAACTCTGAAGCAGTGCTAGAATGCAGCAGCTTATGTGTTTGCCTCATTAGGCATTAAATTTAGGTTGGTATTCATTTTGTAAACTGTAGTAAAAATGCATATAATGTCTTAACTGTAAACTGGGACCTTAAATGAAATATTCAAAATAATAATAATAAAAATAAAATATTTACTTTTTACAAAAGACTTCAAGTAAGTTCTGTTCATTCAGCTTCTGAATGTTCTCTTTTCTTTGTTGGACTTTCTGAAAGTTTTTTTTTTTTTTTTTAGTTAAGCTGATGTTTCCAGAGAATAAACCTTCAAGCCTGAATAATAAATTGTTGTTTATGTTTATGGATTCACAAAATAATTCGGTGAATGTCTGTCTACACCACATTGCACTTGCTTGTGTGTGGATAAGAGTACTTGTGTTTGTAAGTGTGTGAAAGTGCGTGGGCGAGAGTGGGTGTTTGATTTCACTTGTTCGGTGTATACAGGTGTGTGTGTGGAAGGGTGTGTGTGTGTGTGTGTGTGTGAGAGAGAGAGTGTGTGTCTGCAAGCATGTGAAAGTGCTGTTGGGGTGCAATCATTTCCTGTCTCCTGGTTTAGAAAAGATGTTGGCATGACAACATGACACTTGGGAAGGGTTGGAGGGTAGACGGAGAGGGAAAGGAGGGAAACAGCGCTGTCTCGAGCTCCAATAAATAGACAACAGAAGGTTTTCATGCCGGCTCTGAGAGGGAACCTCATACTCGGATTTGTTTGTAAATGCATTTCAGATCTCAACTTGCAACCCAACCTAAAAATATTCAAGAAATAATGAAAAACATTAGCATAAGATAAAACAAATTAAAGTCAACACTGAAACATATGTGGGGTTTTTTTTGCCTCCTTTTTATCACATAAAAATATTGCAAACAGCACACTATACCTCACTCCTGGGAGTTGCGTGGGTTTCTACGTGTGTTTGGAGATTTTTTTTTTGCATGTGTGTATAATTTAAAAATTGCCTACATGCAGTTTCTTTCGCCTCGTTTATGAGAGGCTAAGCCAAGATCAGCAGTCATTGTGAGACATTAAAGTCATTCAGTATGGCTGGCATATTGATCCTGTCTATCTGTCATTTGCTCATATAAAATTCATGAGGAGGCAGCGTACTTCATTCCTCCGAAACCACAGATACCAGCGCAGATACGCTGGAACACTGCTGCGTGACTTTACAGTCATTTTGTACAATTTGCTGAATCTCCGTCAAATTAGCTAAAACACTGCAAAACACAGCAGAGTCTCTTGTATCCAGCTGTTTTTCATTTTATTCTAAAATTAGAAGCAAAGAAAATGACCTGTAGAACGTTTGTGTCATACTTTGCTATATGTGTTATTGTGTTATACTTTTCACTCGGATAGAAATTGTTGTTTATAATACAGAATGTATGCCTCTGTCTTATGTAGGCATTTTCTAAAAAAAAAAAAGGGGGGGGAGAGATGAAATAATAGATGAAAAGAAATACACAGAGCAAAAGAGAGGGGGAGAAAAAAAAATGGGGATGTTAACACCTGAATTATTAATCAAGATAATTCAACTCCCAATGACAAGAATATCTATCTCCGCTCCGCACTGCACGCACGCATTTACACATCCACAAATACACAAGCGCACAGACAAGCACACACACATACACACACACACACACAGCGCGCATTTGTTCTCGCATATGCACAAGACATTCTTATCTTGCCTACTCGACAGTTATCTCTTTAAAATGGGTCAAGACAAAATGAAAATCGAGAAACTTCTCATTGCGTGAAAGAGATAGACAAGGAGAGAGACAAATACACAGGGGGGAGGAAGAGAGATGGGTCTGGAGGGAGGGGGGAGGAAGGAGGAGGGATGGAGGGAGGGAGGGGAGAGTTACTTGATAAGAAAAGTTCCCTTCAAAACTCACGAGAAGAGTCACCTCATATTTTCAGATACAGCATTAATCTCGGTGTGGTTTAGCATGTGCATGTGTGTGCGTTGTTTGTGGTCAGGATCTTGTGTGTGTTTTGCACAGAAACATTTCCCCTCCTGCAAAACAGACACTTTAAAAACTACTATTCACTAGTGAAACTGTTGTTTGCTGCATTGACTTTTTTTTTTCTTCTTCTTCTCCACTCTCTGTTACCAAGACAACAGACATATAAAACTAATGATTTGTTCGCATTCAATTTGCCCCTGGCTTCTTTTTTTTCCCCTCCTGATAGGTCAAAAGGTCTGAGAGCATCCAGTGTAATATTACTATATGACTAATGATTTGGTAACTTTTTTAAAAAAATAAAACAAATAAAAAAAATTAAGTAGTATTTGTCTGGTAGTCGAGGGAGAAGGCAAGAGATATACTCTGAGGGAGGGAAGGAAAAAGTGTGAGAGACTAAAGAGGAAGCAGAGGAGGATGAGGGAGCATTGTGGCTAACACCTGTAGTGTGAGAAAGAAGGCAGAGGCGGCATGGTCTAATAAAATCTGCACTTCTTTACTTGCGTGTCATTTTCTTCGATGTGTTTATCCGGTGAGATAAAAGTAATCAAACTTGTTTCAAAATGACAAACTGATATCCTGCTGCATGTTAACATGGCTATAAATACTTTGTTTTCTTTTTCCTTTTTTTCCTGCAGTGCATGTGTCTTGTCAGTGTTTCCCCTGGACTGCCACTGGCTTTATAATTACTACATTTAGCTTTTTTTTTTTTACATCTAAATTGAATCAGGTTGAAATAACTGCAACGCAATAAGAACTGACAAACCGTGACACTTTATCAAAATCTGACTATAATGAACTTTAGAAGGCAAACAGTTCTAACTTACTTTGTCGAAGTAATTTTTTAATCATTTTGTCAGGCTTGTAGCTTGTATCAAGACCTACCACATAAAACTTGTGTAAGACTAAAAGCTTTACAATCTTGCTTTGATAAAGTGCACGAAAGATATGCCTTTAAATTCTGCCTCCAGCACTGCTTTTTGGGTCTTCCTGTGTCTATTTGGTTTCCATATAGATGGCTATTTTTACCGCTGCCTGTGAAACAGGCGTCTGGTTTGTCACATGATGCAACGAATCTCTCTGTCAGGCCTGAGTTGTGGTTGAGAGATAAGAGATGCAGTAATGAAGGAGACAACAAACACAGCTGTTATTTTAGAGAGATACAGCATGATTGCTCTACACACACATCAGAGTTAATATATATTTTTTGAGCAGCTTTTACATTAATTTGTTATAAATTGAATTTCATTTTAATCAACCTCAAACTTGAATTTAATGTCTCATCTTAGTTTTGGGTTTGTTTTTCAGTAAAAGTTGAATGTTATTTAAAATTGGGGTTATTTGTCAGAGGAAAGATTTCAGAAGCTTCAAATTGGTTTCATATTTGTTTCATAATACAAAACAGCACTTTTTAGCAGCCACAAAGATATGCACCAACACCTCAACATGCTCTTTGTGTTAATACATTTGACCATTTGTTCTCCACACCTAGTTCTAGTTAGTTAACTAGACTTTAATGACCTTGTTTCAATCTCAATGCATTGCAGAGCTTCACAACTCTAAATAAGCTACAGAACGAGGAACTGACTTACATAATTCAGTATTAGTGACACCATTTTTTCACCCTCTTTCACACCCTCTGAAATGTAGAGGACATTTAGGTGAAGTGCACACCAAATATACATGATGTAGATCCTGCAAATCAAAACAAACTCTTCCATTCACAAGAAATTGGCTGTAAACATAAAATAACACTTGCAAGGTTTCACAGGTCCTTTTACACTTTGTACACATTTTTTTTCAACTTTTTTTCTGCTGCCTCATGTATTCAGATCTCTAATCTACTGTTTTTTGGGTAATGATGCTTCTCTCCCATCTCCCCTGATACTGAAGGGCCCAGTATTCTCCACCAGAACTGCTTGTTCAGCAGATGCATAGCTTCAGAGACCCTCTCCCATCAACGTTTCTCCAATTTTGGATTGTCAGGGCTTTGCTGATCATTTATTTAATTTTTCTAAAACACACTCAGATATTCATGACCATTTCTGATATACTGATATTGGTCAGAGCTCTCATTTTTTTTGTTTTTGACACAACTACTTCTGTTGCTTTTTTTATGCAAAAATCAGTTTGGAGACCGGTGAATGTCTTCCAGGAGAGACTGTCAGAAATTGTAAGCCATTATCCCCTTTTTAAACTGTTTACTTCTCCCCAACTCCCTGTTACTAAACCTGTTAATGGGCGCTGGGGCAAATATTTATGGCTGGTCTCTGTTGACCCCCGACTCTACACATCTCCCAGTCTTCATACATATATTTGCGTCAACCCTGTCGCCACAAAAAGGTTGATAAATGACTCTGCAAAATCCCAGAGTAATTTCAAAAGCGACTATTTACATCAAATGCCCAAAAAAATATAAAATAGAATAAAACAATCTTGCAATATCTGTGCATAACAAATAGGATATTGTTTGTTGAGGGAAATATTGTGGTCAGGGCAAATAAAATATGGCTAAGGTTCAGCTATTTTCTGTTTTAGCACTAATAAATTGCAGAGTTCTCCGAACTGCAGCTTGTCAGCTTAGAGTTCACACTACACTGTTCACAACAAACTGCATTACAATCCACCAGAGACCAACACTCCTGTGCTGTAATAACACCAGGTGATCACAGGTTTTCTACATGCAGGTTCGATTAATTAAACACTGTCCTGCTCATATGAATATGTAGCTTTTAAGCACAATATGAAGAACAATAATAAAGGTCTCCAAACTGGAAGCAAACCCAGTAAGGTCAGGGTAAAAATGCAGTTAATGCTGTGCTGTGGTGGTATTACTTGGTTGTAATGCAGCCTTGGATAAAGGAAGTGAGAGATGAGAGTTCCAGGCTCCTTGAAGTGACTATAAATAAGCTGAATGATGATTATAACAGTACTTCAACATATGTGAAATTTGTGATGCGGAATTAATTTGTGGTTCAAGTATCCACTTCAAACACGTTTCATTTGATTGTTTTCACAGCAGTCTGTGTGTGTCAGTCAGAGGACACTTAATTTATCAGTCAACTCCCGCTGATAATGGCATTAACCGTGTGTAGTCTTGCAAGAGCAATTTCAAAACCCAGCTGCTGCTTAAAATGCTGAGCATCACAAGGGCTTTCCTCTTTTTTTTTTATTGGATTGTTTTTATTTATTAAAACTGTTTAACATAGGCGCATATGACAGGGTTGTTAAAAAACTCTATGTCACCATTCCAATGATAAGCCTTGAACGTGTAAAATGGTAATTAATGCTCTTTTTATTTTTCCTATTCTTGCTCCTTTTATAAAAATATAACACTGAAAATGTGCATAATTCACTGCATTTCTCTTAATGTTTTCAAAATACCGTTATACAATAATAGCATGACAGTGTCTCATACATTTTTTGTGTGTGATGCTTTGTACGGTCTTTCTAATGAAATGGTTATATTCCTTTCTTTTTGGCCTGTGGCGTTCTCCTTTAAACGTGCTTAAATAGTTTCAAATTCATTATTTTTAGCTTCTCACCCATAGTAATCCTGCAGCACGGATTTGCAGGATAAAATGGAGTGGACCATGTGGAAATGTTTAATAAGAAATCCGCTGGGATTGCTGCACAGTATGTAAATGAATGGAAATCGTCTGTCATGAATCATAAGCTCTGGTGTTGAATTTTTGGATGGTATTTCATATAATTATGTTAAGATCATAAATAATATAGAATGTGTAAGGGATATAAAAATACAGGGCAGACTGTAGTTTCCTTTAAAACCTCTGGCTTTATAAAACAACCAGGAAATGTAAAATTCATTTTCAACATTAACATGCATAATTCAACTACATTTTAGTTTCACCATGAGGCTTCCAGCATTTAATGTATGCTGTACATTTTGAAGTACATACTGCAACACAGTTCATACTTAGTACCAATAGCAATACTAATCATTCCTGACGTTTTTTGCATAACTCACGTCCAGTTACTTTGTGCAAACACAGTGCAGCTGAATGCCACATTTGTAATAAAAAGGCTATAAAAAAAAGACCATATTTAAATGAAATAAAGAAACTGTGGGGAAGTAGCTGCACCGCTGCCTCTGGCCAACACCAATGATTAATTGAGCAATTTCAACTGTTCATTTATCTAATGGCTTTAGGCACAGAGCTCATAAAGATATAGGAAGCAACAAGTAACAACTGCAAGATTTTCCTGTATCCATCAAAATGTCTGCATAAATTTAGACATTCATTCCATTTTCAAGAAAAGATTTAGCTAATTAAGTACTGCTGGGTCAAATCGCTTATGCGGTATCTTCATCTCGTGCTTACAAAGCACAGACAAATTGCATTAATAAATGGAAAAAAAGGAATCATGAGTTGCAAGTTGACAACAAAAAATGATTTTACCAAAAGGTGTGACGCCGTTGCCCTGTAACATGTAGACCAGTCTCAGTCTTAGTAAAGGGAAGGAAAAGGAGACATAAAGGGAGGAGGAAAAGCTAGAGCACTTAAAATGAATTACTGGCATGTTTGTAGGCATGTGGGTTTGCAATCTGTTGCTGTCTTAAACCTGCAGGACATATAAATGACAAAAGACATGCGTCTGTGTTTTTTTTCACAGACAAGGAAAAGGACTTCAGCTTTTCAGATTCATGTTTTTAAAATCTCCATTTCTATTAGATAACGCTAATATACAACAGAAATAAGCCTTGTAAGGCTGATGAACAACCAGGAGCAGATAAAAATGCTTTACTCAGTAGGATAAAACTTAACAGACCCAAATATGGGACATTTTTGTGTGATCACTTTTTATGTTTACTCATCTAATTATGACAAGTAGAGATAAGATTACACTGGCTGGAAATCCAACTGGTGATGCCTGAACATGCTCTGACTCCTCTTTCTATTCCTTTCTTTTCTGCCCCTACTTTACTACTTTGTTTAACACCAACACCTATTGGGTGCTCTTATCTTCAGCTTCAAGCAGACAGATGAGCTACAGGACGACTAACTGCAATACTAACAGAGCTAACAAGCTGACGGCAACCACCTGGCAGAGATTATATGAGCAGCAGTTTGCGTTTCCTGTTTTGATGTACTGCTCCCTCTACTTTTTACACATGCACCTTTGATGGTTTACACTGCTGCTGCCCCAGAGACCAATAAGTGCAGGAAGTAAATTAGTATTTAGGGCAGCTAAAACAAAAACAATGAAAGAAAAAAAAAAATCAGCTCCCCTC
>JAUZTA010000024.1:8568047-8578532 GCA_034780835.1 Ctenochaetus striatus
CTCTCTTTTATCTAGTGTCGTCATCAAATTAATTTTTTTGTTTCATAAAAGATCAATTTGAAAAGGTTTTTTTTTTTTTATTTATAACAAAACACCTACTGAATAAATGACTCTGTACTTTCTTAGCACTATTTAGTATCATTAATATTATCATGTTTGTATTCTAACACAACCAGCCTGAGATAGCAAATGTCTAAACATCAACAAACTAGTACAAAACCTAATCATCATGAGCATGTTAGCATGTTGACTTTGGCATTCAGCTCCGAGCACCACTATAACGCTGAACCATTAGCTTTGCTGTTGACTCTTAGCTTTGCATGTAAGTGTGATTTTACACTATTTTCCAATCATTTAGACATTTTGATATGAAATACAGTGTGTTATCCATGTCTTATTCTGTGTCTCCTTTAAAAAAAGTCCCATTAGAGCAAACCTTGAACGTGTAAACTTTATTGCAGGCCTCAGGAGCCTGTAGACACAGATTTGCTTTAGCTGATAAATATGCTGCTTTTTTAACTACCAGTAAAACCTTGTGGCAGACATGTTTGCAGACGCTAAAAATATTCCCTTGAATCCTTCACCTTTCCATACTGGTAGCTTAAAGTGGCATCATGTACCTGTAGTTTGCGCAAAATTTGCTTACTTGTGTGTGTGAATGTGAGGGAGGGAGATAGCCAAAAGCAAACAGCTGCTCGAAGCAGACAACTCTCTTTAATTTAAAAAGCCTTTCCCAGCACCAGGCACTCTAAATAGCCTCTGTGTTGTCATCACACTCGAGTAAACTAATAAACACTCTCTTCCACATACACAGAAACACACGCACACAAGCACACACACATGAATTTAACTGACATTTCGGGAAAAGACACACTTACTTCTCAACAGGGAGGACGTGTTTCTGCATAATCAGGTACTGTGACCTTCTGAAGTCGCTGTGTCTAATGACATCAGCATGTAATTTAAATATCACTAACATGTGTGTCTGTATGTTGGTCAGTCAGACTCAATCAGACAGATACAGAGCATGAAGTCAGGTCTAATTACTGATGGAGGATTCTAATCTATTTCATCTGCATCTGCACATGCATTTCTTCTTAACTCTGTATTCACTTAAAGACAAAATTAGCTGCAAGATTTTGAGCTAAATCAAAAAACAAAAAACTGCTCCTGGCCCAAAAAAGAAAAATGTACAAAACATTAAAAAAAATCCTAATCATGGCACATCTTTGTACAAACTGCTTTGTAAAAACATTATTGAACACTAACTCGTTTGAAAGTCATCTCTTTTTTTTCAGCACTGATCTTAACTTAAAGGCTATATAAATTTTTGTACAGTGGATATTACATCCTTAAACAAAAATTATATGATATGTTATGTTTTGCAGCTCCATGGCCAACATCCCCAATCCCCCTCCATACACAAACACACACACACACACACACACACACACACAAGCACCCTCACCTGTGTCACCCCAGCCAGTGATGTGACAGTTGCTGGCTTGTTTGAGCACTCGCTCTTTCTTCATGGGCAGACAGGCGGGAAGAACGTGACGGCTGAATGACACACACTCTCCAGGCATGTGGCCCACTGCCCCCGGTGACAGACGAACCAAAGCCAGATCGTAATCATTGCTAAGGGAGTGGTAGCTCGGGTGGAGGACAATCTGATCAACGGCATACTCTTCCTCATATTCTTCCGGGACGAGGGAGTGGTAGTCACCTACTCTGACTTTATACTGCTTGGTGCTGTTTCCATACCTGTAGAGAGGAAAAGAGGGATGGATCAACCACAGCCATTAGAAGAAGAGGCTGTGTGTGTGTGTGTGTGTGTGTGTGTGTCTGAGAGCAATCCCACTGCTGCTGCATAAACCATGAGTGTTAAAATTATGAGCTGAAAAAAAGAGTGTTACACAAAGCACACACACTCATAAAACCTGCCCTAGATGCCTGTAAGTGGTAAAATAGCTTAGTAGTAGTATGAGTAGTGTTATTCACCAAGCCATATTTTGAAAATGTTAACCCTAAACCTTATAAGGGATAGCAAGATCTTCATGGAGAGGTCTGACAGTCAATCCACCAACTGACGTGATTTTCGAGAATGGCCAGGTGGCTCCAGTCACCTCTAGTAATAGCATGAAGTATGTATGTCAAAACATTTATATAATTTCTATCTTGACTTTTAATAATCTACAATTTTTCACTCATGTTTAGTCTTTTCTAGTTTATTTTAGTTTTAGACGATAGTTTTAAATCAGCTAAATGGTCTTTCTGCTGCACCACCTTCCACACACTGCTGTCATGCTTTTATACATGCAGTCAGTTTACTTTGAATCATAACAAGAAGAGGATTGCACACTTAATGCATTGCTTCCAGGGGCCAAACAAATGGAAGAGAAGAGAATGAGTTTAGGCAAGACTGATGATTATAAATCTGTCATTGTATCTGTGTGTTTATGCTTATATCTGACTCATAGGTTGGCATCATGAAATGTTTGCAGGCTTTCCGTTTACTCTTGGAGATGTTTGGCCTTGTTGAAATGGAGAGGGATAGAAGGAGTTGAGGGGAGCAGTGTAAGGCAGGGCAAAAGACAGGAGGCCAAAGGAGAGAGAGGGAGGGAGGGAGAGAAGAGAAGAAACAGGAGAGGAGTGAAAAAAAAGGAGGCCTTTCGATGGAGCCAAGTGTCTGTGTTGGGTTCCAACTGGTAGAGTGTTTCCGGAAACATCTCCTGACCTGGGAATGCCATGATGTTCCTGGCAGAGTAGAGACAGTGATGTTCAGCTATCTACGTACAGTACATACCCAGCTACACACACTTTTGGAATTTGATTGACTTACTTGATACAGGACTCACAGGCTTGATCCTGTGTTTAAAGCAAACCGTGAGTATAAATGTGACATCCAAGTTACCTTTCACACATCGTTTTTGTTGCTAAAAGCAGTTAAAAATCTGCAGGAGATCTGTTACTGTTGGAGGGCCCCCAGCTGTACAGCTACACGGTATAAATAGGTTTTATATATTGACAGCATGTGACCGCTGACCTGAGGTCAATTTTTTATGACCCTTATAATAGATAATAGTAAAGTAAGGGGCATTCTTTGAGGTAAAACAATTTAATTTTTTTTGTGTGTTTTGTTTAGTTTGAGGTAAAATCATCCGTCCTTGTGTGTGTAAAAAACTAGCAGATGTGAGTACATCAGCTTGTATTTTTCTGTGTTTCTGTAGACTGAAAACATGAGTGTTTGTTGCTATGCATGTGTGTGTGCTTCTGTGAGTACCACCCTATTTTGGTTACTATGTATGAAAGGTGACACCGAAGAGGCGGAAGTCCCTATCTTGGTCCGCGTGCTCTGGCTCGCATGCAGCAAATTGCTTTTCAAAGCTGTCATAGCTGGAGCTAACAGGTTGGAGCACTGAAGACGGATATGTGATCAGGCAGTACTTCGTAGTGTCTGACCTTTCTTGTCTGCTTGCAATGTCCATCATAACAAATGTCCAACATACAGCTAGAAATAGTTATCTATTAAAACTTAATATGTGTTTTATTGGGTGTGCACTTGCAATTTCTTTTGAGCAAGAATAAATATTTAGAATTTCCTGTTGTATATCTGTTGTGCTGGTCATGCCTTGTCATGTATCAAGTGCAAACCAGCAGCGGTCAGCATAATGTCATCAAGCTGTTTGGACAGATGAAGTCCTCAGGCTACGAATAATCATTAAAGCTCATTCAAACACAGCCTGAGGCAGTAGGTGTGTGACAGAGAATTTGATTACATTATTTGGATGAATCATTCCTTTATCCTATAAACAATAAAGACAAAGACCAGAATGACCTGTTGAACAATCAGACGGCATCAAATATAAGACTATCTGTTATGGCTACGATAGTGTCTACTGTGGAGTTTTAAATGACTTTTCTATTACTAATAGACTCAATCTTGTTTGCATTAATCAGACCTAGAAGGCCTGATTGCTACATCAAAAAGGCTTTTAATTTACAGCACAGCACAGCTGTGTGTTTCCTGTGTGTGTGTTGTTTAAAAGAAGAAGATGGAAGAGTCTCATCACAGAGTTCCTGCATTAGTAGTACAACTCTGGCAGCGGAAGAGCCTGGGAATGGCCCAACAATTGGTAGTGGAAAGATTTACTGAATGGCCTCTTCCTCTCTTTAATGTGGAAACACAAGGATTTGTAGTTTTGGAGCTGCTGCAGTTTGGGTTTTTTTTAAACCAAACCTAAAGCTTGGGAGCAATAGCCAAAAGATATTACCCTTAAAATACAGCCCAACAGCCTTCCGTGTACTATTTAAATATCAAATAAATTTAAAAATGCAGCCTTTGGGGTTAGTTTCCTCACAACCCTCAACTTCCCCAACTCTTCAAAAAAATTCTCTGTCTGTTCAATTCTTTCTTTTTTCACTCCCTCCTCTGCTGTATGGATTAGGCTATGTATTTCATCTTGGTGCCATGTGGAGGCCCCCAGACCACAGGAAGTTGAGATGAAATAGTTCTAGTCGTCTCCCCACAGACTCCACCACAGCCAAGCCACCACTGATTACTGCTCATGTTGTTGGGGGTCTGCTGCCTCTGAATAAACTAAGAAAGTAAATAAGTTGCGCAGCTTGCATGTGGCTTAAACTACAGGCACAAGCAAATGTATGCGTAAGCACATCCAAGCTTCCAGAGACAAGAATGACGGAAAAACTCTGAAAAAAATCCAAACACACGATATAAAAGAGATGTGTTTGCATGAAAGGGAGCCAGCATCAAAAGTAGGTTTAAAGCACTAAACTATTGCATTTCTTAATTATATTAAGTGCATTTGAAAGAAGAAATATATAAAAATTATGAATTGCAGCACATTACTAGAATGACATGTGAATGCTTCCATGGTACTCAGCAGTGAAGCTCTCTTTCCTTGTTGCTAGCTGCTATTAGCTTGTTTTCACAGCACTGTTTGTTTGTCCGTCATGTGATGTGGATTGTGAACGTCAAGTGCCCACAAGCACAATACAGCTGCACTTAACAAGCTGTAGACTCTTAAATCAATCACTGTCCTGCTCATCACACATTGTCTAGACTTTTCATTCATCTTTTGAGGCTGTGGGAACAGTAGATGGGTGTGTACCCCCTGCAAAACATGTCGCAAACCCTGACAAGAGGAAACGCCTATTAGCCATTGTTGTGAATGGGAGGAGAACAGCAGTGACTGTTAAATTAGTTGAAAGTTGTCATCTTAACCTGACTGTGAGTTTGTGTTAGCCAGGGATCCATTGTGAACTTGCTGTATGACATTAACTGGCTTTAAAAAAATGAGCATATCCTTTGAAAATATGACACACATGTTTTTTGAGAAGATGCCGATGTGTGCGTCAGACCTCTTAAAGCAGTGTGCAGAGGTGAGGACCCAGCAGGTGTCGATGAGAGTCGCTCCGCACACCAACCTCCCGTCTCCTCGAGATCCTCGCAGGCGGATCGCAGCCTGCCATGGCCAGCCACCTCTACGACACACAAACACACACACAAACACGCAGGCATTAATTGCATACATTGACACAGAATCTGCTCTACAGCATTTAACTGAATTAAATTAATTCTGTTCTTACAGCTCTATAAAAAGAGTAACTACATCTTGCTGCAAAATAAGAGCATTAAACAACATGGCAAAATATATAAATTCTAATCTAATACAATATATGCGATTAGTTAGAGGACAATAAACAAGAGTATGCCTGAATAGCAAAACTACTTAAGATGCAGCAACTTTAAGTCTAAACATGCAGGATATCATCCAAACATGCACACATAGACGTAAACACTTAACAAGACAACTTTCTTGGGTTTGATATTACACTCACATAAACAACACATGCAACCGAGCAGAAATGCTGCCTTATTCTCTGTTTATCTCAACCTCTGTCTGTCTCTCTTATACACACTCACACACATGCAGAGCGAAACAAAGACATAAACAGAGAGTTTTTTCTGTGTTGTCCATGCTCACTTGTTGGCATACTCACTTTTAACACTGACATTCCTACATGCCTCAAATTACCCACATGCATTCATGTGGGTCAGTACAAACAGAAAAATATATTTTTGCCTGTAGTTTCGGATCAGCTGTTTCCCATCTAAGACTTGTTAACTTAAAAAAATGGGTTCAATATGTATTCTTTGTCCTATATGTCTCTGGCAAGCGTTCTCTGGGCTTTCATTAATCCCCTTTGTCCCCTCCAGCTTACCTCAGAGAGTTTTCTCCTCCTATGATTCGGCGCTGGCGAGTGTGTTTGAGCCGCAGACCGCAAATTGAGTCGACAGGGTCTGACAGAGACAAAAGAGGACGCACTGAGTGTGTATATGTGAGAATGCGTGGGTGGGTGATGATTGTAAAACCATACATTTTGGCTCAGATGTTGTTGTTTTTCTTTTCAAATATTTAGACTGATTAAAAAATCAAAATGTTTTATATCATCTTTTACCCTTGTATATGAACTTGAAGTCAATTAAATAAAGAGAGATCATTTTCAGCGCCTGCGTGTGCTGTGTTAAAATCTACAAACAGTCCGTCCTTTTATCAGATGATGATAAAACACCCTCCTGCACTGGTGTGAGTCTCTGCAGTGTGTGCATGTGAGAATGGAAGTAAGAGCATATGTGCATGTAACAGATAGCATTGAGTCAGTCTGCCCTGATGTGTGACAGACAGGGTGAAGTAATAACATCGCCCTCTCCATTTTACCATCTGGATGTACGTATACACACGCACACACACCCAAGTCCTTTCCGCCTTCCTCTCAGAATCTCACTTCCTGACTTCTCTTAAGTCATTTGTTTCCTATTAGTTTTCCAGTATGTGTGACATATTGGAAATGTTTGCTAAACACACTACAGTCTCCTGCATGATCAACGTGCACACAGAAATTACAAGATGAATCGCAGGAGCCCCATTTTTCGACAGACCTGACTGACCTTTGACCTCTTTACTGGGCTGCAGTTCTCCGTAGTCACAGATGACCCCGGCGTCCTCGCTGTGACGACAGTTATGAGTGCCGGGTGCCTGTTTGATGCAGTCTGCCAACGATCGCTCCTCGCCGCTGCACTTCACATTGTCCACGTGGATGGGCCCCGTCCCCTCCCCGAAGTACGCCATCACACGGGCCTTTGCCACCCCACTGAGGAGGGTTAGGAGGACACACACACATTTTAATGCCAGACCTGGTAAAAAAAAGTAGTTCCTAATGAGGCAGATTACTAAAAAAAAACCATAGGTTTCAAAGTGTTTATTTTAAAACAAAGGCATTTAATATAAAAAAGGCAAGAAGAAATTCAACAGTGACAAATTACAAAAAAGAAGTAACAGAAAAAACACAGCATAAGTTAAGAAAATTAAGAGAATTTATGTCATTCTTTAGAAAGTTTCTGAAAATGATTCAGCTACATTGGATGATCTAGAAAACTAAATTCTTCAAAACTTTGGAGGTAAAGAGTTTTAAGAAAAGCGCTGAGAACGTCTGGAAAACACTGAGAGAAACTGAGTGACATATAGAGAATCTACGTAAATTGTTGAAGTCAGATTTAATTAAATCCTTTTTTTTAAAATCAGATTAAAACATGTCAATTTTCCCAGAAAGTGTAACTTTTATCAAGCATTTAAAATTCTATTATGTATTTTTGCTATGTACTTTTCCGTGTCTTTTCTAAGTCCCCTTCAATCAAATCACTAAGTAAAAGAGAGATGGAGCGTTGAATACTTAGCTGCTACATCTTTCTGTTTGTGTGTGTTTAGGCTTTTAGGTGGTGATGACATGTTAGGATAGATGTTATGGTTTGACATTCCCTAGCACTGACGCACACCGGGTCAAAGAACTTTTAACAATCTGATGACAACAGTGTGTGTATCACAACGTCACCTCTGACTTTAATTAGCCACTAGCTAACACACGCTGAAGCTGTGGTTGTGTATATGTTCCTGTTCAGGCTGTAACTGTGATTTTAATTAAGATTGAGGGCCATATGACCGAGCGGTGTCAGGTTGCGTCCCTGGGGTGCGATGGGTGGCAGGTCTCGAATCCCCACTCATCCAAAGGGAATCTCAAGTCTCTTATTGAGACATGTAGCATTGTGTCTGTGTCTCCAATGGCTCCCTGAGCGCTATTTAGCATGCAAGGGCTGAACCTCCAAGTCACTTGGAACCAAGCCTGGAGACTGACATCAAGCCTGCTCGGTGTGTTTCTGTGGCAACACAAAGTAACACAAGTCCGTCAAAAATGAAACACCATATGTTTTGAGTACTAAATGCTCGAGTTTGAAAGAAAAGTCAAGTGTCTTCACTGACATCTTATTTCATCTATAACCGTAATTTATCTCAATGACCATTTTCAAAGGACATTTCTTTCATTAGTGGCTCTGTTTTAAATATTGGCAAGGAGGAACAGAAGAAAGGATGCAGCCAAGGTGACTTGCATAGATCGTTAACTGTCGGGACTTACTGCAGTGTTGAAAAAACTCAAAAAAAGTCCCCAGTCTAAGCAAATAAAATTATACTGTAACCTTTTTGCCTCATGGAGATGAATTCATAGTGAGACGTTACAGGGAGACTTAGAACAAACCTATTATTCCCTGCTTCCCCCTGTTTTTGTGCCTATTAATTGTATTTAGCTTTTACCTCCTGTGTATATCTTATAATTACCTCTGAATTTGTTATCATTTTATTTCGGAATACTAAATAAAAATATACAAATCACAATTTGTGTGGGTATTTGTGTGTTTGTGTCTGTCTCTCCAAGCGACTGTCTTCAAGAACATAAATTTCCAGTGGAAGGTCTAAAACTGACTTTATCTTTGTTTTTGTTGTTTTGTTAAGTTGTGAAATCTGTAATTTTAGTGAAGATAAAGGTTTTATTCTGTTGTCTGTCACTTGTGAGTCAGAGATGAGGAACCATGATGTTGATAAACAATAATACATGACCTCATCTGTGAACACTTCTGCCTAAGTCAGTCTGATGGATTTTCATCTGCAATGGTGACTGTTTAACAATAAAATAAACAAATCCCATGATCCAATGATTCTTCATGATGTCATTAAAATACACTCTATTTTATCTTTCTAAAAGTAGAAACCTTTGAAGGCAGAGAATTCTATAGTGATCATTGAATTATTTATGTATCTTTTTATATATCATTAGTATTTTTGTAAGAGTAATAATGGTAAGTGTAATTATTCAGCCCAGAAGATGTTTTTTTTCACACCACTTGCTCATTAAATTACTACCAAATTGAATCTTTAAACCAGGAAACTCTTTCAGTGTGTTGTTCAGTTTCATATAGGACCTCATTCAGGGCGACTCCAGGTCAAGCTGTTGACTTTGAATATAACTTTATTAAAGTGTGAGTGTGTGTGTGTGTGTGTTGTGTCTCCATGCACTTTGTTTTATCACCCTCAGAGCAACCCCTAACCCTTGGGGACCTGCTGTGTATTTAATGGCCTTTCACCACACCCTGAGTGAGACAGAACGATGATCCTAACATGGCTTTTACACACCTCCAACACGCTTCCTCTTTTTCTCAAGCTTATGTGCTCCAGATGTGGCTTTCATCCACACACAGATGTGTCACAGAAAATTAGATGGCTCTGTGACAAGTATCCCTCTGTGAGGAGTGACGGGAGAGAGAATGAAGACAGTTTGTTACAGTACAGTTCTCCCTTGCCATCCAATTGCCAATGTTTTGGAAAAGGGGACGGTGTCTCAGAGGGAAGAGATAATGGTACACAGAGAGGATGAGATGAGGTAGTTTGCTTCGTCTCGACATATCTGTCACTGTGAATGTGTCACTTGCACAACTGGCCTGCCCTTTCATTAAATGTTTATCTTGGCTTTGGGAAAAGGGCACAGCTAAAAGCACTAATGAAAGCGGCTGGCAACGGACCAGGCGCTCACAAGAAGTGCTAGAAACACTTGAGCACACAATTTTTTAGAGATGAATCCATGAAATGCAGCAGTTCCACGTGATTCAAACCATACTGTAGTTTTTCCATTGCGGGTTAACTTGAAAATGGAGATACGCATAATTAGGTGCAAACTGAAAACACAGAAGGTTAAGGAGACGGAGAGATGAAAGACAGACGCAGAGAACGGCAGCGAGTGAGTGTAAGACAGATGCCAAGTCTGAGCAGAGGTGATTGATTTTGCAAACAGAGCAGCCGGTCTGGATTCACTTAAGTGAGTTTAATGTATAGAGCGATCACATTGCAATGCCAAAACTCACAAGTGAGCTTTTCTCCAAAATTTTACCTCTATTCCAACATTCCAACATTACAAAAAATGAAAAATAGTTTTTAAAAAATGAGAAAAACAAGAGGAACGCATCACCCACGCATGCATGCATTCAATGAACACTTTATTCATCTTGGGCAGATTAAAGCACTATCTGATATTAAAACAAAAATGTAAATGCAGCCTTGAATGATTTGTAACCAGCTG
>JAUZTA010000024.1:8578632-8589270 GCA_034780835.1 Ctenochaetus striatus
TTGAATGATTTGTAACCAGCTGTGATCTTTTATTTTCTAAATATTGAAAAGGTCTTTTATTATTTTTGATTAGAAGCAAAAATGTCCTGAACTTATTTAAACTTAAAAATGGTACCATGTTAACTTTGACCTTAAGAAATTGTTTGGCTTTTTTTTACTTTATGCAATTAATTGAAAAATAATGAATATTCAACCAATAATGAAAATAAGTGCTTTGCTGCAAAATAAACCTGTCTCTACGAACTGCATAAGATATCTTTACTCTTTCCAACTTCCACTTCCAAAAGCTTCACACTTCATGCAAGTTTTTTATAGATACCCAGACACACAAGGCTTTCAAAGAGACTTCTCCAACCACACACTTGCAGATACACACATACCTGTATCCCAACTGTCGACACACAACCTCAGCGTCACGATCCGTCCATCCGTCATCACACACGGTCCCCCACTGTCCAGACAGAAAGAGCTCAACTCGGCCTTCCCTAGGACTCTCTCCTCCAACAAGCCTTACTGGTACACCTGAGGAGCACACACACACAAACACAAATGGACACAAACATAATTTAGACCAAACAACTGAAGAGTTGACCAAAACCCTTTGAGTTTAGAAATACTCAAAGACTCAACACACACATTCCAAACCTGATCTTGGGGGCTAACGTGTCTACTGAGCGGGGCATGTGTGTTCATGTCCCCTGCAAAGGCGGCAGACTGAACACCTGTCTGTTTTCACGCATGCAGCCACTCATGTGTGTCAAATGAGATATTGTCGAGACTCATGCCACGATGAGAAAATCTTTTATTTTCATTGGATTTCATACAGTCCTTCTTTTGTTCGTTCTCTCTCTCAAATCATTTTCATTCACATTGTTAATCAAATCAGTCTGGGCTTCAGGTTCAGACAATCAATCATCGTTTGTCTGCACACAGATACCCAGACATGTGTGCAAAAACACACACACGCACGCGCACACACACGAGCACACACAATAACTTCATTTAAGTGAGCTCTAATGTCTTTTCCATGTGCAGACAGTTTCAGGATCAGTTTATTCTCCTGTCAAGTTTCAGGTAAATCCTTCATTTAAAGTCTGTCGTTGTGTTTTGTTGTTAAAATATAGTTTACAGTAATTCAATCAATTTGTAAAATGCAACTTTTGCTGTGATTGCACTCAGCTGAGTGACATGCCACATATAAACATTGTGTGTTAAAGCTGGAGTTGTTTGAAGGGGAGATTAAAGACAAGGGGGAATGTTGTGGGAATGTTTACTTCTGATTGGTCCTTGCTATTGAGGAAATGCTCATCTGTGTCCTCTCTCCCAGAAATGCAAACACTGTTATTTCCCTCTCTCAACACACACAGACTGCTCGCTGGCTGCTTTTATACAACCCTAATGTGATGGTCTCCCACAACAGAGAGTGAAAGGGTGGAAGACAGAGAGAAAGAGAGAGACAGGGAAAGAGAGAGAGAGTTCAAAGCACAGCCTGGCTTATCTGCTTTTCCTCCTTTTCCAAAAACAACATAAACCAATCTGCCTGTGGCATGTTGAGGGAGAAGGAGGGATTTACATAGACACACAAACTCTCAAATAAACAAACACACTTGCACACACACTCACACACACACACATGCGCTATGCAGTAATGACATAATTCTTTAGTGGGTGTTTGTGGTGTGTGGGGTGAGATTGTCCCTCATTCTCTTGCCAAACAGCATAAGCTACCTAAACCCAACTCATCATCGCTTACAACACAAAAACCATGAAGCATCCTTACTGTGACATTCACCAGACTTATCACACTCCCATCTGTTACACTGGGACAAATGGCCAAGACCTGAAGTTTAATACAGTGTTTAGTGAAATCTGAGCCACTTCTGGTTCCATCCAGCTCTGCTCTTACACATCTTTATTGGTGTCTGGAGGCTATAGAAATAGCTTGATTAATGGTGCAACTATTCGGCTCTTCCTCTCTCTTTCAGCAAGTAGTAACACAACTGAATCCTTCTGTCTCTTCTTATTAAGGGATAAGAAGCACAGTTTTGCAGGACCCTTATCATGTGATGATGTCACAACATGTCAGCTCACCGTTCGAGTTTAAAGTTTGGAATAATGAGGAATAATTGCATGAGGGGGGTTTATTTCACAACTAGGTTAAAGTTGGCAGTAGGTCCATTTAATCATGATGACTTTACAAGAGAGCCACTTATTAAGGCTGGACAAGCTAGCTGACAGCTGTGCCTGTTAGAGTTAGCATGACTGACATCATCCTCTGTCCGTCTCCTGGAGAATGTTGGCTTCCTCTTCTAGGTAAGAGGAGATCCAATTGAGTGCAGATTGCGTTTGGCAGAGATCTTAGATACAGGTTACAGACAGGCTTACTTCCCATTACCTGGGTTTATAAAATGAAGGGAAATTAAATGGAGACCTTAATCATTTAATTTCCTGATCTTCACCATGTGCTTTCAGGCTTCTACAGCCCTTTTTAAGCTATTATTGCTTATAATAATATAAAAATCTTTTTTTAACATAGTTCCTTTCCTTACTCTTAGAGCTTTACAAAATGCTAAAATTTAGACAGCGCATAGACCTAAAGGCATGTAAGACATCAATTACAAGCAGCAATTACAGTACAGAATCAGTTCTGATTTAAGTTCTAGAATAATTTATTGCTTAAAGGGTTTTTAAACACGATTTTAAAATCCAGCTCATCTGATCTTATCCAGATAGTCATTCCAAAATTGACGGGACCAGATGGCAAATTCTATAGTTTCAGTTCCCACCTGGGAATCGCTAAAAATGGCAGACAAGGGCATCACAGACAACATTCAGGTAATAGAGCAGTAAAAAGCCATTGCTGTGTGCAAAGATGCTGAAATAGAGGTTTTATGTAGTCTCCTGCTGGATCCTAAAAGAAATTAGGCTGCATCATATAAAAAAAGAACTTTTTGTAGATAAATTAATAGGGAATCAGGTCATTTCAACAAATAATTTGAGTGTGGCAATAATCAAGGTTGGACTGATCAAATGTTGCTTCATTGGAGGAAACAGGGCTGAACAACTGATTTCAGTTCAATGTAAAAAATTACACCAAGAGTAAGCTGTACTATTGACAGTGTTTGGAGTGATGTGTTACACAGTAATGCATTACTGTGATCACACTACACGTTCTAATAAAATGATTATGTCTTTACTTGTTTTACATTAAGCTCTACACATTACAAAAGTTTAAAGATAAGAAAAGCTATGAAGAGCAGAATTATAAAGGAAAACAAAATCTTGGAAAAATCTGTTTATAAACTGAAACTGAAACTCCATCTTTGTATTATGTAGTATATGATTTGAAAATACTAGAGACTGAACCATGAAACATGAAAATCAAATAAGCCACGATTTCAAAAAGGGGAGAAGAAATGAGTATTACAATTTCCTTAGGAGCATTCTGAGTGTGTTTTCTAAACTGTGATCACCTCCAAAACCAAAATGAAACTGTCGTGACAAAAACAATTTAATTAGGCAAAGAAAATAACTTTATCACAACCAGTTTTCCTAACACTGGCCAGAAATGTTTAAAGCTTGCACACGTGTGTGTGTGTCCCTCCTCACCTCCGCACATAGACAGTACATTTCCATATATGTTTTAACAAACTGACCTGTGGTTTAATGAAACACACTGGTAAC
Source organism: Ctenochaetus striatus (assembly GCA_034780835.1). Lineage (NCBI taxonomy): Eukaryota > Metazoa > Chordata > Actinopteri > Acanthuriformes > Acanthuridae > Ctenochaetus > Ctenochaetus striatus. The sequence continues at coordinate 8,582,317 of JAUZTA010000024.1, forward strand.
TGCTTTCTGTTTTAAAGCTATGACCATCTATATTAGCACATACTCTCTAGTGGGCACTGGTATCTGACCACACACATAAACAACCTTTTAAAGGTTATATTTGGCCTCCCTCACCCTTCTGACCTTTGACATATGTACATCTCACAGTAAAATGTGATTGTGTCTTACTAGTTGGAAGACTCTCTCTGTGGCGCTCAGAGCTGCATGTGATGCTAACATCTTCATGGTGTGTGCAGTCATGACGGAGCCACTCCCTTTTGTTGCACATCAGCAGGCTGGGCTCTTTCCCTGTGCAGCTCACATCGTCCAATAGAATTGGACCTGACCCCACCCCAAAGCGTGGGACTGGGGTGATGTCTAGTCCTTCAGAGGGGAGAGTCACACCTAATCTGAAAGGTAGACATGCACAAACACGCAATCACATATTTTCTTTTACTTTACTTTTTTAATAAGTGATGAGATTGCATGCATGTGTGTGTCTACAACACGCTAACACACATTACCTGTAACCAAGTTGTCTGCACACCACTTGTGTGTTAGAGTCTGTCCAGCCGTCATCACACACTGTCCCCCACCGACCACGGTAGAAAACTTCTAAACGTCCCTCATGGCTGACTGCACCTCCCACCAAGCGAACGCTACCATCTGGAAAGAGGAAAGATGCAGAAAAAAAGACAAGCAGAGTCAGGCAATGACCTTGTTAACAAGGATACATGTAAAATTATGTTTTTAGTATCCTCCCATTACATGAAACAGCTTTAAAAAATTAATACATACTTTCTGATGGCCTTGCATAATTTAAATTATTGTTATTTATTACAATATAACAACAAAACTGCTGCAGATTGCACTGCAGTAATTCCAAGCTGCTGTCATATATATATATATATATATATATATATAGCTCTGAGAGATCCTATTAGGAATTAATAGCCAATCCCTGTGGCCAAGGTTCAGTTCATGCCAGTCACCTGCTGGCACACAACACAATCTTTTCCTTCTCTTTCTGTGTGGTTTCACCACACAAAAATTGTTGCTCAGGCTGAGATATGGTCAGCCTCCAGATTTCCATGCCTGGCCACCATGTGCTCTCCTAAACTTACCCCATCAATACTTTACTGTCAGTAAAAGGAAGTAGCATGTCAGGAAAGTAGCATTTTTACTTTGCTCTTGTTTTTTATGGGTCTTTGATTTGTTTTTTTTTCCTCTAAATGGAACCAATTTGGCATACCTTTAACAAAGAAAACATTCTGACTTGTTTTAGCATGTAAAAAATGGGTATGACTCAGAGCATCAACAGATGCTCTTTACAATTTAGGCATTTTAGAAACACTGTGCACAGTGCTACAATCCTGGCACCAAATGATGTAAATGGAATGCAACCATTTACTTTTTTGTTTGACAAGTTAAGAGGTATATAGTCTACAAAAACAAATACTCAGGGGTCACATGGGTACATTCAAACCTGTCCTCCATGATTAAGAGGTAACTGTTGAAGGGGCTTACATGAATGTAAGCATATTTGTAAAAGGTGTGACACTGTATGCATTTCCCTTGCATGCCATTATTGAATATTTTGGATTGCTAATGCTGAAGCAGGTGTCGGTCTACCTGTAAGAGGACTGCAGGACACTCCTGCATCCTCAGAGTGCAGACAGTTGTGCTCCCCCCATGCACTTTTTGGACATTGCTCCAGGGTGAGCTCATTGCCTGTGCAACGCACTTCATCCAGCCACACACGACTTGATCCCTTTCCAAAGTGTGCCTGGCCCCATGCTCTTGCCACACCACTACAAATAAAAAGAGATGTACAGAGAGAGAGGGAGAAAAAAAGTGTTCAGTTTGCAGCTACACTGATACAATTAAAAACAGATGTAATGACTGGCAAAGTATGGGATGCAGTGTTTGTTTAATTTAGAATTTAGCATGCATAAACACTGCAACACCAACACCACAGTGGCAAACTTCAAAAAAAAAAAAAAGCACACAGGGACATTTGCAGAGAGTGTAGTGTTGCTAAATATGCATATCTCTGTGGTGCTAGAACTTGTGCAGGAACAATGAGCCTGATTCATTATCTGACCCCCAGATGTTCTTTACTGCTCGCTCCTCTCTCTGTGTGTCCGAATGGAAAGAATACTTCTCATACTTTTAGAGACAGAGGGAGAGACAGACGACTGGACACCCACAGTAGCTCATCTCAGCTTCCTACTCTATCTTTCTGTCACACTTTTGCCTCACTTTCTCACATTTTCTCTACACTTATTATTAAAAGGAATTAATGTGAGTGGGGACATTAAAATCTTGTGTGTGTGTGTGTTTGTGTGTGTGTGTGTGTGTGTGTGTGTGTGTGTAGGTGCACCTTCACCTCAACCCCAGCTGTCGACACACCACCTCTGCATCACTGTCGTCCCATTGGTCGTCACATATGGTGCCCCACTGGCCTGCATGGAAGACCTCCACTCTGCCCTCCGACCCAGACCGACCCCCCAGCAGCCGTATAGGTAGCGCCGCTGTGGCTAAAACACACAGTCATTACACACCTTACCACACAGCATACTTCAAGAGGGAAGGCTAATACAACATTTGGAGACTTTTTATTTGGAAGTACATATTGCAGGGTTGTAAAGGCTTTTTAGAATCTTTAGATCTCGATTCATTCATCTACCACAGACCAGTGACTTCCCATGAGGCGTGCCTACCTTGCTGTTGGGTGCAGGTGATGGCTGCAGCCAGGGCGCACTCCCCTCCATTCCAGGTAGTTTTAGGACAGTGGAGCAGGTCAGGCTCCTCTCCCTGGCAGTGAACAGCCCTCCAGTGGATCTTAGCCATGCTTGAATGAAACAGGGGAACTGCACGTGCACGACCTGAGATCCTGGAAAAGGATCAATAAGCAAACAAGTTACTTTGACTTATTTTAAATGCAAAAAAGAAACCCAGTGTCATCAGAGAAGAGGAGTTGACTTAATGCAAATTTTTTTGCCCTGCACGTCTAAGGACATTCAGATTAGTGAAGCCACAGGGTCAAACCACAAATCTTCCAGAAAGTGGGCAACCAGCTCTTCCTCCAGAGCTACAGCCATCAAAACATTTCAAGAGAAATGCAACCTCAGTAGAGTTTCTTGGCACTCCTTTTTTTTATATCATCTTAGATAAATCCTGCAGTCAGGGTAAGGCAGCCCCATCGCAAAAGTAAACCAGCTGGGTTTTTTTTTTTTTTTGTAGCCTGGTAGGGGTAAATTTTAGCCATCTGTATGTTCATGATCTTCCATTTCAGGGCCATACGGTCAGCAGTTTTACACCCAGCAGCTTTCGATCACAGGCAACATGGAAGTCATCACTGACGATTCCAGCTGACATATGGCTGACATTTGCCCTCAGTCCCTTCCGCCGCATACTTTTATTGACTCCTGTGTGAGTGTGCACACACAGGCATGTGTTCATGTCAGCTTGCATGCCAGCGCTGGTTCTGGTGTCACCATGTGTAGCGACTGCACAGAATGTCTCTGTTCTTCAGGGTAAAAGCCTTTTCTTAACTGACTACACCAAAGCTTATGGATGCTGACAATATGTACGATCTGCCTACAGGCTCCTTCTAGATAGGGTTACTCTGGCATGACAGCATATCATAATAACTGTAAGACACAGTTGCACATTTGGAAGTGTGAGACAGAGAAAAAGAGAAAGCTGGTAACAAGGTAAATAGCTCAGCACTTAAGGTATTTAAATACCTCGGCTCTCGGGGAATGGGGGTTGGAATGCAAGGGTCACAGGAGAAAAGAACAAAGACTGTGAAGAGAGCTCATGCATGTGTAAATCTGAAGCATTCTGAAGTTCTCTAACGTTCCCACCAAATATACATCACACTCTTGCCACCTGACCTCTAAGGGCAGCTTCAAATTGCATATTTATACGGCAGATGGTGATTGCAGTTGCACCTGTATGTGTGCGTATAAGAACATGAGGGGGAAAGCCAGAGACAGAGTGCCAAATAACGCATGTCTGAACACATGTGTGTGTGTGTGTATGTGTGTGTGCATGTGTGCTGTCTCACCCCTTGCCCAGCTGTCTGCAAACCACTGCAGCGTCTTCGTCCCCCCAGTCATCGCTACAGACAGATCCCCACACTCCTCCAAGATAGACCTCCACCTTGCCATCTAGCTTGGTGCGGCCCCCTTGCAGACGCACAGAGCCTGGGATGGAAAAAGGGTGGGAGAAAAGTAGAAGAAGTACGACACAGCACATAAAAAATGGGGGATAGAAGATGATAGAAAAGAGATAAAAGATGTGTCACACCATGTAAATTTTTACAAACTTGTAGGGAGTAAAGGAACAGAGAGGGAGTGAAGGTAAGAGGATGAAAGGCAGCTCAAAATGTTATAAGAAAAGACGAAGGTGGGAAAGCTGTGTTTGATTTTGTAAAAATGACAGGAGGGAGCAAAAATATGTGCACAACTATTTTATGAATGAGCCAAAGAATCTGTCTACATCAAAAACGGCTTCATGTAGATGTCTTCATTTCACTTTTTTTCAATATGTGGTGTTTCGTGTTTCTGTTAGAACAGCTAGTCTAAAAGCATAAACAAAAAAACTGAAAGAGAGTGTGTTTTCTTGTCACAGTAAGTGACATGTCGAGCTTTCCACGCATCATATTTTCCCTCCCCATTCACAAGAACAAGAAAGATTTTTATTTTGGAAATGAGTTTTTTTTTTAGCTGTTTCACTACATGCTGAGAAGTATTTACATAGAAAGCACAGTTACAGTGTTTGTAAGCTCGTGTTGTTTGTTTGTGCATATATGATATATAATCTAGAAACAGAAATTTTAGGGTTACACATCTACGAACATACTGTATATACTCCCACATGAATTACAGCCATCAGAAAATCAAAATTTTACTGTATAGAGAGCATCTTCTGTTTGTGCCTTTTTTATTTAATTTACTGCAAATTTAGCAACCCTTCCTGAAGGTGTTCAATTGTCCAAATATGCCTAATAAATCAATCAAAATGTATAATATTTCAGTGTATCAATTACCGGAAGATCATTTACCCTGTGCTGAGCCAACCCACTCCAAGACTAAAAATACCACAGGCTGCTTGTCTTGTGCCAGATGGAAATCACACACGCTATTCCTTTCACTACTGTCTCTCTCTTAGATCTCTACCTTTCAGCAACCCGGAGATAAAGGCCCACTTTGTCCTCAATGTTCATTTTCACAGCATGTTCATAATGTGATGCTCCCCACGTTAAACTATTTCAGCGTGACTGAAAAGACTGAATTTAACCTGCTTACTTTACTCTCTCACACTGCTGATCCCTTGAATGTGCTGTGTAGGGACACAATAAGAGCAAATACCTGTGCACTCATTACAGCACAAATGTGCTTAGACTTGCCATCTGCATACATTACAGTCACACCTGGGATACTGAAGGTCCTCCTGTCTAATTACTTCACTGTAGGTTTCTGAGTTGAACTCAGCTGAAGGTAAATTGCTGTCACAGTTGCACACCATCGCAGAAACAGTTTCTGCACATTTCTCTGCATTTCATCAACCCAACCAAAAATCACTTTGGCATTTAATATTACAAGAACATTGACAATCTACATAGACTTTTAATTCATTATTCAGTTTATTTGTAGATTTACACTCATAAGTGTCTCTTTCCTATTGTTTTTGTCATATTTCCACAGATGTATGATCATAGATCCCCCATCAAAAATACAGTATTGCTGTCTGTTGTTTACCTTGTTTACAGTCGCAGTACCCCCAGTCAGCTCTCCCTCTGTGGTTCCTGAAAAAGCACCAGGGTCGGATTCTACCGTCCGGGTTGCGACAGTGATTGTGCTCTCCGATCCCCTTGCCCGGGTAGCGCTCCTTGAAGCCGGCCACTTCGGTCCAGTTCATGCACCGGGTCCCAGACTCAGTGACGTCTATCGCTCCCCGGTAAAAGCCGTCTTTCCCCCGGCTTTGGACGCAGTCGGTGAACGGCAGGATGAATGAAGGGACGCTGCCGGAGTAACAGACGCCGCAATTCGTAGCCAAAAGTGCGGCCGTGAGAGCAAGAAATACCAAATTCGTGTTAGTTCTCATTGTGGGGAAGCGACAGACGGCGTCTTTCTCACGTGAGCGGAGTCTCTCATCAGCTGAGGCGGTTTCCAGTCAGCCTCATCGCTCAGCCGTGGGACGAGAGTGAGATCCGAGAGAGAAAAAAAACAACGCCGATCAATTTAACTCCTGTTTATGTTGGCTCATGGGCAGGCGGACCCCGACAAAAAATATCAGTAACATTTTGTAATATCCCCTACATTGCGATAGTATGAATCTTTTTGCTAGATTCGATAGTTTCATGGCATCTAAAGCAAATTTAAAGTGAGTAGGGGGAACGAATCCAGTAGGCTTGTGATAGGCTTAGTACTATAAATAGTGCAGTGTAATGAAAAGAAACGTTGGATATTGTGTGGTTAATCCTGACTAATATTGCGTGAAGCTTCAGAAAACCAGCTCTAAACAAAATAAAGCTTTTCAGAACAGGCTGGATAATCAAACACTATCCATTTGGCAATTTTATGTTGTGCAAACAAAAGGCAATTTTTCAGATTTGGGGAGCCAATAAGTGGATTTCTATGTTGTAGGATTATATGAATCCATACTGGCATTAGAGAAAGTGTAGTGTAGTATTGACATTACTAGGCCTACTTAGGAGGGATGACCTTAGTTGGATCTTCCTTTGGGAGCCACATGAATGAAGTATGGGCGACCCGAGGTGCAGCAGTTTGGCAAAGAACAAAAGTGGATGATGCGTGATAAAAAAAAAAAAAAATAAATAATGCACTCGCTCTCACCAGGTATCTGGTGGATGACAGACAGGCTGCTGTGTGTGTGTGTGTGTGTGTGTGTGTGTGTGTGTGTGTGTGTGTGTGAGAGAGAGAGAGAGAGAGAGAGAGAGAG
>JAUZTA010000024.1:8833724-8846636 GCA_034780835.1 Ctenochaetus striatus
CTGCCATTTGCTTCCTCTGAAATATGAATGCATAGGATTGCTGTAGTCGAAGAATAATTGATGTCTTCATCATCTCCTGGCATGCACTGAAGGCACTACATGTCTTTTTTGCACTCTTTTACATCCAGCAACTAGTTGAGCATAGCTTCATTTTTATTAAAGGCACAAACAGCATCGGAACTAGAAAGATCACACAGTATTTTTTGATCACTCAATGAAATATTAACATCATCATGCAGTCTTTTTAATTTTAACTTTAGTATGGACTCATAAGTTAAAAGGCAGGACATAAAACATACATTTAAAAAAATCACAAAAACTTTATAACTGCATACATTAAGTTAAAATGCAGCAGCAATGGAACAATCCCCACAGATTAGGATTGACAATGTGTGGTCAGTGGTTCCCCCCAAAAGCCAGAACACTTCCAAGATAACAGCATTTACTTTCATAAGGTAATAGGTGGTATAGTTTACAGGAAAATGTGCTCCTGTGGTGGAGGCAGTTGTGTCAAGACTGAAAATTAGAAACCTGGTAGAATCAGCATTAAAAGTGATCAACAATTCAGATATGGTCACTGTTAACCTCCTCCTTTAAATTAAATTTTCAGGTTTTGTATTTTTTTCCATCACATTTAAAAATCTTGCAGTTAATCCTGGTTACCTGTAATATAAATATACTGAAACTTGCTTACTTGTGGGTGTTTTTGTATTTTGTGCATATTTGCTTAAGAACTCTCAGAAATCTCATGATTTCTTTAATTTACTAAATAAGTGCAGTTTTAAAACAACACATAGCCATCTTTTTTAATCATCACTTAATAAAATAGAGGGGTAGTGCCTGGGCAGTACAAAGAACAGTACAAATAGGAAGAATTTGACTACCTCAGCCATGAATGAGAATGTGTTTTTACTTCTTGCTCGTACTGTGTTGGACAAGCATACTACTTTGCAGCAGAAGCAGTGTCTTCACAGCCTTACAATAAAATGACATTGGTGGTGATCACAAAGCAGGTGAAGGCTGTTAGATTCTGCAGAGAACTGTACAAAAAGTTAAAAGAAAGCAGTTTGATTCAGAACTTTTCACTTAAAAGTAAAATTGCAGCCAAGAAAAGAAACGCCAAGGCCCCGGGAGGAGGCTGCCAGTGTGCTCTCCCACACCAAGCACATCGGTGCTCTCATTAAAGATGTGTCATCTCTGGCATCATTCTCTAGATGGGAGCACGAACATCACGCCCAGCAATTTACTGGCCAATAATTGGGAGGCAATGTCTCTCGAGTCCATATTATTTTGGACTGCAGAATTTTGGTCTTTTGAAAATTTTGTTATTATAGAAAAGGCAGAGCTTTTATAAGTCATTAAGAGAAATAGCATTTTTAGAAACTTTTGGGATTCTCTGTTTATTCTGAACCTGCCAGGGTGAAGATATTTTGATTTCGTCGCAGTAAGCTGAGAGTTTAAGTCTCTTTTTACCTGCTGGTTTATATGAGGTCATATTGTCAGTGTTTTGTCCAGCTAATGGATTCTCAGACCTTGTCTGTAATGCTAAATGCTTTTGGGACTTAAGTTAAGTGAAAGGGAAAGTAAACATACCCACAAATTTTTTTTGGTTCAGCCTCAGGTTAAGGTTTGTGGTGATAGTGTCACTCTCTCTGAGATTAAAGTTTAAAAGCGCAGATCAAACTTCAGTGAAGAAAGTAAAGATCCCTAAAGGTCCATTAAGACCATTAAGACCTTAATGGCTGCAAGAATTTTTTTGAGTTTCATTACAAGATATTGTCAAGCATTAAAAATCCACTTACAATTAACATCAAACTATGCAAGACAGAGCTTAATAAAACTTAATTGACATTACATTATTATCACTTGTACCATTTGGTGAAGGGAGGGTGAGTTTACACATTTTCAGAATGAAGCAAGTAAAAGCACACTTTGTTTGACTTTCCAATACATACTAATATTTTCATCTATTATTTTTTGTTAAAGTCTCTAACCTCAAAAAAAATCTTCCTCCCTACTCAGTCAACTGAATGTTTTGTTCCTCCGCATCCAGTCCTTGGCAATAGTGATTGATTCAATGCAGACTGTCAGATATGCTCCTTTTCAACACATTGCTGATTTGCTGAGCAGTCACTTGTGTTTAGCAGGGTGCAGCATATTGGGAGATTGAAACAAACAGTCTGCCTCATGCATGTTTGTTGTTTCTTCCTCCTCCACTGTTGCTGATTTGTTACTTTACCTTTGGTCAGCTTGACAGTGCTGACTAAGCTTTAGTCTTTCATTGTCCCTAAAAGAGTCGTATAGCTGTGTCATTATTGTTACAAGGTTAAATTAATTGGGGATTTTGATTTTTTTTTTTTTTAACTGTGACCTGATTTTATTCACAAGTTTTGAGTTGGTATATCAGGTTCCAAAGTAATTTGTGACACCTGGAAGTTATTTTAGTACAGTGGTTCTTTCTTTCTTTCTGTATGTTTTTCTTTCTTCCTTATCTCCTTTTCTCTTTCATTTTTTCTTTATCTTTCTTTTTTCTATATGTCTTCTTTTTTTTCTTTCTTCCTTTTTCTTTCTTTCTTTTACTTTGCACTGGGGTCGAACAGAAGATTTTTATCGGCATGCTGCATGGCACAGAGGATTTGAACACTATTCGATTCAGGAGACTGCGAGGATCAATTTCAACCTGGCCGGCTCACTGCTTGGGTAGCTTCGGTGGCTGTCAGTTCAGGGCTCTGACCTGGATTACAATGCTCAATCAATGGGACTCAGGAATTTTACCCAACGAAAGCAAGAGATAGAAACTTGGTCCCTCAGAGAACAGTATACACCCATGCTTTCTGATGCTTAAGTGTTACTCTTTTCTTATTTCTACTTCCTAGTGTTGAATCTCTACCAAGCACATTTCCCTAAAGTAATGCATAAAAAAATCCATTTTGTGTTTGGGGTTTGGTCAGAGTTAATATAAAGACTGTCTGTTTCATACTAAAGCAAACAAAACTGCCAAACACGTCAGTATGGGCGCTTTAACACTCGTGACTGGGAGTAATTGAAATCCTTAAACCATATGTCAGCATGGTAGATATTGCTGTTTGGCCCATCAAGTGGTCCGTAACTGCTGATAATAGTATTTTTAAGCTTGATTTTTGCAGTGCATGGTAATCATCTATTTCCATTTTTTCTCCTCCTGTTGTGTTGTACATCCTGATTTCATTGAAGTAAGTCAGCGTACTGTTTTGAACATCTAAACCTTTCTGTCTGTCTGTTTGTCTATCCATGTCTCAGTAAGCAGCAACACCACACAATACAAACTGATTTGATAACCCTCTTTTAATTTTAAACTGTGTTTATTGAAGCAATTTCTTGCCACTTGTCAATGAAAATCAGTAAGATTGTACACAAGCACACCAGAAACATACCAAAAAAAAAAACCTTTCAGTTTCATTCTATGAGAAGTATAGAGTATGGGTGGAGTGAAATAGAGCATTCTGAATTCATATGGCTTTGATAGCTGGCAAGCTATTTGATGGTAGTGTGGCAATTCATTGAATAGTTCTGCCCCTTTAAGCTGTCGACTGGCAAACACAGTAATCGTACAAAGGTATACATAGTGAAAATTTCCTTCAGTGAAATCCGAAAAGAATCAAAATACCGTAGAACAGTGTATACAACTGCAACTGACAGACATTGTTTTTTTATTTTGGTTTGATAAATAGAAAGGTTTTACATTACACATGGCTTTGATATTCTCCTTTTAAGGCAACACTGCAGACAACTAGTGCTAATGAATTTTAACAGAAAGAGTCTTATAGGCAATATTCCTCTATGCAAATTTAAAAACTAAGACATAGTTTATATTGATTAATATGAATCAGGTCCATCATTAAATAATACCTCGTAAAACAAACAAACAAAAAAAAAGCTGTCAGGTACTCATTGAAGTTATTTAGATATTGGCTGAGCATCTTCATTAAATCATACTCTTCATTTAACTTACAGCTATGATTCTTGAAAAGTTTGGAGATGTGAATAATCTAAATAAAAATCTCAACATCATCTGCAGAGAAACTTGTTCTACAAATTGTCCCCATGCTTGTGTGTTTCATTCCATACAATCATATCTTTGACAAAATAGTGAACCTTACCCATACTTGCTTGTAAATGACTGAGCTGTGACATTTTCTGTAATTTAGGACCCAAAAGCAGACACCTAGACAGGCAGCAAAGGATTAATGAGTTTATTGGTAAATTCAGGGACAAATGTAGGAGGAAGGGGCTTGAGGTTGTTGAAGAACACTGGATAAAAAATGTGCTTGTTGAGGCACGTAGCGTGAAACTTGAGAGTGCAAGTGTGGCGTTCGGCATAAGGCTGGACTTCGCTGGTGGGGATCGTTGGTGTAGTATGAGAACGGGGTCTTTGGTGGTCGAGATGAGGGAGAGCACATGGTGTTAGAGAGTGCTAGCTTGAGGCTGTAGACTGGAGGAGTTGGAAGCTAGGTGATGTAGCGGCTGTGGCACTGGAGCTCTGAGTGGTGACAGAACTGCAGGCAAACGATGGAGAGAAAAACACTGGTGAGACATGACAAAGCAAGCATACATATACTAGAAAGATCACAGGTGTAGGAGCCTATTCTAATCACTGGACATAAGAATCTGGTGACATGTGAAGAATAGTCCAGGGTAGATATACTGTGCTGGATAATGATGAGCTCCAGCAATAATGAAATCATGCCAAGCCTCTGTCAATGAGAAACAGCACAGGAAAACACACACACATGCAACTCCACAGTCTTCCACCACGATACCTTTATCTGTTACAAAAAAACTTTGGCAACCAGTCTTTGTTGCCTACTGGTCTAAACAAGTTCAGGATTAGCATATATTTACTAAAATTAATTAAGTTTATGTGCTTATAATACAGACTTTACCATCCATGTACTATTTTTTTATTGAATTGATGTCAAACAGGGTTAATAAGGGTTTATAAGTGCATTCCTGTGTTTGTGTGTGTTATATTCCATTGCTGCCACACTATCATTAGTATTTTAAGCCCTGCCACTTACACACTGGGTCTCTGTAAAAGATCAGAGGGTTCAGGTAGCGTCAAGTGCCTGTGGATGGATGGGTGCTTTGAGGCAGACAGCCTTGCTTTATGGCTCCTTGGTTTTGGAGTGGCAGTGCCAGAGTGAAGTGTCGACACAACAATGATCATTCAGAGCTACTGATGCACCCGCTGACAGCAGACATGCTTGCTTCCGTGCACGCATGTATGCGCACAACACACAACGCAAATCTACTTCATCTCAGCTGACTTATGTATACCATGTCAGATCAGATTAAAATAAAACAGAAACTATTGAAGTATTTGTTTTAAACTATTCAAGGGGAAAATGGACCCAGCATCAGTGAATGATGAACACACTTGTATAATATGCACGTTAAGCATAGACAATAACACAAAAAGACAGACAAGAAAAGATTGATGGAGATTTAGTCATTTTCTGTTCCATACAGATTCCGAAAAAAAAAGTACATTAAAAACTAAAAAAATAAAAATCAGACATAGAAAGCACTTGAAGGGAGCCAAAGTTTAGAGTGCTCCGAATGCTTTCTTATACCGTTAAACTTTCCCATCACATATCCCTTCTCTTTAAATAGGACAGAGGAGAAGAAGGCAACAGAAGGAGAGGGAGGTTCAAGGACAGAAAGGGGAAATGTGATTGATCTAAAGGGAGATGTGTCTGGCCAGGTTTTCAACTAACCCCCCCACCAACCAACCCTGTTACAGCCCATAGATCCAGCCGTCCTACCTAAGTCAGGGTGATGGAGGACCTTGTCTGCCTCTGTGCTGCAATGAGAAAAGGTGTGTGTGTCAGGGTGTGTGTGTGGGTGCAACTGTACAGGCAGTTCTGGACAAGTCTGGGAGTCGGGCGACACAAACACCAACCTCTCAAAGTTTCAGGGCCAAGCCTAATAATATCAGATTTTTTATTTAGTATTAAGAGGCATTACGTAGATTGGTGCATTAAGTGCAAGCACTTAAATTCAAGTTTGAAATATTTTTCTAAGTAATTACAGGATGTCTGTAATGACGAGCAATATACATAAATCAAAAGATAGCCTATTATTTGTCTAAAGGTAATAAACTGATTCTCAAACTCTATCTTCAAGTCATTGTTAATCATTGCTTTCTGCTGCAATAAAAGCTGTAGGAAAATGTAGCATATCCTCACTACATGTCACTTTTTACTCAAATTATACCTTATCCCTCAGTTTTTGTGTATTTATTACAGAATTTCTGTGCATATTTTCTTCAAATGAATGCAACTAATAATCATTTCCTGATTTCATCTTTTAATAAAAGAGTGCAAAGTTTTGATGCTGTTCATAAACCTTGATATACTCTGGCTTACTTCACCTGCACTGAATTAATAGACTACGTCCACCAATCCATTCTTTTTCTACATGAAAAACATACTGAATGGTGTGCCCTTCGACTACTAGCCATACATCTTGGGGATTCAGGCAGAATCGTTTTCTGCCAGAGAGAGATGGTGGGCGTAGCTGTGAGTAGGAGTGGATGAGCAGGGTTGGTAAAATGTGCTCTTGGGCTGCAATGGGGGGATGTGACCTAACTCATTTAAGTCCTCCCTCAAAATGGATGTGGCCATTTTGCTCTTCATGGTGTGAGACTCTATTGTGATGTTCAGGACCCCCAACCCCCCACCCCGAGTGACTTTGTGAGTGAAGTGCTTTACTTAGCAAGTGATTAGCAGGAGACGGTGTTCCAAGATTTAATAGCTAACAGCTGAAGCAAAGGGGACAGAGCAGGAGACCAGAAGAAATCACATGCTGGCAGACAAGCAATAATTAGGCAAGTAGGAAGAAGTGAATGAATGAGTGACATTCTCTAAAGTGTAGAAGGTCAGAAGAGGTTCCTTGCTGGCAGATGATGGCTGACTAAAGAAGAAAAGGGCAGCTTTTTTTTTCTTCTTTTTCTGAATGAGGAGGGGGTTTGGTCTGGCCATGGATCCACTTTGGTATGCTTTAGGGCCCTCCCTGAGGGAAGAGGATACTCTGAAAGCTCCTGACCAACCTGTGGACAACCCTGGCATTGCTAATGAGCCTTTTGGGCCTGAACTTCTGCAGCGGTCTGTAACCCAGGCAACAGGCTAGCCATCACATGCTCCCTGAGATTGTTTACAAAGTGACAAGTGGCTGAGGTGAGCCTGCTGCTAAATCTGTGTTAGTCTTGGTCATAGTGACAGGGGCTTGAAAACATAAAAGTGCTGCCTTTATACTAAAACCATTTGTCCTTGTTGTTTTTTTGTATACTTGTTTGTTTGTTTTTGTATTCATCGTGCAGTGGAATCTTAGCTTGCAGCATCACATTTAGAAATCATAAGTCAGATCAAAGGCAGTTCAAGCCCCTGTGTTTCTTGCTCTCACTTGGCCCTTTTTGTTTCTGTGCCTGATGTTCTTTTTGCTCTTTTCTTTTGTCCTAAAATGATCCATTATTGCCCACCCCAAAGTCCTTGAGTAATCAGATTTTAGATTTCTTTCATGCATCCACTGCAAAGATGGCAACGCAGAGACCTTAAACATTATACTTCTGTGGATTCCATTTTCTCATAGAGTACATTTAGATATAATGCATCAAATATCAAACACAACATAAAATGTAAGTAAGGCTGTATCTATGTACTAAGTATATTATATACTAGGCTTTTCGCACTTACAATAAAACTCTTATATAAAACTCTTAAATATATGCTGCAGACATTCAAACACACAATCACCTTGATATGAAGCTTGTCTTCAAATTACCTTTGTACATATTAAGTCACTGTTCTCAATGTGCAAGTCTCCATCTGGAGGAGAAGCCTTGTTGTTTTTCATGTCATGCCTGCCCCATGTTACCTAGACAGCTAATTACCAGTCGAGATCACACTAACATGTAACAACGCCGCAGGCACAGTAATTCTCCCTCCATCCCTCCTGGTGTGCAACAGAGAAACTTGTATCACATTGAGTTAAAGGAAGATATGAGCAATTTTCAAGACATGCTTTTCATAACGTAAGTGCCTGTCCTTAAAAATTGTTGGCATTCAGGAGCACCGTACAATTTTGTGAAAAAGACTTAAGACTAAAGTTATTGCAGAGTTAGAAACAGAATTAACACTGCTGTAGTTTGCAAAACTAACAATTGATGAAATGATATTCTGTCAAAGTAATATGTCCAGGTTTAACTAGAGAAAAATTACCTATCAATAATAAATAGGAAACTCCTGGCTCTTTCCATCCAGCCCATGTGATGAAACATATCCAGTGACACAAAAAATAGCCCAATTTTTTGTGTTGTGTACTTGAACAGCAATTATGCCATAAGCTGTTGGACTGTTTGTACTCTAGTAGGTGTAGTGGCAAATTAATCTTTGCAAGACTTAGCTTCACGACCTCTGCCTCCAGCTTTCCAAAAACAAAAACAACCCGAAAACCAAGATATTTAGAAAAGGCTGCACATAATAAAGTGAGGCATATGCATTGCATTTAAAAAATAAGTATATACAGTGTAAGGGGGTATTTATTGAAAATAATTGTTTACTAGCCATAATTAATAGTTTGAGGTAGTTTCATCGTTATTAGAAAAGTGAAACATCTGGTATTAACCAAGTGGCAGTTCAAACTGAATTGAATCTTGCTCTCAAAAAGTAGTGTAGCAGTGGATATACATCGTTTTTCTCAGTTTATCTGTTCACATTTCGTTATGTAGATTGGTGACATAATTTAGTGAAAGGAGAGATTGTAGAAAATATCAAATAGCTCATAACTGCTTTAAACTCTGGTTGGTAATTTCATGGCTCTTTTTTTCATCATTTACCAGCAATACTGCAGTATAAGACATGATATGACCAGGCCTTTCAAGGAAGTCATACCTCTTGATAATCCACCCTGGCGGTACAACAAATCAACACCTTGGTCATGTTGTGAGCTGAAATGTGTTGGAGAGGTGTGGAATTAGTGTGCAGCAATGTCTGCACAGTCTTGAAAAATAAAAGGAGCCTTATTCCTAGTGGAGGGCATCCGAGTAGAAAGAAGTTAGAAATAAAAATGTGAATTCTTTTCAGCCTTAGGAAGCATTTAAATCTAAAATTGAAATAAAAAAAAAAAATCTACATCATGCCTTTGCAAACAAGCCATAATTAATGTTTCCTGCTTCAACACAGAAAGAGGTATGTATCTCTGTTTCAAAGTTTATATAGTTAGATTACAACTACACACCATTGTCTGTTGCTAACATTTTGGTTTCCTGACAAGATAAAATCGCTGCCTCTAGCTGATATTTGGGTATGTTTATTGTCAACCTTGTCAGCCCCTTAGAATTACATTGCTACTTTATTTTTTCCACAGTAATGTGATGTCAGTGTTATAGTGACATGGTCATGTGGATGATGGCTGTACAAATCATCTTGAGATTTGATTGTGTTTAGGTATAGGCCAGGTGTAGTTAAGGTGAGGTTGTGGTCAAAGGTTGTTTCTTTTGTGCTTCAAGTCTTTAAACCTGTTCTGTATCAAATGCATCAAATGCATGATCTTTTTCTTACCATAATCAAAGTGCTGCAAGTGCTTTATGAAACCATCTATTTATAAACATTTTACTGATTTGTTCTTCAGCAATTTTAAAAATTTGTCCATCTAGTCCATCTAGAAAGCACAATTTGGCCAGCATTACATTTCTTAAAACATTTCATGTTTTAGTTGTGTGTGAATGTATTCTCTAGGAATGCCACTGTAAGTACTAAAAAATTCAAAGCTACTGCTCACTCCAAAGAAGCAACTACAAAGTTGTTTTTGACCTACTTCTTAGGCTTCAACAGCCACCATCCCACTGTTTTTACTGTCACTTATTGTTTGCACTTAATCTTGTTGCTGATGAACTTTCTTCTATTTTTTTGTGTGTCCAACACATTGTTTATTTCATTTCATTCCTGAATTTTTTTTTCTGTATTGTTATAATTATTGTTAAGTTATGTTTTCAGTGTCACATTTAAAATCACTTGTTTCTTTTTATGAAAAAAGGAATTCAAAAAAACAAGTGGCATTCATTGTTTGGCACACTTTTTTAATCTGACTTAATTTTTTTGATATGATGAATAACCTGAGGACACGGTAACCCACAATCTTCCACTTCCACCTGATATATTATTTCCCAATTGAGAGGCAAGGGGGTCCAAAGAGCAATCTGGACGGGCAGATTGTGGAGCTCGGGTGGTTCAAATTGGCATAGCAACCTCTCCCCATACCACCATCCCCCGCAACACTGCCAGATTCTCTCTTCAAGCTTTCTAAAACTCACTGAATTATTGGCTTGAGGCTTGGGTGCAAACCCTGATTTAGTAGGCTTTTGTCTGTGCGGCACACACATGAATATGAATATCGTTATCTGCTGACATCAGGACGCGAGGCAGATTAAAACACGATTATCTGACTTGGTGTTATTGTTTCAGGCAAGACATTTAAAGTAAAATTTGAAGATGAGAGGGCTGAAATAATTTACATCCAGCTGTGCTGTTTGTTTACATGTCTTGGGGTATCATGAGCCTAGTTAGAGTTTGTGTAC
The DNA here is from genome assembly GCA_034780835.1 of Ctenochaetus striatus. Taxonomy (NCBI): domain Eukaryota; kingdom Metazoa; phylum Chordata; class Actinopteri; order Acanthuriformes; family Acanthuridae; genus Ctenochaetus; species Ctenochaetus striatus. The sequence goes on from JAUZTA010000024.1 coordinate 8,844,340, forward strand.
ATGAGTTGTTTTTGAATCTCAGTAATTGCTATCCTCCTCCTCTGTGTTTATGACTATAGTATTAAAATAATGACAAGAGGTCTCACATTACCCCCCAATAGGCTGTAGAGACACATCTGAGCTTGTATCAGTGGAAAAAGACAGAACAAGAATTCATGTGCTTGTGAACAAAAACACTGAATATATAGCCTTTTAAGAAGTGTTTATATTATGTAACCCGGGATCATGGCTGATATGACAGCACAACAATACAATCTGATTGACACTGAAGGATCAGTTCAAATGTCAATGGCCTGGATGCAGGTACTTCTTTTCCCCCTGTGTTATGGATAATTTTTAGAGATCAGTTTTCTGTTTTACTTCACCACTTTGCATTTCCTTTCTCAACTTTGTCATGCACGCCCTCAGGTCTGTCACAGACAGGCAGGTGACAAAGGTAATCTCAGAGCCTTTGACAGGGTGTCAGCGGCTCAGGCAAAGCCCTTTAAACATGGCCCGTCTAAGTTAATGGTGCACTCTGAGGGGAGAAAATGGATAGCCCGAGAGACAAAGGGGTGTGTAGAAGACCTAAAGTGCAAGGACACACACGTGAGTTATTTTGTGATTCTGACTAGGGTTGCTCTGATATGGAGGCACAGCAGGTATCTCGGATATTGCTCCCCCGACAGCTGCAAAGTCACAAAGGCTTTCATACTAATTTCCTAAAACCACAGCTTGCAAAAAAAACAAAAAAAAAGTGTTGATTACTGTTGCTTCTACTGTTAGACAAGACAGGTGCAGCCAGGACACAGTGAGATGCCATAGGGATGTTTCTGCCAATCAATCATAGGTATCCAACTGGAGTAACTGTTAGATTTACTCTGAGAATTTTATCAAAACATCATACTTTCCTTTCATATAACACCATATCATTTTGAGAAAAATCCCAGACTGCGGAACCCAGTGTGCGTGTGTGCGTATATGTGCATGCATTTGCTTGTGTGTGCCCCTACAAACAGCTGTGATACCCCTACGTGCCTACCAATTTTCATACCTCTATACCCAGTTTGAACAAGTGGGTGCGAAGTACTGTGACTTTGCCCCTCAGGCATTTTTATTTATTTGTTTATTTGTCTACATTCATTTCTTCTGTTCCTGAGCGGGGCTGGGGAGGGTAATTACTGGTGTTGAACCACAGGAGAGGAAGCCAATTTAAATGTAAGTGTGTGGGGTGTGAGGCCAGCTCCGAGAGGCCCGGGCCCCCCACCTGTTTCATTTAGGCCTAGAGGAAGAGGAGGAGAGGGGCCAGTAGGGGCAAACCGCAGGATGGGATTAGACACAGCATTTGGGCACACACATACTGCATCTCTCTGTCTCTGCCTTTTTAAATCAATAAATAATAACAGGAGGACGAAAATGTTCCATTGTACACTATGCTCACTATATTTTACTGAAAATATATACTTTTTGTACCATACAGAGAGATAAAAAAATCATTAGCTCACCATGCAACCAGAAAATCTTAATCATTACACTTTCAACATTTGTTGAAGAAATGTATAAACAATTAAAACGTTGGGGCTGAATTGTATTTGAAATCCATCTCAGCTTTTAACCTGATATTTTTTTTCTCTGTGATTCCAAGCTTTACAACAGCTCAAAAGCTTAACACCAAAAACAGCACACATCAGAAATTACAATAGCAGCTCCACTCTTTTAAAAGGACAGAAGTATGAAGAATAAGTACTGTGTGAAAGGCAAAAAAAGGACAGAGAGAGAGACAGTTACCAATTTATGGTGTGAGAACAGAAGTCACAAAGAAAAACCTAATAACACACTTGTGACAACCCTCCTCAGGAGCTCGGGGCAAGGTCATGGAAATTGTGAGCTTCTCTAAGTCCCTCAAGAGGAATAGGTGCAAAAGAGAAACTCTGAAATCTGGAAAACTGATTCTTCTTCCATGATAGCTCCTTTCCAAAACTGAAAAAAAACAACAAAAAAAACTTACTGACTGCAAGAAAAGACAGTCAACTGAGGTAGCACACTGGGAGAAAATCAGAAATGTTATTCAAGTGTAAGGGAATTGTGCAACATCTTTCAAATCAACCCTAAATGGGCCCTAATGTTAGCAATTTCAGGAAGCAGAAGTAACCATTATTTTCTTTATCTTTATTTTCCAACTGTATGCTGATTCAAAGCTCACACTGTTCTCTGTGACATTGGCCAAAGCTTGTAAAAGCTGATAAGCATTTACAAATGCCCCTAATCTGCCAAATCCTGCAAAGCACCATGTTCCTTGAAGAATGAGTTTAAAGGGA
>JAUZTA010000024.1:8965044-8976264 GCA_034780835.1 Ctenochaetus striatus
TAAGGCAAAGTGTTCCCGTCTTATATCACATGTCTAAAAATGTCACCCCCACTAATGGCTTCTGTCACCTTTATTCAGTTTTTCACGTCCACTTCCTGCCTCTTTCTTCTGCACAACAAGTTTAAAGTTGTTGTGCACATTACCTGGGCTGACTCTTGGTTGTTTTGACGTTCTGGAGAATTAGTAACTGAAAAAAAGAAAACTGTTTAGTTTAGATTTCCTGCTCCGTGGCTCAGCCACTAAAGAATTGACTCCATTCAGAATGATCATAGATTTATAAAAAAAGGGGAAGGTAATTTATCGAAGTTTTAAGGTATTTACATTGAGAATAAGGCACAAGCACAAAAAGGAGGAGATTCATGGAGATAAACTGATGATGTGCATTGTATGCAGACAGTGCTAAATATCAATAAAAAGAAGCTGTTAAGTATTTTTTCTTTATTTATTGCCATCCTCAGTCCACCCTGGCAATACATTTTAGGTTCTCGGTAATAACCCCCTGCCTCAAAAATGGGGGGGGAAATGACATTATCAGATCTATTTTCAGTTACTCAGCTCCATTTAGGTGATTTAGATAGCAAACATGAAAATGCCCATCTCTCAAACTGCAGTGAAAACCTTCATCAAATTAGAATTGAAGTGATTATCCAGGGCAGAGCAAGAGGACAAAATCGATAGTTCTTTGTTCGAGGCTAAAACTAAGAATGGGCATTCAGCAGGGATCTCTCTCTCTCTCTCTTGCTCCTTCTCTTATACATGCAGACAAATGTGCGCACACACACACACACATACACAAACACACCTCTTTAAATTGCATATTCTGTTCCCGCATCCTTGACCATATCAACATTAGGCTTGCATGGTGGAGTATCAAACCTCCTGTCTTGGTTTTTCCCTCCTTTCTTCAGAAAAAAATACAAAACCTCAAAGGAGAGGCACTCCCTTAGATAATTGCAATTAGTAGTTTTGGCTGGATGTTGCAGTGCTGGCCCTGGCCCAGCTCTCTGAGTTGGGTAAGAGGGAGTGGGACTAATGGGCATGTTTCTAGCCTCTGAAAAGCCCTCTGCCCCTTTACCTCCCTGGGGCTCCGTAAGGCAGTCTGAGGGCTACTGGGCTTGACCAGGACTAGAGGAGGAATTTGAAGATAGAGAGAACTTGCTCTCTGCTGGTCAGATACTGCACTGTACTATAGCAGAGCTAAATGGAAAAATGTAATGTGCCTTTGTGATTCTTCTCGAGAAATTGATATTTCATGGAGAAAAAGACACATAAAGACTCATTTACTCCAAATTTACTTCAAGACTAAAAATGTAATGCCACAAACATTCCTCAAATAAATCAAATTCACCATGCAATATTACTGTGTGCACCTAGAAAAGATTAGAAGTGTCAGTAGAGTTTAGCCTGCCAATGCAAGTTTTCTTTCAACCAGAAACCAAGAGAAAAACCAAAGCATGATGCTTCCAATAGCTGCAAACCATAAAGGCAATATATATTGCCTTTAACTTAATTTAAACAATAATGGCTTAAAATGAATGGGCTTTTCAGGAAGTATTTGTTAGAAACAACACCCCATTCATTTAATATTAACTTTGCAAAGTCAAGAAGAAATTTGCAAATATGTCACTGTTGAATTAAGATTCCAGAAAATTCTCTCTATAGTTTACTGTAATGCAAACAACAAAATGAGTGCAGGAAACTAAAATTATGTTGAATTAGTCCTTTAAATTATGTTTCATATGTTTTCAAATCCAAGCAGCCACTTGCATTTATGTGGAAAACAGGCTGTTTCGCACACCCTGTTTCTCTCTCTCTCTCTCTCTCTCTCTCTCTGTCTCTCTCTCTCTCTCACACACACAAACACGCATACACACACACACACACAAAGCTTTAAACACATACACACACAGCTTCACATAAAGGACTGCAATCCATCAATGTGCTCATTGCTGTCATGAGTAAAGAGACAGAGCTCTAAGCAAGAGTCCTCTAACACAAATTTGATTTACCTCAATTTGCCTCAAACAGTGACATGTGAGCGCTAGAAGTGCTAATACAGACTGGCACCTTTTGCTGCCAACAGGCATGTGTCTGTTTAGCTCAGTTTCAAAGCTTGGGCTCATACTGGAATCTGATTTACTTAAGGATCATATTGGATTATATAGAGTTTGAAGCAATGAAAATTAACTTTGAAGTACAGTGATACTTCGGAGAAATAAGATGACTTCACTTGGGAATACAGCACACTGTGTCTGTGTGTCGGTTTCCGTCAGGCAGGAATTGGCAGTGAGTGGTTTTGTAGCGGTTCAGTATATTTTATAGCATCTCTAAAGTTTTCCACCTTTTTCAAATGATTCAAACAGTCCATTTTTAACAAAACAGTGTTTATAATATTCTGTAGCAGATACTAAATCGCAAAATCTTCAGATGCCATCAATCAAATATAATTAGCTTTTGAAAATGTACTGTCTACACACAGGTTCTCTTAGATATCAGTGCAGCTCTGTACCAAAAATTAGCTTGACAAACAATTCAAAAATGACAGGGATAAGCTATTTGTCTCCGGTAAAGGAGTCAGATTGGAAACATGTTATCAAATGCATCAATAAAAAGACAGGCATAAATCAAACTAAGGGTTGTTTCAGACATAAAGACCATCTGGCACCTTAATTATACAATAAAGCACCTCTTTGCAGCAGAAAGCCCCAAAACAATTTAAGCATGCCTGTCATGCACCACAGCTATGCCGGAAATGTCAACCTAATGAGTAAGGCTCTCTGTATACATGCGGTATTCTGTGAACCTGGCCATTTTTGATTTGAATGAATCCAATTATCTTGTGGTAACTGAGTGCTCTGTTTCAGCCTGTGCTATGTCAGGGTCACAACATAACCTGCATGCTCTCTTTAGTAATGTTAATGCAATTATTGAGAAGTCTGTACGATCAGGGTCTGTAAAATTACTGTTCTCGTATTATCTTTTGGACTAAGAAGAAGTTCTTTTTAGTCATGTACTGTCATACTCAGCACAACGTGTTCTCTGCATTTTAACCCATTCTCGATGAGCAGTTGACAGCCACAGCACAGCTCCTAGAAACCAACTCCAGTTATAAGCCAGTTCTTTGATCAAGAGTAAAATTATTCTGCTTAAATTGAGAGGGTTGACCCATCTGATGTGACTCTAGCTTTTTAGTGTGATTATTTGCATAAAAAGGGGCAACATATTGAGTGGATGCCACCCCCTGGTACATTGTTTTGGCCAAATGTTTAAATTATATTTAATGCACAGATAGCAACATAAAAATACCACATATTATATGTGTATACAGTAGGTATAACATACTGTGTATGCCTACTCATTAAATTAAAGGTTAGTTAATAGATTAAAAGAAGTATATTTTGAATTCAAATCAGAACTCCCATGCCCATATGAACAATGTAGTTCCTTCCTTTGTCCATGCTGGGTTAAAGATCTCATCCTTTGATTCTAATACGGGTAATATGAGACAGTTCTCAGTCCTCATGCAGAAATGTATTTCAGTGTTATGCTGAAGCTAATATGAGGCTTCAGCTGCCAAAATTAAATAATTGACTGTCCAACTCAGGCTGCTGGCTTCTTACTAGCTAAAACTAAACATTTTTGATGTTGACTGTCAATTTTCTCCAAATCACTCTCTTTTGAAATGCAACTGAATTTTTTTACAGCCAGTATGGACAGACACAACAACCACAAACTGTTTAAACGTCACATATGGGCATGAGAATGTTGTTTCAAGACAAACATGAAAAAACGGCTTTATAGTTGGGAGTCTGCCAGTGTTTGGAGTGGGAAAACTTTCTGTGCTTGTGACTTTAAGCTAAACAGCATTCAGCTCATCCTGCCTTTATTTTGTTTGCTTTTCCAGGTGGCCAACCTGGCTTGCTCCATCTCCAACAATGAAGAGGGTGTGAAGCTGGTTCGAATGGCTGCAACCCAAATTGACAGCCTATGTCCACAGGTGAGAACTTAAAATAGCACTTTCATCGTTTCCTTATAAAGCTCTCAACAAGCCATAGTAAAAATGTTTTGGTAGATCCAAACTCTTCAAACTCACCTCAGATCAGTGTTGTTAAAGAGTTTTTAGGAATTGGAAATAGCCAGAATTGACAGAGAAAGATTTGTGGTTGGCAGAATAGGAAGAGGAAGAGTTATGAACAATGTGTAGGTGGACCTCGTAGTTTTGTTTCTCAGGATGCAAGCAAAGGAGGAGGTTCAATCGATCCATTATTTCATAGGTTAACAGTAGGTTTTGTGCACATGGGACCCAACACAGCACTGCAGAGGAGAAATGGAGAAAGGGGGCCGAGTTTAATATTTTGGACCTGATGTGCAGGACCCACTATGCACACCTGCTGAGACCCACTTATTCACAAAACTTGGGTAAAAAATATCTCCTGATAGCTCTTGGCAATACTCAACTCAGACAGATTAGGAAACATAATAGACACAGACTTAGTGACTGGGAAGACGGAACAAAGAGGGGGTGGAACAAAGAGAAATATTTCCATCTGTTCTGGGTAGAGCTAACAGCAGTCCCTTATCTTCACACATGCAAACGCACATAAAGGCAAACACACAACTTCAGCAACTGCCATGTCCAGATCATAGTGTCTCTTTAGTGATTAATTTAAGTAAAACTATATCTAAAGGCAAGACATGATAAAGTACAGGAAGTACACATGCCAGCTGTCATGGTGATATGATTAACACTGCCTGTTCTTAAGAACAAGTCTGTTGATGTGAAGAGCCTCAGCAGGATGTAGCTCATCTAAAAAGAATATAGGGACATAATTTGCCTTTTATATTCATGATTTTAAAATCCTGTGATGTGCTGATCTTTTTTTTGTCTTGAAGCCAAATTTTCTATCTTACATGAATCGAACTCTTGAAGTCAAGATACTTGGCCATTTTTTTTTGAAAAAGATAACTTTGCTCTCTAAAAGCTGAAAAAAAAACATCCATCAGCAATTAACTATCTTTCTCCAGAAGTTACATAGGGTTGCTTTAAAAGCATTTAAGTGAGCTATACCATCACAATGAGTGATGTTTTTCTTTATTTAGATGTACATGGACAGTGTAGTTTGAGTATACACTCCTACACTATGCTGCTGCTTTAAATACTCTCAAGAACATCAGAATGAAAGCTTAAAATATTTCTCAACATGTACACATTTTAGTCCTGTTTGACTAGTGGCCCGCTGTTTTATACAACTAGTTAGTGTCTCTTCAAATAAAACTATATTTATGACCCCTTTTAAAGACTTACACTTTGAATTGGAAAGAATGAGCTTTTGGCTTAGAGCCTCAGACATGATAGGGAGCTACAGAGAGATGGCCAATGCAGGATTTTTGACAGCTATGGTCTTGAGAATAAGAAAAATATCAAATAAGATCAGGCATCTTCGACATCATAGAGTATATGTTGTTAAGTATTTTGTGTAAAAATGTTGACCCTCTTCCATGTCAGGTCATCAATGCTGCTCTCACTCTGGCCGCCCGCCCCCAAAGCAAGGTGGCCCAGGACAACATGGACGTCTTCAAGGATCAGTGGGAGAAGCAGGTGCGCATCCTGACCGAGGCTGTGGATGACATCACCTCTGTGGATGACTTTCTGTCCGTGTCAGGTATGAGACAGTTCAACACAAATTATTTGTTTATGGAATGATTGAAAAAAAAAATAAAACTCTACATGTTCATCATTTAATTACATTCACAGCCAGAGGTTTATTTTGGTAGCTTCTCTGCTGTTCGCCTGCAGCCTCCAATCTGCTTATCAAACACACAGACCTCCAGGACTGAAAAAAAACCCAGATCGAAATGCCAAAAACCGCAGTTCCTTGATTTGCCACTTGAGGCTGTCTTCAAAATGAAGTCAAACGCCATCAGGCCCCATCATAAAATGTCAAACCTCTTAGCAAAAATATACTTTTACAACCTAGTCCAAACATTTTTGGTCTCTATAACAAATATGCCCATTCATGACAACTGTATGGAAGGTTAATTTTAATACAACTCCCCTATTTAAAATTATATAAAGGCTTAAGGTAATATGTTATTAAAGGCTTGACCACTTTCTGTTATAGCCAGCAGTTAACTACCTACTAGATGTCACAAAGTCCATTGTACTTATAAGCATTTTTTCCTGATCCACCGTCTCTGCCAAATATTGTCACTTATGGCTCCAAAAAACTTGGAGGACAACGGCCATAATGCCAAACCTAAGGTTTTAAAATGATTGTCCACAATGGGTGACTTACTGATTGGCCATACACACATAAGTTTGTCATTTTCCCAAGATTTAAATGTATACATTATAAGAAATGCTCTTGAAATGTTAAGCAGGTTATAATGAAATCTATATTTAGTTTGTCGACTCTCCACTTAACAGTCACTTCATGAAAGGTGTACTTTTGTCGCATTAGTGGGATTTGCTGGTATGTTTTGCAGAAGAAAAAGAAGTTGGATCACCTTGTATCCATCCCCTTTCACTCACCATCACTGTTTTTTGCCTCTTCAAAGAGAACCACATCCTTGAAGATGTCAACAAATGTGTTATTGCTCTACAAGAGGGAGATGTGGACACTCTCGACCGAACTGCTGGAGCTATCCGGGGTCGAGCAGCTCGTGTGGTCCACATCATTAACGCTGAGATGGAAAACTACGAACCTGGGGTTTACACCGAGCGTGTCCTGGAGTCCATCAAGCTCCTGTCCGAGACAGGTTAGTGCACAGTACACAAAGCTGGTGTAGAAACGAAAACCACAGTTTATTGTTTTATAGTGTATTGTAAAGATTAATACTGCATCCTTCACCCTTACACTGTGCATGCATCAAGCATTTTGCGACAAGGCTTTTGGCATTAAGCTGCTTTCATGAGAAGCAGTTCAACACACACACACACACACACCCACACAGGCACTTGCATTAGCTTCCCACACTGGTCAGTGACTTATGGACACACCTTAATTGCCTGGATGCCCAGTGTCCCACAGTTTAGATCAGTGGCTTGGCTCTAACACAAACCCTGGACACCACCTGTTCACTCGTCTGCCACTCATCCCTTTTTTTTTTCTACTCTGTCACTGTGCATCTTCTGTGTCGCAGCACACTCCAGGAAACCCGAGTTTATCTCTCTTGCAGAACAGACTCAAGCCAGCACATGTCTCAGTCACAGCTTAAGTGAAGATTGGCTCCCCACAAATTTGACTGAATGGTTTTCACAGTATACGGGGTGCAGGCAAGCAGTAGGCTGTAAAGAGTGTGGACTTTTTTGAGTGGTGTTTGGTGTTAGATGTTTGAGAATTTCTAAGATGTTTTAAGACATTTAGAGTTTTTAAGCATTGGGCATTTCAGTCCTGAACAGCACAGTGCACTCGAGAATGCACCATTATTAAATGGATGTAAAGCAACTTATGCTTTATTGTCTACCTAAAATGCTAAGCTGTATGGCACATTAAAGGTATATCTGTGAAGTTTTTATACTTGAGTAGCGCTATAGAGCACTTTTTTTCTGGGTAGATCCTGTTTTGCTTGAGCACACAGGTGTCATGATGCACAGTCCAATGGTGGCAGGCTGTTCCAAAGATAAAAGATAAAAAGTGATAAAGGTGAGAGTAAAATTAAAGACACAGGCAGAAAAGCACTCCCAAAAAGAAGGCTACAAGCTGGTGATTATTTATTTAAACAATGCCAGATTCAAAATACCTTTACAAGATGAGCTCTGCAAATGTTTTAGGAGGAAGAAAATTACTTGATGCTTTTTTTAAAGGTCAAGTGACTTTGTTTGTTAACAAGAAAAATCCACAGGGACCCTGATAAGCTAATAACTTTGTGAAATAATAAATTAAATCACATACTGTAATAACTCTGTTGATTATTCATTAAATTAAATTGAATAAAGATGATAAAAGTATTTAAGTAAATATTTAAAACTGTTTTTAACTAACACATATGAATAGCTGCCCTACAAAAAGTCTGTATAAGCCAGACTGCATTAGTAAGTCATGTTAAAGAGGCAGCCAGGACTACAGGCTAAAAATGACCGAGTCTCTACTGCTTCGCCCTGGTGCAGGAACAAAACCCTTCACCCTGCACTGGAAGGGAGAAGGTTGAATGCTTTGTGTGGCTATTTCCAGGCACACATTCAGCAGTGCCTACCGAATTCAGAGAAGTTTTGGGAGAAAAAACCCAATTTATATTTTACCAGTACAATTCATGTCACAAATTCATGTTATGATACTTTTGGTGCAATAGCATTACCAATGCGTGTTGTTACATGGTTCCTTGTAATTAGTGCAATCTTGTTCAAGGTGTTATATTGAGGTCTGTTGTGTTTAGGAGAAGTGTAAACACAGGGAAAGAAGAGAGTGTGTTTATTTCCCTGAGAAACATTTTTGCTCTGTAAAAAAAAAAGCCCCAAATCCCTTAAAAGTATGTTCCAATATGTCTTTAAAAAGTGCACCATTATGAAAGGTGAACAAACAAAAACACAGGATTAAAGGAAGGAGGCAATTTACCAATTACATGTTCACGAGAATCAAATTGGACTACAATCCCACTTTCACAGCATCCAACCCCCCCCTTCCACATTATTTTTTTTCTCCATTCTCGTCACATCTATCCCTCCCCCTGGTTACTATCTCTCCCATTAGAGCCCATTTGGCCGTGCGCGATATGTATTGTTTCGCTCGTTACTTTCATCTGCCAGGATAATTGAGAGACACAATCAGCTCCACTCTCTGCTAGCTGATAAGTTACAAACAGCATTAGGTGAGTCACGTGTGTTCACGCAGCCAGCTGTCTGAGCCCCTCTTTTGGCACTCCAGCAGCTCCACTGTAATGGACTACCTGCAGTACTAGTCATGTGGTACCAGAAGCACATTCTGTTCTATTATTGCATAATTCGCTTAAATTGATTAGGGTAATTAAATGGTGAAGAACAGTGGCAATATCTCGTGGACATTTAAGGTCAATTTTCCATGACCTTAACCTTGTCACACTCAGAGACTATAAAACTGTGCTGCTGTTCTATTAATCCTTCATGGGATATGGAGCTTGTGTCTCGAGTCAGCAGGACTTCGGAAGCATTATGTCAGCGTTACTGAGAACAATGAATGGCTGAGGTGTTAATGTTGTGACAACATATTGATTGTCCACTGATTTGTCTTTATCATATATTGGATTTTTAACATCACAATGTCAATCCAGCTACTTAAAATGAGAAGCATATTACCTGAATTCTTTATACAAAAGACAAGGTAGCAGAAGATTCGATCATTAGACCCTGGAGGAACAATACACCAAGCTGTCAAATCCAAACCTACACATAAGTGGAGCCAAAAGGCAACCTGAATACAATTTTATAATTGACACGTCTTTTTTCCACCACCACATTTCAAAAGCTCAGAACTTTTGATGACTTTTAAACTTTTACAGAATAAGATTCTACATAAAAAACTCCCTCTTTCTATTAACACGATGTTGAAAGTGAAATATAGCCAACAGCAATCCATATGGATGAGTATAACCACCTACATATTTAGATAGGGTAGTGTACTTCCTACACTTGATACTGGAACCTGTAAGACCTGTACTGTTGGTTACACCAACACAGGAAATGCTGAAAACAATATATCGGTCTCTTCTCTAATTAAAGACAACAATCATATCACTGAGTACACTGTAACGTTATTACAGTATGAATACATTTTCCCTGAGATAACAATAATGAAACACTCTGCCAGTGATGCACAGACAATACTGCAGTTATGGTTTGTTGTTGTCCAATTGTTGTTGTCTTATCAAAGAGTTCAGACATGCAGATACAGGCAGGCTCAGGTAAGTCATCTATAAAAGAGTGAAAACTCCCGCAGATCTAACTCTTGTGCTACTTGCAGGGAAAAAGCATCATAACTCCAATATTTTCTTTTGTATATCATCTACTTGTATGTGTGTGTTTGTATGTATTTGATGTTTTATATTGCCACCTGCAAAGTGTAAGACTTTTGTTATCTGGAGCAGCTTTCTACTGAATACTGGGAAGAGTTCACACTGTTCCCAGTGTCAGTGCCAGATTTCATATGTACAAAAGAAAAGAACAAGGGTGGTGGGATGCAAGGCCAAAAGAAAAGAGCACAAGAAAATTACCAATGTGGGTTGACTTCTGTCTTTGGTGCTGAATATTTCAACTACATGCTCTGATGTTAGGTAAGCATTTTTTTTAGTATTTGTTTACTGGAGATTGGCCTCCTAAGAAGAACAACAATATAAAATAGCAAGTGCTCCATAACAGCATGTTTACATTGAAGTCACAAAGCTCCTGAGCAGCTGTAGTAGTTGTGTTGGGAGCAAAGGAAGAAATCTGTTGATGTTTTAAAGCAGCCTGGGCTAATGGAAATGTCAACACGACACCTGACTTTAACATGGGAGGCAGCTGTACATTTCACATTTCATACTGATTTGTCAACAATGCTCTTTTAAAGACATGGCCAATGTTACCTGATTTTATCCTCATTTCTTACTAAATCTATAATTGTGACCATTATAACAAAGGTGTCAAAACCTTAGCCAAGCTGAAGTGTAGTTTTTTTTTTTTTCCAAAATAATAATCATTCCCAAAACATAAAATAATTTTAACTATGATTTGTCCCTTAACCTATCAAAGCTTTATCTGTGCCCATAACAAACCAAATTATGGTGTTATCACATCATAAAACCAAATTAGATTTTAGCAGTTAGGACATGAGCCTTTGATAAATTTTATCATTTAGTTTGGTAGATGTGATGGTTCATTAGTGGCATTGTTCCAGGTAGGTTACAATTTCAGGACCCAATGACACTTTATGCAACTGTCTGTTTTATAGATTTTCATAAGGGTATGAAAGAATATTTATTTAATTTATTATATTTCTATTTGAATATGTGATATCTACCAGAGGTCAGTGTGGAACTAAAATGATTCATATTTCTATTAGAGTTTAATTTGGGTAATAAGTGGCAGAAGTGTTAATTGAACCTATACTGTAAGACATGAAAAAGAAACAGACTGATCTTCACATAGATGGTGAATATATAGAAACTACTGTTTCTGCTTTGCTCTCCTATAAATGGTGCAGATTAGCTTTTGTGCAACTTTAATATTCACCAAAAAAGTAAAAAAATTGCAACAGCCCAACATAAATG
>JAUZTA010000024.1:9046224-9059643 GCA_034780835.1 Ctenochaetus striatus
TGCTTTCCATGGAATGCCGTTTTACATATGCATTTACTATGAAAGTACTATTCCAGTATATGGACATTTAAGAAAAAAGGCTGCAGGTCAAGGGTTCATCAGTTGAAGTCAGATTTTTTTGGTTTGTGTTAAAAGTTTTATTTCATAGTTCACCATACAAACAGCAAACAAAGAGTGATAGAAATATCATGCTGCCTGGATTAAATTTCTGTTAGCATAATGAAGAATTCTAAATCTAAGTCTTGTTTTAAAAAGTATAAACTTTTTGAGCAAAATGTTTACAGACAGTGTTTTAAACATGTTAACCAACGTAAAATCCGCTGTTAGTGGTTAAAGCTTAGGCTAGTTAATAATTATGGCATACACTTGAAATAGGGGAAGATCATTTGCCAAACTAAAACACTTTATTTAAATCTAACCACAAGCAGAGCTCAGGATCAGTGAGGGAGCTGATGTCAGAGTCCTGCACTGTGTTTTTCCACCAACTCTCCACACAACCTTGTAGCCCTTTTATGACTGGTAAAAAAAATTCATTGCTGTGGAAAATGATCTAAGAAAACATTTAATATAGCTATAAGCACATTTACAGTGTGGTTTTGTTATGATTGATAGTGGATCTTGATGTGCCCTGCTTGGCTGATTCAAATTTAAAACCCTTTGTCCCTTTTCTTTTTGATCTTTTGACCAAAATGACTAAACAACAACAACAACAACAATGACAAAAAACATTTATTTAAGGGTACTAGACAGGTAGCAAACAAGACAAATGGCAGTCTATCACAAGAGAAAAAGTAACAACAACACTGAGACATAGACAAAGAACACAAAAAAAGGAAAAAGAGTGATGGCAAGCCTTTAAGAAGAAGAAATATACATGGGAAAGCTGTCCTGGCACACCAGACAGAGACAAAGCAGACAGAGCTCATAGGAGACTAAAGTGAAGATACTGGCATTAAAGCATGCCACCACAAATTCTGCCTACAGACAACCAGACAGAGGAAATGCCAACCCTAAATAAATGTGGCCTGTCCCTTAAACTCTGTGTGTGTGTGTGTGTGTATGTGTGCATGTCACACATAAACTGTACATTTGTGTGATGGTTTGTAGTTGTATGTGCATGGGTGATAATAGGATGAATGTTTGAGTGGGAGAGCATGTGTCAGCGCTGCATGCACCCACTTACATATGTGCTTATGTCTTTAAGCGTGTGTATGATGCATTTGTGTTCCCGCTTAAAATTTCACTGTTGTCAATTTCTCTGTGGCTGTAAAGAAAAGCATAGAACAATGTAATAAAACAAGAAGTGGAATGTTAGGATATGTAAGAGGTTTAAAACCCCCTCGACTGAAAGATCAATAACTCCAGCTGATTTATGTCAGAGCTAAACTTTTGCTTCCTCGCTCCAATCCTTCTCCTATTGACACTGTTGTTTAAATTAAAAGAACAGAGAGGGCACAGAGACACATAAAAAATATAAAACTGCAATTTAGCGAAAAGGCACCAGTGACTGGTAATTCAATTTCTTGACAACCATCAAAACAAGAGAGACTGTGTTTAATCCACAAAGCTCCGGCAAAACACTTGCAAGCATACAACACTCTAAATACAGGGGGACTGAGGTGTTTCGACATCTCCACCCCGACGTAGATTTAACCAGCTAACGTTAAGCTTGAGGGATTTTACAGGTCCAAACAAGTTATGTTTTCTGTTTGTGGTTGAGATATCCGCCAAAGAAAAAGTAATTAAAAAATAGCCAGATTCAATCAATTTTTCCAAAGCTTTTCTACATTTGAGTTCTTAACATGCTGTTGTGCGTTCATGAGCTCAATGGTTATGATAAAGTGGGCTGTCAGTTATCATTCAGTGCTTTAAAAAGTGGGTGTGACATAATGATTGACAGTTGAGCCCTGCTCGAGATTTAGTAGAGAAGTAAGATCTTGATAAGGCTACTCCACCTGATGATGACGACTGAACAGACTGAAACTACTTTACGGATGATTGCACCTGTTTACAGGATGTTTTCTACAGCGGAAAGAAAGAAAAAAGACATGCAGTTGTGACATCCACCTCTATATACAGTCAGTGATACAACCTGCTTATTATTAAATAAACACAGCAATGTTGTGAAATTTGCAGTGAACCTACCAAAGACATTTAATGAATTTTGAATGTCATTTTTTGAAAAAAAGCAGCTACTGAACTTTTTTTTTTAGATGGCAGGTAAGAATATAACAATAAAAAGAGAATCAGGTTACATGTTGTGTCATGCTCAGAGAAGTCAATAATAGGGAAACACTGAGGAGGTAGAGTGTTTCGACCGCATATTCAAGTGTTCCTGGGAAAGATACTGTTCCCCAAATTATTCCCAATGGCAGTGGGTGTATTTTGTGTGGGTGTATGTTTGCCTATGTGTATGTCTGTCTGTGTGACTTCCGATGAGCATGTTGGCATCAAGCATAAAAGCCCCTCCTATTATTGAATGAATGTGTTTGAATGGGTGAATGTTGCCCATCCTAAGTGCTTTGAGCAGTTCATAGACTAGAGATGAGGCATATTTATGCAGTACATCTTACTGTCTTAACATATTAACTGTTAGTCAGGTCTCAGTTGTATTGGATTTAATTAGAATGCTCTTGTATAATGTCCCTGTTAGAACAAAACAGTGATGTAGATTAACATCTTGTTAAACAGGTGCAAACACATTACAATGCAAAGATTACTATCAGAACCAACAGTGCTTTAAAGTAAGGAAGTGGGACACAAAGCAAGACAGAGGGTGCCCTCACCCTGGTGATCACTTGGTGTCTTGTACAACAAGCAGCATACAGCAAGTCTTCTATCTCTCAGAATGTTTCAGACAAATAATTCAAATGGCTGTATGGAGAGGTTAAATCAGAGAGGAGTTAGAAATATATCTGTATGCAATGGGAGGACACTTTCAATGCGTGGGCTCTGATTTCCATATCATGACTCACTGCTGGAGTCTGAAGGGTCAGCTAAAGGTCTGGAAGCAAAACGCAATGACTGTGTATGTGACAGAAATCATCCTTTTGTCTGGTGAAAGGCTAGGAGCTGACAGAAAAGCCCATTAGTGCTTCGCCAAGCTGCAGGCCTGGGCTGTTCTATATATGTGTGTGTGCTTGTGTACGTGATTGCATGGTTGTTACAGATGCATTCGTTTGTGCGATGTAAAGATTTGCATCCTATTATTTTTTAAAATGTGAGTAAAAACACAAACTCAGTTGTTGTAAATGAGGGAGAAATCATGTGGATCATGAAGAATTTTTCCACAGATTGCTCCAGGATAACTCTGCTCATTTATATTTTCTAGTCTCCACATTGTTCTGTTAATTGTGTGCCACGGCGCAGAAGATTTCACTGATAAATCTCTGCACAGTTGTATCAAACTCACCCCGATGTCTTATCTCTCTTTTCTTACAGTCTTTAAAAAGGTTTCTCTTGTGTAAATGAATCATGGCTTCACCACCCTTCAACAAAAATTACACAGCATAGCCAGATGACTGTCCTCTACACTGTCCACAACCTTGTAGGTAAGTGCTGGTTTTCTCTTTAAATTGTCTTAAACGAAATAGAAATGATTACATGCCACTGAGAGCACTGAGCATGTTATGTCATAGCTGAGCGTGGATTGATGATAGCTAGAAGCAAGAGCAGCAGTGGTGCCTTGATAAACTCTTGGCCTCAAGGGCAAAAACATCTCAAAAGCAGCATTGACACATATCGCATATCATTTGCATATTCCAGAGCTCATGTCCGGCTCCTGACGCTCAGCTGTAAAGAAAATGTATTTTGTCTAAAAATTATTATTCTTAGGTTTTGTTATGTGCTTCAAAGGGATGTAGAGTACAGCCCACAGCTTTTAATTCATATTTCTTCAGTTTTCACATTCTTTCCAATGCCTCAATGGGACAAGCATTGTTTTCAGCTGCATTGACAGCAATGCTGGTTTCTCATTCATCCCAAGGGAGTTTAACCAGGAGGTAGCTGCTCGGAGTTGTGGTCAGAAGACTTAGGTGCCCATTGTTGCATAAACCTTAAGGTGGAGTTAGCCCACGTTTGTTAGCCCAGGTCTCTTCTGGTGCAGCAGATTTGTACTCAAGACCAGAAAGGTCAGAGGGACGTTTTGTGGTAGCCAATGTAAAACTCTGGTGTGGGAAGAGTTTGGCATGGAATGAGGAGGTTCTCCTGGGCAGCCTTAAAGAAATTCTGGCAAAACATCAGATGACTAAGGAGGAGAAAGCAGGGTTTGATTCAGGCTGCGTTTAGCAGAGGAGGAGAATTGCTGACCCTGGCTGGGGAAATTGTTGAGCAGTTAAGTTGTCAATAGACTTTCTCTAAACTCCACCTCTGTCAAGCATTTGAACAAAAGTTTTTTTTCCTGAGGTTGTGACATATTGTTGTTGTTGAAAGCGTGCCATGTACCTGTATAAATTTACTAACCTTTTTTATGTTTTGTGGCAGAAATTATTGTTAGAAACAGTAGCATATACAACAATTATTGTGTGTGATCAAATGTTGTCAAACTTTATGTATTTGTAATACACAAAAATCCAGTGTATCACTGTCTTCCCTTTTTCTTGAACACCAGTGGACGTTAGTGGGCCAAACATAGGATAAGTGGACCAATCTGCCGTTGTACATTCCAGACATAAAAGACAAATGAATGGGAAACAGTGTCCAAGGGCTTAACCTTTAGAGTAACAGGTATATATAACATGAGGAATATCCCTTCAGGAGATGAAAATTATTAATGTAAAGACCTAATTATGGCATAACAAGGGCAGTGCTGCACTGCTCATATGGGTGCAGTAAATTATAATTACCCTACTAATGTGGAATGGTGGAACAAATTACCACACCTTCCTCATACACTCTGACACTGTCCACATCCAAATCAATCCGATGCTGAGAAGTCGATATTTATCATTTCATAAATACATTGCACTCATCATTCTTTTCAATTTCCTATCTATGACAGACACTGAGGCTAGAAATTAACTTCTAAATACAGGACAGATTGCACACATTCAAGCTTACGTGCTCAATTTATGCTACTTGATAAGTAAATTAGATGAGATTAGATTAGGTTTAATGGAGTAGATTGGATTAGATTAAGAAACTGGCAAAAATGTGATGGTGTTCACTTCAATGTATCATGAATACAGAAGTGTAACAGGTATGTGAAGCATTGAGAACATACATTAAGAGTGCTATACACCCACCTTGAATATTTATTATCCAAACATCCAAGCAGATTTCTGAACAGAAAAACTTGAATGATCTGTTTTCCTCTTTTTTTTCAGGGCTCACAAAAGTTTTTTTTTTTTTTAGTATGCTGCAATGAATGAGAAATCATTCCCACAAGCTGCAACTTTATATGGAGATTGTAAAGAGAGCGAGGTCTATGCGAAACAGGCTCAAAGTCTGTTTTTATATTGCTTTTTGTGTAAACCAGAAATAGCCTCTCAACTGCTGTGAAATCATATTAGAGGCTGTGAGCTAAATTGGCAATAAAAAAAAAAAAATCAGTCCTGCATGCAACTTTAACCTCGTTACTGTATATCAAGAGCTTTTCCCCCTAATCTGCTGTTTTGAAGAAGCAACACAACACTGAATACTTATTGATATGGTTTGCCATATTTCCTTTACACAAATTGGACAGACTGCAAAACAAATGGGAAACACTTTTTTTTCTGTCTTACTGCAATATAAGTAATAGAAAAGCTGTCTGAAATGATTATAACTAAACCAGAAAAGCTTGTAACCCTCTGAATATATTTCCTTGAGCCCCTTAACTGTCATGGTTGCAGCACACCCATGGTGCCCATTGCAGTCCTGCTTACAGTATTTTAAACTTATACCATAAAACATGTAGAAGCAGTAAAAATCAAAAGACATTTATTGTTAATATCACTAGGAAAGATTTTATCTTGACAAATAAGGACAGATCATAAAATTGTCTCCATGGGGAAGCAAGTTTCCTCTTTCCACAGTCTGCATACAGTATATTTCTTCATACCTGTTTTGACCAAAGGGGAATAAATTCTGAGTATAACAGCAGCCCAGTATCTGTTTATAGCCATATGGGGCAATTCCACACCTCACAATTTACACTATTTGTCAGTGTTCTGTACCGAAGGCAGGGGGAAGTGTGCCTCATATGCAGCATGGAGAATTGTGTTTGTAGAGGTCAGTGAGGCAAGCCTGCTCGCAGCATGTCCGACTCTTGTCTGTGCTTCTGTTAACCATAATCATGAGCTCTCCTTTACATATATGTGGAAGTTTGGTTGCCTTACCTTATTCATATTTATACCCGTTCATATCCATGTTATTTGCCATAATCACAACCCTTCCAGTGCCTTAACCATGCTGTACGCGTCATGCACAAATGATTTGTCTAAGATTGAAACATACATATGAGAGTTGCTCTTTGTTGTCTTCACTTTGAACGGTTCAGTGAATCTCAGGCTCAAGCACAACCACTCATCTGCTTCAGGTGCTCGACCTGGTAGGTGGTAGCAGAGGAAGCGCGGAGAGCATTTGAAATTCATGAAGGCATCTGTCAATGGTATGCATGAGGTAATTGGTTCAGTAATAAAAGACGAACATGTCACTCCCTGCTAAGAGGTATTGTGAATTTTTTTTTTTTTTGTTTGTGTGTGTGTGTGTGAACGATAATAAAACTGTTTGATGTTACAACGTCAGTGTCAAGTCCAGTTTTCTCCCCAGGCATTTAAAGATGACACATTCCCACTTTTTTTTTTACCTGTCCTATGTTTCTATCAAGATTGTCAACTGAAACTGATAAACAGGGAAACTTTTTTTAACAAATACCTCTCTGTCCACGAGGAGAACAATGAAATGAAAGTTTATAAAGGAATGTATATTACTTTGATCTAACTAAAGAGTAAATTTAAGGGTTAGTTTACCCAAGTAACAAAACATGTTCCCCCGCTTTTCCCAAGTGGTCGGCTGTTCTTGCAAACTTTTTGAGATACTAAGACCACAACAGAAGTGAGTGGGATTATGTGTGATGCTCAAAACATTCAAAGTTATCATTTCAGCTGACAGTTTTGATGGCAACATATATATTTTTATGATGTGCACCGTCAGAGTTGTCAAGGTTTTCCTACATTTCATGTGTTTTCTTTACCCTGTAGTAGTATTAGTCGTCCTTGCTATCCCCTGTAAATGTGTAGGTGTGAATCATGGACGTCTCTCTCCTGGCTCCTTACTCCACCAGCACAGCTGCTCATGCTTACAATCAGTGCACCTGCCTCCCATCTACTCATCAGCTCTTGACTATAAGATCCCAGCTCTCACTCCCAGGCCTCACCAGATTGTTGCCTAGGCTAATGTGGTACTTGATGTATCTTGTAGTATTGGTTTTACTGTTTTCTAATTGTGCTTCCCTTGTTGCCTGTTGCTAAAGTGCTTCACCTTAGGCTACAGGATCATCTCACCAACCTGCTTACCCCTCTTTTTCCACTCCAGCCACCCTTTAGTCTTTGCCACGCAGCCAACCATAGCCCCTCCTCACTGCTTCTCCTTATCTGCTCGTTCCTCTACAACCTTCAGCAGCCTCACAAAAATTACCCTTAAATTTCCTCCACTGTCTTCTGTGTCAACACTTGGGTTCAACTCGCTCCATTTATGCCAGTCTAGGTGCAATGTAAATGCAGGTCTATGTTCTACGCAATGGGGTCATGTGAATGACCACAGATGCAATTGCATCTCTGGCACAGCATTGTGTAGGGGTAAAATTGGAAGAATAGATAATGAGGAGGTGTGTTACAGTTGATTCTATAATGTCCGATCAAATCAGCTCTACTCATCCTTTTTTTTTTAACTGTTGTGACACTGTGTATTGTTAACTACCTAATGGTCGAAAACAAGGCAGACTAGCACCAACAGCCAAACTCTAAGCAAGATAGACATGTTTCCTGGACGTTCAGGCTAGTAATCACAAAGGTTTTTGTACTATTAGCCCTTCCTTTGTACTGTTAACCTGGAAGGAAAAATATCTTTCTAAATCTAAATATCTTTTCCAGGTATTAGGAGGAACCTGGAAGAAATTGCACTGATAAGTTTGGCTAAAGTTATGCTGCATGATGCATTCAGAACGTGGATATTTCATTAAGAATTAAATGTCAAAGTGAACAAAGTACACTCTACGCTCTTCTATAATCCAATATACTGAAATCGGGTGCTGGAACGATGTTGAGGAGTGAGCATATGAAAATTACACACACTCAAAGCTCCAGATGCAGTTCATTTAACAACAACATGGGTGAAGAACAATTTGCTTGATACGTCACTGATGTTGGCGAGTTAATAAATGAATTGCACCGGGAGCTTTAAGTGTGCATAATTTACTTTTCAATTATTAATTTAATGACCTAACCTTTCGTGCGTAAATGACGCAGTGCCACACTTGGTGAGTTTGCACGACTGGGTGGATTACAAATCAGATGAGTAGGCTTTTGAATTGTTACCCCTTTTAAGTTAAACTTGATTGCAATTTCTTTTACACTTAACTGCTACTGTGTCATGCTGCTGCTACTCTGTGTGTGCTAACTGCCTGATTGCGTCCAATTCAGTAGACAAGAGTGAGCTTGATTTTTTTTAATAACATCAACTGAATCAGAAGTTTCATAAAAAAACAGAACAAAACAAATTTGGATCTGGTTTAAGCTATGAGAAGTGCAACACTGATTTCACCTCAGTGCAGCACAAGCATATATTCACTGACACCCCATATACTGCAGCATTTAACTCATCTTAGCCATGAGAATAGCAACTTGTACACCCTTGTTATGAATTACCAACCCAGTGCTTGTTGCAGTAGCTTTGCAGACATATGCACAATGCATGAATTTGGCAAGAAGACACTAATAATGATCAAGTTGCATGTAATCCCTCTCTATCCTACTTTTCTACTCTTTTTGTTACTTTGAATTATCATGTAAAGGTTAAAAAGTGAAAAGCCATAAATAAATAATCAGATCATCTCACACACAATAAGGGATGAGTCATAGATACACACAAAAACACATACTTAACATGCTCACGCACACTCACACTCACAGTCTCCTTTTCGAGAATGCAAATGCCAGCTCAAATTTTAGCTGAGTTTTTCATAATAACCTCACTTCATTGTAAATGGATGCAGTAATGAGAGCAGTATGGAAGGCCTTAGTCCTCTGCTTGTGAATCCATCTGATGCATTTTTAATACATGCCCCATTCTTTGGCTTTTACCAGCCACCAGAAGGAAAGATGTTTCTATGACTACACAGTGGCCCTATACTTTTATATCCTACTGTAAAACTTTTCCATAGCTTCCAAAGCAGAACTACTCTCTGATATACAAATTCAGACAGTACTGTTGTTATACTTTCTGTACATGACTGAAAACTTGAGAAGATAACTTAATCAATATAACATAATAAATCTGAAATAATATCTGACTACAGTGTGTGGCTGCAACTCAGATTTTATTAAAGTCTGTGATACAGTGTAGGAGGTTTGGAGTGAATGTTTGGTAGTGTATAGCATTATGTTTGAGCTCCAAGCAAGCAGTTATTGACCTAAAAGCATAAAAATGTCTTTTTATGATCATGATGCAACCTTCATGGCTTACTATTGGGATGCCAAAGCAAGCCACACATGCACAAAATTACTATGTTTGTTACACAGTATTTGTCACATCTTTTATTATTCTGACTGTTTTCATTTCTTTGCTTTTTTAAATCGGTGACCATGATCGTGTCTTGAGTTTTACAATTCTTACAATCTTACCTTTAAAAACAAATATCTTAGTATGAAAAAAACATTAATATAGAGTTGAATGTTGAACTCATTTCAAGTTTTGAAGATCAAACATCTTCACAGTAACTATCTTTTCTTTCAACAGCCAAAACCAGAGTATGCCGTTTGTATAATAGGCCCTGTGTAAATTTGCCATTTCTGCTGACTGTTTACAAGCTGTTCTTGATTACTCTTGTGCTTTGTGTCCCTGAGGTTTGTGCAAACTGCATAGACATGAAACACATTGACAGAATGCTTCTCAGTATTGCCTGTAGATCTGATGCAGCTCTCCTTGAAGGGCTCCAGTAGTAATGAAGCTTTTTCAAGAGGGGCTGTTTGCATCCTCAACTGACATTGGGCAATTCAGTTATTTAAGACAAGCATTAGCAAAGTGCTGAGCCACCAGGAGCTGCCAGGACCAATCCAGTGCTCCTTGGCATAAATTCTACAAGTCTCCGAACCTTTACAAGAAAGTTAAATATCTCTTTCAAACTACATTTCTTTATTTGTTATTCATGTTATATATATATATGACCTGGATTGACATTTAGTAACTGTTTTATTAACAAATTCAGTGATGAAGCAAGGTTTTTCCCTGATCACTTTGTTTCTCTTAACAAAGGTGGTCTGGCTCTTTGGTAGTCAGACAAATTCACCATGCTAAAATGACAGACAAGCTGGGTTTATAATAATAAAAAAATTGGTGGCCAACAATAAAACTTTGTGTTGTCTGTGTTAGGTAACACTATATTATATTATATTATATTATATTATATTATATTTTTAGATACGTACACACACACACACACACACACACACACAAAAACACTCTAGCTTTCTTACTCCCTAGTGTTCACATCTCTGATGACCCAGGTGTCACAGTGGCAATGTGAAACCTCATCTTAACCGACCTTAATGACTTCTGAATCCTGCCTCGATCAACCCCCCCCACCCCTCACCCCTTTTCCCTCTGTCTACCTCGATCTCTTCTTGTCTCACGCATAGCCTATTAGCATAGTGCTATCTTTAACCTACCTCTCTTATTCATTAATGAAGCAAGGGAATAGGTGAAGCGTATTTAATGAAATCAGAGTGTGACCAGCCCTCCTAAATCATCCGCACAGGTTAAAGAGCATTACACTCGATCACACAGGCTGTAAAGCTGTGCGTGAAAGATAGATCCTGATGAGTTTTTCATGGTTAAACTAAGTGTAGAATTTGCAGTATGAAGTAAAAACATAATTGCATTACTATGTGAGAAAATAAAAAGAAAATATAGATATAGCACTCATATTAAACAGCTGAATCAAAATCCTGTAATAGCTCAGATTTTTAGGTCTATTTTTATGACCAAATGTTTTGGTGAAAAACTGGTGTGAGATGAAAATCTCAGGGAGAAACTTGTAGCATCCAAAGGACGAGAGTGAACCGAGCAAGGAAAACGATGGAGTGACAGGTCAAGCCAGCCCCATGGGAAAAAAGAAACAGCAAACCTGGTAACACAGTTAGTGTGTGGGCTAAGAGCTGAAATGTGTTTTGGACTGAAAAAATCCTTGTCTGTGATACTTCAGTTTGACATGACTGTAAAATATTGTTTAACATGACAATTTTTTTTAAACCATTATTTTTTTTAGCCTGGCCAAAAAAACTGTATCAGATCAGATGGTATAACATTTAGAAGCCAGATTCCTGACTATAACCACACAAAGACAGATGTATAAATATGCATTTTTTTCAGAAATTATGAATCCATGTTTATGGTTGGTTATGTTTTTTTTAAATCACAGTAATTGTGGAATTTGGCACATGTGCCTCTGCCCCTGCAGTTGGCAATAAATGAATGTAGACATGCCCTTAATCAGCTGTTTGCATATTTTGGTAGTCACGCTACAAAGTGAAATTGGCTTGTCCATATGAAATAGGTGGGGCATGAAGCTAGGTGACATAGTGGCGCACCACCGCAGCAAAATTATGAGAGCTGCTGCAAAAATTTTACACAATCATTAATATCCTCTGCCCTCCTATTTTATTGAGGGCTTAGCTTCTCCACGTGGTGGAGCAGAGGAGAGTCTCTGCTTTGCACCAGCAACACCCATCCCAGTTACTTACAGCCTCAGTAGTAAACGACACAATAACATGCTGACTTATACAGTGTTTTTAGCTGAACTAGGCCAGAGAATATTCATGTAAAACAGATCTGAAACATTGCTTTGCCATTACTGTTCTCTGTCAAGTTTGCCAGAAATGATGAATTAATGTTGAACAAAAGGAGTGTTTCACTGAGTAAGCCCCCTCTGCCTCAGTTCATCTGCCGCCTCAGAGCTGTCAACTGAGGGAAACACTGTCGTGACTACTTGCAGGACCTGATGTTGAACTACTGTAGCTGCAGTAGCTGCTAATTGCTGACTTCAAACTCAACCTGTTCTACATTCCCCTGGTAACGTGTTCAACATTGCACACCTTTTTTGTTCCAAAAAACCTTAGTGAAGACATGAACAGAGCCCTCAAGCTTACAACTTCATCAGTGGTTAGTTAGCAAACATGTTACCAGTCGATTCAAAAGACCAATTTTTATATTGACAGTTTTTATTCAAACAGAAGCTAAATGAAATATGAAAGCTTTTTCTACTTAGAAATCTCTGGCTGTACAACCTCTTCAAGTTGCCTGTGAAATAGGCTTGCTCAACAGCAATATTTTTTTATATCAAAGTTTGCCAAAGTTCAATTATTAAACCTCCTCAACGGTCTCCTCGGATCACTGTGATTGCACTAGAATGTTTGGGCTTACCATTAAAACAGAAATCATCCAGGCCATATCAATACATCTCCCCACTCAGACCTGTCAATCAAAAGAGCTGCAAAGACGAAGCACAGTTTTTCTGAAACATATGAAGCAAGTACATAACTGGCATTTTGGCTGCTTTCTAGCACCTAAATTCAATCACAGACTTAGTGGCAATAGCATTTGAGCTTTGCTGTCCAAAAAGAACCAAATACACCACATGCATACTATATGAACACATCTTCCATGCTGGACTGCTGCAGTTGAATGCAGTGTTAACCAAATACATTCACCATCACAATTTACACATTCCACCCAAAACACAGCTCAAATTTATTACCAAATAAAGTCTGTCTGTGTTCCTTCCATAAAACACATTATTGCATTAGAGCGCTAAGTGTGAGTGTTTGGGAAAGGTCACTCGGAAAGTGGGGCATGATTGGCGAGTGGTTATTTGCAGTCAGTCATTGTTGTGACGTGAAAATCCATAGGGAAGAGGAGTTGCCTCTCTCTCCCTGGCTGAAATTGACCACTAATCGATCCTCTAGGAAATTGGTCGGTGGTGCAAAGCTATGGGGTGTGGAGCAAGGAGAGGTTTAAACCATTTGGTGAAGCATTAGCTAAAGATTATTTATGATCATTCATATATTTCTGCTGACACATCAGCAGTTAGATGCTGGATTACGGGTCTTTTATTATACGCAAAACGTTTCTGTTTTCTTATTCTAAATGGCAGATTTGGAATTGTACTTCTCTCCAAATGGCTACCCTGTGATTACATGCTAGAGTCCAAATGAGGATCATTTA
>JAUZTA010000024.1:9059743-9070980 GCA_034780835.1 Ctenochaetus striatus
CCAAATGAGGATCATTTACTCATCTACATTGTCCTCTCGTTTCAGCTCAGGTCTGCAAGCCCAAATGTGATCTGCCCTCATTGCTGTTTTCTCATTTTCTCTTTCTTTCCCCTATCCCAACCCCCTCTCCCTCAGTTTTGCTGGCTCCACTGGTGTCATTTCCTTCTTCCATTTGCTCTCTTTTTCTCTTTCTCATTTTCTCTCTCTTCCCAGTACCACAGAGACTTGGAGATGAGCTTATCACTTTCTGCATCACAAGACCAAGCTGTCATGCTGGCTCTGAATAAGCTTGTGTGTGTGTGTTTTTGTGTGTGTGTTTGTATGTGTCTGTGTGCTTGTGCAGAAAAGAAGAGAGAAACAGCTTGCTAGTGTAGGTAGAAAAATACATTTTTGCTCTAAACTAGCTTCTGTCTGGAGACATTTCTTACATGAATCCCTTTAATATCACACATCCTCATAGTTTGACCATTTGTTGCTGTGATACAATGGTGATCTGTGCAGGGCTTACTCCACCTCCTGCCCAATGTGTGCTAGGGTAAGCTCCAGCCCTCCACCATAAGCAGATGGTTAGATGGATCAATTCTGACCAATTAGTGGCAGATGTGTCATTTACCACTATAAGAATAGCACTGCTAAATATTGATAGCTATTTTACATTCCGGAGATGCCAGACTGTGTTTAAGTATTTGGAGAATTGATATATCTACCCAAAATTTTACCTTAGATAGTCCAATAGCTGTAAGGTAAAATTATTTGTTTTGGACACAGAGGGGATTTCTTGATTAGAGAAGTGGAGACATTAGACTCTTTAAATGTTATCAGGAAACCACTAGTTTTTCAGGTTTTTGACTATTAGAGGTCAAAAACATGAGAAAAAAAAACAAGAAAATGTTCCCTTCTGTGAACAAGAAGGTACCATGCCATTACATCATCAAAAATTACACACACAGTTGTGATTTGACTTCAGTAGCAATACTCCAAATGCTATCTCATAAGCTCAGTCACATGATGGATGATTGAAATAGATGCCAGCTTGATTTATTATGAGCAAACAACACATTTAGCAGAAAACTGAGACATATTTTATTTGTCCATAATATAGCTACATGTTTTCATAATTTCAAAATTATGTTCTTACATAACAGACCCTTTTAAAAGGATGACATTCCCCTTTGCAAATGCTTTGTTTAATTTGTTGCATCGAATTTAGAATTAAGGCATCAACAACACACAGACCAACTAAGTACAAAAGTAAACTCAGGGAGATCTCAGTTAATTTTAGGGGCATCTCTTCATTTAAGGAAAATAATGTAATATTTAAGGCAAACTCCTCCAGAAAGGATGTTAACAGGTAATTATAATCTGTTAATCATTGACAATATGTTTAACCTGACCTGTCATGCAGGTCAGACTGTAGGTTAAAATGCGCACACACACACACACACACACACACACACACACACACACACACACACACACACAAACACTGGGCAAACAGCTTTGCTAGCTAGGTGGCACTAAATGAGGCCTAAAGTGGCAGCACTTCCTCCAGGAGGGCGACAAGGTCATATAGTAATGTTATGCTACTTTTTATTTTGCTTGTAGTACAGACACTTTGCTGTACTAAATGAAGAATAAGCCCCTGTAAGCACAGTCAAATGATCATTTTTGGCCCCAAGTGGGTTATATGCTTTTTGTTTACAGCATGTTTTTTAAATTTTTTAATACAATAGTCTGTTAAAATGGTCATGTACCAAACAGCTAATCAATGTTGGTACCATATACCAATAGATAAAGGACTGATGATATGACAGTACATGCTCTGAGTTTCCTTGGATGTGGCTGTGGAGTGCTCTAGGTAGGTTGGATGACATGCAGCAGATGATAGCACGCTTACAACCGTAAAAGACCTGAGACTTGACTTTGCCTTGAGATCAAAGACTTCAAACTTGATATTGATTTCCCACTCAACTCAGAAGGACTGTTTCCACCTGGTTTTATCATCTGTCGTAGGTGATAAGATCACAAGTGGACAGCTGTAAGTACAGGTGGGAATGCACCCAAGACGCCTTGGGCCACACTGAAGGACTGCCTACTCAACTGACGTCTTCTGTGTAAGCAGTGACAGCAGCATAATATTAAAAAGCGAAACAACAAGTGGTAGCCATAACAACCATATACATCAATATCTGATCATCATGTATGTTATGCAAGAGAGACAATAATAACAAACACAATGGTCAGATATTATTGCGATATTTTAAGGTGGCTTGGTTAATTCAGAGTCAACTCATGCACTGAGTGACATGAAGTAAAACACTCCACCTTAAAATTTCCTACAGTTTTGGTCTTTGCACGTGGACATGATGTATGTGTATGTTTGCATATAGAGCAGGGGAGTTATATCATGCAGCATGTGGAAACATATATTAACACCAGGTGGGAACACATGCACTTACAGCTGCCCACTTGTGATTGGATCACTTAGGACGGGTGATAAAACGAAGAGGAAACAGTCATAAAGACTCAGACTTGACTTGGATTTGCTAAAAAATTAGCTGATAGGATCTCTGGCTTAGGATGACAGGCTTGGTGAGTGTGAGTTAAAAACCTGACTCATATAAACTTTACTTAATAATAAAAGTCAAACTACCATCCGCAAAATATACATCATTGCTCTTAAAGCTCTGACAACTTACATGCATCTTCATCTTTATCTTTTATACTGTGTAGTAATTACAAAATGATATTCTCCTCCACTTTTCAAATTTAGCCAAAACAGAGTAAGAGAGCCTCCTTTATCTTACCAGACCTTTGCAGCAATGTCCTCAGCTGAGAAAACAAGATTCAAGTGATGACATGTCCACTCATGATGCTGTGGGACGTGACACTCAAGGCCACTGTCACCCACCAAAATAGCGTAGATATCTTGATATTGCACTAAGCCAAGTGACTTTCATCTCGAGAAGCAGAACACATGATGGAGTGTCTCTTCACTTGTCCATCACTTGAAAGAAAGGTTTTACAAAGTTTAATTCTCTCTCTTTTGCCGTTGTCTTGGTCCCACATCAGTGGGGGCTTTTCACGCATCTGCAAGCCAGCGCATCAGAGCACCTTGCTAAGAAGGTCTGGTCTAGTTAATAAGAAAAATACATCCACAAGTAAACCTAAGCTGTCTTGCATTCCAGGCCACTGGTATAGCTACATGACTGACAGAACAAAGCTTTCATCAATTGTTCTCTTCATGCTTGCTGCAGCTTGCTAAATTTATAAGCACAGCATCTTCCTCGTCATTCCTGTACACTGAGTTTGCAAGGTTTCTATCATGTCTTCTATCATATCTTGAATCAAGGTACCTCAACCAGACAAAATGGTTGATTGCTTTCTCGAATTGAGTAAAAGCTTGTCAAGCGCTGCCTGTGTTACTGATGGGACAGAGAGGAAAAAGGCATCTGTGATTTATGCATTCTGTTTCTCTCTTTCTGCCAGACATTGTATAGTCTCTAGACACCTTCTGATTGTTGCTGTTAACCTGAAAAACCATCAATAAAAGCTACAAGGAACTCGGCATCACCACATACACAAGCTTACTTAAATTAATCAGCAATGCAAGCCATTCATTATGCAATATGGAAATTGCATCTGTAATCAAAATATGAGTTTGAAAAGATTTGAATGATTTTTTTCTGCAACCTTTCAGTCATGTAAAAATAAGGGTCCACAAAGTTATGTATTTATGTAAAGGTGAATGTATTAAATAAAAATCAGAAATGAAATTTATGGGCAAGATCAAAGCTGAATATTAAAAAACAGATAAACACTGAGCAGGAATTATGAACTACTAAGGGCCTGTATTTAATTTAACTGCCAAAAATGTTTTTTATTCTCTAAAGCCTAAATTAAATTTGTTTTATTTATGATTTTGAATAAATTGCTTTTATAAAATTTCAAAGAATCAGAGGATTTTGAAAGGCACTGCCCCTCTCTTTTTCATTCTCTCTCTCTCTTTCTCTGTCTCTCTCTCTCTCCCTGTCTCTCTCTCTCTCCCTCTCTGTCTCTCTGTCTCTCTTTCTCTCTCTGTCTCTCTCTTCAAATGATAATGCTCCATTCAGTGCTTTAATAGAGCAGAATAGCAGAATTGTTTGATCTTTAAACAGAGACAGCAGGACTAACCAAGCATTAAATGTATGACACATTAATACAGTTTTAAAACTGTGGACATACACTGAACCTAAAGAGGCAGCCTTGCCTGCTCTCTGTCAGCTCAGTGTCACTGCAGTGCTGTGATATTTTGCACTCAAATGAGCATCAAGAACTGGAGCAGGGTTTCATTTGACAGCACAAGTTACTAGCACTGTTTGAAAGTGCTACAGTATGCTTTGAATTACCTTAGTGACGGGAACCATAGGTTCCATGAGTATTTTCCCCATTTCTAATGTGCGAATGGGTGTTTTCTGTTAATGGTAACCCCAAGGTTGTATTGAGTTTTCTTGCCTATTTATTAAAGAGAATCTTAACAACCAAAGGAATCCTGTTTTCTGACATCCAGGTAATTTACATCTCACCTTGATGAAATAATGGTGAAGTGTATTTCAGGATAAATTTGTACACTGTTAAAGTTAAATATTAACAGGAAATACAGAAAGCATTTTTTTGTAGTTTAAATGCAAAATGGTATAAAGAGGGGTGCATACAGTTGTTTTAAGCGAAATGACCCTGACACACTAAAGCAGCGGTTGGCTGAAGTGTTTCTTTGCCTCCTCTGGTTGAAAGATTAAGGCCTGTTTACCTCAGTGTGCTTTGTTTTACCAGTCTTCATACCCAAAAGTGATCTCACAGGGACCTGTTATACACGTGTACCCTGCTGCAACAAGGTCAGCAGTGGTACCACTCGGATACAGAAAAAAAAAAAAAAACAAGGTTGTCTCTTTACACAGTCATGCTTCTGAATTGGTCCTTGCTCCTTCTTGAAAACATGTCTAGTCTTGTGGTATGGTGGGAACAGCAGCCACCTTGTCATATTAAAAATTGCTGGTCACACTTTTTTGTGCAGGACACTGTGGAAATAGCTTTCACATTGGTTCTGATATAATAATTAGGCTTATTTGTTGCACCACTGGCCAGCTTGGCAAATCTTTAATAATACAAGAGGCACTGGAAGAGAATGAATATTTGAATGAAATACAAGATGGTGGGAGAGATGTAGCATGATAATATGGTTAGGTGTTACGTTTACTGAAGATGTTGTGTGTGTTTCTGAGGATGGTGCAGTATTATGTTGTACATGGGCACTTAGTGTTTAGAGGGATCCCCTCTTTTTATTCAGATGACCGTTAACCTTCTTATGTCGTTGTTAGCACTAATGATGAAATAAACAGATGGTGTCATAGCCTGCATATTTTGGCCGCAGTGCCCTGTGATTCAGGGGGCAGCTGAGTCATAGGTTTGACCCTCCAGAGCTTTAGCCTGCTCTTAAAACTAAAATACAGGCTATTTTAGAAGCTGTCGCCAAAAATAAATACATAATCTGATGACCTCAAATGACCTTGCAATGCAGCTATGCTGAATCATCCCTGACAGGATAATTTTCTGCCTCGCCTCTTTTCTGTACAGAGTACTGACTATTATAATCAGTCACTTACAGCATTTTACACAGATTATATACAGCACAGTTGTTGTGTTTTTTTTAAACATTTTTTCTTAATTACATTAATTTGTGAAAAGTAGTTTGTAGTGACTGAGATGGAATGAGAGAAAAGGTATACTTGGTTTGTGCAGGTCAGAGGTAGATAAGGAAATATGGCAGAAATATGCATATTTTTTGTAAATTAAGAGTGCTCCTCTGTAGGATTGAGGCTCAGGTTACAGGTCATTTTTTGAGCAAAATTCCAAATAATCCTATGAAACAAGAGAATTGTTTAATTAAAATAACATGCAGCACTGCATAGCTTAGCTGTTTGTTAGCCATACTGAGCAGAAGTTGTTACCTTTAGGCAAGTGTCAGCTAGTCTTTTCACCCTGCTGCCGTCAGGCAAAAGATACAGAAGTATCCGCTGCCGTACCACCAGACTACAGAGCGGCTTCTTCCCTCAGGCTGTGAGACTACTTAATGCACCATCTGCACTCCTCCATGTTTAATAATTTTATTTTATTTTTTTATTCAAATCAATTAAACAATCAAGAGGAAACCACATTTCAATTTCATTATACAACCTGTTGTATAATGACAAATAAACTTCCTTGTATCCTTGTATCACAATAGCATTTTTTTCACCTAGATATCATTTCTTCACTTCCAAAAGCTGTGTTTCCTGCTGCAGGTGTAAGAATGGGCCATTGACCAAAAGACATACAAACAAAAAAAATATTTTGTTTTATAATATGGTTAAATGCTGCCCTTGTTCAGAAAAGAACAGCCCACACATTTTATATCAATGCCCAGTGATAACAAAATACTAAGCAGTGTTGTGTTGTTACCTGGTACCAGTGAAAAGCAAACAAAAATATATTTTTAAGGTGGCAGAGATGTAGAAGATTCTATTTTTTTATTAGTGGACAATTTGAGAAGCATCCCTTTAACAAGGTTGGATTCGGCTGAAAGACTTTCAGTTCACTGTTGTTGCTACCACACAGTAGTACTCTTGCAATTTACTTATAGTCCCCATGTATGACCAAATTTTGTCTTCTGATCCAAATTACATTTAGAATCAAATATATATGTGTGTGTGTATGTATGTATGTATATGTATGTATGTATATATATCTTTCAGTTTTATACAAATATTTTTATTATATAAATAATACATTAATAAATTAATATTTATTTATTTTTTATTTCTCAGCATCAACTCACAAACCCAGGGCATGTAGGTACAGTAGCTATGCTCAGAGCCAATGACTCATACAGCAGTGCAGCAGTATGTGATGGCTCTATTGGGGAAATTCTAATCTCCATGCAGAGAGGCATAATTAAATCAGGGACCTCACATAAAAATGCTGTAACTAATTAACCAATAAATTATCAGTTGCTGCTCCATAAATCATGATGAACCGATCAATTTTTATGTGCCACAATTGAGAAAAGCTTAAAATTGCCAACATAAAAGTAACAGAATGAGCCTTTTGTTTTGTATTGAATTGTATTTTAACAAAGGGAAAACTTTAGTCTATTCATACGTGCCAAGCAAAGATTTTTTTAAGAAGCTTTTGTATTTTTTCTTCTTTTTTAATATTTCCATATTAACCCGACTTAGTCTGCAATGTGCTAAAAAGGATGGAACATGAGGTGCATGTTTTTCCGATAAATTAATTGATGTGGACAACAATCACCACAAGATCAAGGCAAAATTGCATTTGTGCAGTACATCAAGCCTCTCGTAAATAGTTTGTTTTTTTTGTCTTTTTTGTTTGTTTGTTTGTTTATTTTTGGCAGCTGGAACAAGTAATAAACACAACATGGTGATGCAAACGCATTTGAAGCCTCTCAGTTGAGATGCTTGTGGTAGCTGCATGCACCTTGCACATTAGCAGCATCACTGTCATTTACCTTCATCTGCCAGGCATTCTAAGAATTGACAGGAAACTTTGCCTTTTTAAATCACAAACTGCCGGTGGAAACAGCACAGCAATTAACATGCACGTGTAGCGTGCTCCGAGGCGATTTATGCGATCTAGGAGGGAATAAATGAGCCTGACATTAATTGATAAATTGATGTTAATGAGTAATCATTGAGGCACAGCAGATATGAAGTCTACATACACTCAAATATTTGTATTTTTCCTTTTTTTTATATTTCCATAATAACCCGATTTAGTCTGCAGTGTGCTAAAAGGGTTGAACATGAGGTGTATTTAGGGTTGAACATGAGGTGTATTTTTTTTTTCCCACAAATTAATTGATGTGGACCACAGTCACCACAAGATCAAGGCAAAATTGCATTTGTGCAGTACATCGAGCCTGCAGTAAGTTGTTCGTCTTTTTTGTTTGTTTGTTTGTTTGTTTATTTTTGGCAGCTGGAACAAGTAATAAACACAACACTGAACTCACTGGATATGGATGTTGCTGAGCATGCACAGAAAAATAGCACTGACACATTATTCTAAAAAAAGTGCTGAAAGCTGCTTTAAAAATTGCTTGTTGGTATTAAGCAAATGGCCAAAGCTTTAAATATAACAAATAATGCTGAACAATATCCAGGTTTCATTGGAAGAGATACATGATAAAATTGAATATGCTCATCAGATCCAAAACTTTTCTAATCTATGTTTTTCTGTTAACAAAAAGGACTGCTGCTTTAAATGGCTTAAGTTCTTATGAAATAAGGAACACCTAAATATTTAGAACTAATCTCAGTTTTGCTGGTTTTAATTTTTTTCTTTGTCATTGTTTGATTCATTTGATTATCCACTAGACATCATAAATGCAGTCTGACCTTACTGTATCTATTACTTTATCATTTGGATATTCAAACAGAGCAAATAAGGTAGATAATAAGGGTAAACTACATAAATGGGTTGTGTTCAGTACTGAAAGGACACGCTCAGATGAAACACCTATTACAAGCATGTACACTGTCCTTCCAACACTGCCAACCCAAGGTGAAATCATTTCACTTGCAACAGTAATTGGATTTACAATCAAAAGAGTATCATAAGGCTGGAAAATGTTTGTCCTAAGCATTAGCGCTGCAACAGCAAGCAGTTTTCATCTGCGGAGGGCAGCAGAGGAAAGGTGCCAGTTTATTTCATGTGTTGCTTACAAGCTTTCCATGTAAACACACACACACATGCTAGTACTCACACACGCACACACATACACACAACTTATACCTTTTACACAAACTAAGGCACTTGATAGAGTCCAAAGTTTACAACACACTTTCTTTATCTTCTATAATGTGTGTTGGGTTTTTTGGATTAAATCAAATAATCCAATTTAAAAAAATCGATTCATTGATTTATTGATTTGCTTGTTCTCAATGATGAACCAAAGGTTTCAAAAGTGCTTTATCTCCAAACATTCTGTGACTTGACTAATGGAATTATAATTATAAGACTGAGTAATTAGTGTGCAAATAGGCAAAGAAAAGAAAATGCTCATTGTGATGCAAATGCATTTGAAGCCTCTCAGTTGAGATGCTTGTGGTAGCTGCATGCACCTTGCACATTAGCAGCATCGCTGTCATTTACCTTCATCTGCCAGGCATTCTAAGAATTGACAAGAAATTTTGCCTTTTTTAAATCACAAACTGCCGGTGGAAACAGCACAGCAATTAACATGCACGTGTAGCGTGCTCCGAGGCGATTTATGCAATCTAGGAGGGAATAAATGAGCCTGACATTAAATGATAAATTGATGTTAATGAGTAATCATTGAAGCACAGCAGATATGAAGTCTACATGCACTCAAATGTGACAACCAATATAAGAGGCCTACTTCGTGCAATTCGCCCCCTCCTGCTCCATGCATTCATAAACAATTAATGATCATCAGGTCAAAACAGGCTGATAAACTTACAGCACCATCGGATAAAACATTTTATAGTATATTGCAAAGAGATGACCATGTGTTAATCGGAGAACATAAAAAGAAATAAGTGAAAAATCCCATAACTGTTTCTGACAGCAGAAAAACAGCTTGAAAGCACTCTCAAGTAATTAACCCTCCATGAAATCTTCATGCACCATTGCAGCATTGCAAAACAGTGACAGTAATGTTTGGTGGCAACAAAAATATCTGATAAAAGGTTGTAGTGAGAAGCACTTCACCTTTTTTCTTTTCTTTAAAGTTTTTTTTTCCCTCACTGTGCTACCTTTGTTGTGGTTTGTACATAGATGAAATGGCTTAGATCTCCTTGAAACTGACAAGCACGGTTAACAAATGGTTCTGTTGAAGCTTTGATCCCACCCTAGGGCCTCCCATGCATGGGGGGGCTTCAAAGAGATGCATAACTGAGAGGGGACATACTTGTCCACATGAAGCTAACTACATGCCCTTGACCACTAAGACCCAGAAGTGTGTAACACTAGAAGCTTGTGGGGTTATGATCAATTCTTGACATTGTGTTCGCCTCGCACTTTTTTATCACTTTATTTATATGGTCAAGGTGGAATCACTTTTAAATGGATAGTCTGACATTTTGCATTATCTGAATGTTTTTCCCTGCAAACAGTTCATTAAGTTGATCTATACCCTTGTTATACCTGTGTGTTAAGGATAAAGCTGGACACCGAGGGCCATTAGCTTAGCTCAGCACAAAGACTGGAAGCAGCACCACCCATAGTCTGTCAAACTTTACCTGCTAACGCTGAAATTTACAAAATAACCCATTATGTTTCTTTTGCTGACCCTGTAAACAAACATGATTTTAAAAATGTCAATTTTAGGTGTACAGAGAGTTGTGTGCTTTGTGGGTTTTTTTAAATTTTCTTTATAAACAACAGCCAGGGGTGGTGTCTTCAAAGGTTATTGTTGTCATTCTACAGCTGCAATGAACACAGTGGAAATGCACCCAAAAAAGAAGTGGGTAAATGGACAAAAAAGTTTCAGCTTGTTAATCTCTCTAAAGCCACAAATGTCTTTTGCATGTCTAACTTAAAGTGAACTGAAAAAATACAAACAGTCAAAGTGCTGATAGGCATATTTTTGAACACAGCAAGTGCAAGGATAACTCTTTCCACCAGTCTTTATGCTGAACTAATAACTCCCAAGCTCTAGCTCCATACTTGCAGCACAGACACGAGAGTTAATCAATCTTGTTATCTTGACACAAAGTCTTGAGGTTCATTTTCCCTATTTCAAACTGCTCCTTTAAATAATACCTACAGACACGTTAAAGCAATATTTATAACTACAAGATGTCATACAGCCAAACTAAATTTGTGTTCATTTCAACTGTGATGTGACACAGATCACCTGATCAGGTCCTTTGCATTTATGGCCTCTGTTCACTGCTTATTGTGCCAATAAGATCACCCAGAGATAATGCCACATAATAACAATGAGAGTTTGAGGGGAGTTTTTTTTTTCTCTAGTTTTATGGGTTATTTACTGCAACAAGTTGAGACAAACCTCAATTCACATCTATGTGAATAGATGTACAGAACACTTTTACCCCTTTTGGCACATTTTTAATCCTCTTCTAATTCTGGACCTCTAACCCTGTATCTGAGCTGAGATGCAATCTTTGAAAGGATGGTGAAAAGAGGTTTTCTGTATGAAAGGCAAAAAGTGCTCC
>JAUZTA010000024.1:9105227-9115867 GCA_034780835.1 Ctenochaetus striatus
TTTAAAGCTGCATTATATTTTTTAAAGTCTTTTCTCTTATAAGCAGATTAGCAGAAGATCCTACACTGCCACATGCACGTACAATCCAGCTGCTGGTGGAGTTCAGCTCAGAGCTGCATTGGTATTCCACCTACAGTTGTCTGCGCTATCGCCACTTCTTCAATTTATAAGCCTCCTCAGCCACAATTCTTCTGTGTCCAACTACAAATAAAAATCTCTGGCCAGCACACCCTTGATCAAGATGGTGTTGAATCTTGCTAACTCTCCCTCTATCTGTATTCATGGCGCAGAGCAAAGACACCGTTTTCAAAACAAAGCAACTGTAGCTGGCAAAAACCAGTTCAAATGAGGCTTTAGAGCTCACTGAAGTAGGTCCAAAGGGGCGCCAATTTTTTCTAATCAGTGACAGTTGCACTGATGTCAGAATTTAAGCAAATCATTGAGCACAAGCGCAACTATCTTAGGAGGCATCTGAAGAAGTGACAGCGCTTTAAAAGGAAGAAGGATGGAGAGGGACAGAGAGAGCATGAGCGCGTGTGACAGGCTGAAATAGAGAAATAGAACAAAATGCAGAGAGTCTAATGAGGCAGGGTAGACACTAATTACATTTGAGAGGAAATCTCAATGTGAAACTTTCATTCTTAAGGCATGTCTGATAGAAGCAGCCTTTCTCTTAACATGTTGCTTCTTTATTGTCCTTTAAGAGGTGATCAATTAAATAGGTGGTCATGCATGACTGAGAGGAGATGCTCAGAAAAGCAGACAGGTGTGCCGACGCAACCTTGACAGCTCTGGTTCTTACTGTGATAGGTGTGCAGAGAACGTACGCTGACGGAGGAATTAAGCACTTCATTTAATGTACACTAAGAGGACCGATTACTAGGAAGAGAAAAAATACCTTGTCTTCTTCTTCTTTCCCTCTGTTGTTCTTTTCTTAGCCTGCTTTTAATTCAGTACGCTCTTTTCCACTGTTTCCATAGAAAATTCTATTCTTTACTTAAGCATAAGAACTGTAAATGCTTTCTACAGCCTCCAGGTTGCATTTGTCTTAAGCCCGTACTTAACATGAGAATATTATCCTTGCCTGCTAGACAAGTCTGGCAAGTTGGTCGGACTGTGAATCACGTCTGGCCTTTCTCATCTCTTCCTTCTGTTATCTCAGAATGTGAAAGAGTGAATACATTAAAAAAAAATCTACAAACATGTCTTAATCTGACAAGAGGATGATGCTGCTGTTTTCTTTAACGCAATCAAAGAATTTCTCTGGTATTAAGAAGACAAAAAGGGGTACGGTAGAATAACAGAGTAATAATCACTGTTGTGTTTTCATTGGTCATGGAAGCTGCACAATGTACAAACTGTCACTGCTGCCTCAGATATCATCTATGGATGTCTGTGTTTGTTTGTTTGTTTTCCTCTGTAGCCCGGGCTCATAATTGATGAATGACTGATGTAATCTGTGCTCAGTTCATCTCCATTTTATCACAAAAATCAAACCGCACAAATGGGAAAATATTGCTTATGTGTTACACTATGAAACATGTTTTGTCAACTGAACAAAGTCAAGTCAAACTTTATTTATGTAGTACATTTTACAAACAAGGCAAACAGTGTGCATAAAGTAACAGTACAACTGCAACACAAAAACTAGAAATGCATGAGAGATGCATGCAAGGAAAAACGCACATTAGGTGTTCATATAGGCAAACATACAAGAGCTGCTGAAGAAAAGATAATATACAAATGTCAAAATATGCACACAAACACAAATACAAACACACTAAGAGCTAACTTGTAGACTGCTTGAAATATTTTTAAATCTAATTTAAAAATCAAAATTAAAAAAAATATATATTATTCTAAAGGTCTGCAATTTTAACTAGAACATACTAAATGTCATCTTTAATTTATTTACTTTATTTTAATGTATTTATTCAATTTATTCAATTTATTTATGTATGATTTAAAAAGACTGTAGGTGTTTAGTTGTGTAATAAAACCACCAGACTCATCAGGCCTGGGAGGAAATGAACATATGTGCACATCATTTACACCTGAGCACACACATCACGCAGCTTCTTTTGATTGTGTAACTGCCCACGAAGCCATCAGATTCATAAGATGGTGAGACATTACATAACATTGCTTTGATTTTTCTCTCCTTTTTTCTCCTCTAGCTGTCTAGACACAAACCCCAATGTAATATACAGACACACCATGATATGATGCAATATTATGTATTTAACTGTCAATGTAGGGCAACATACATCCTGAACTCTTAATAGTCTTCATCTAGCATTGGTTCTAAATAAAAAGAGTACAAGTCTACAGCCATGCTGGCAGCTTTGTAAGCTATGCTAAAAATGTTGAAGACAGCATGCTCAGATGTTATCATGAAACAACATGCTGACATGCCACCATGCCGATCTTAAACTGGTGAGCATGCTAATATAAGCTAGCAAGCACTAAACAAATATATATTGCAGGCAGAAGTTGATGGGGATGTCAGTCGTTTTGCAGAAACTTGGTCATAAACAAGAGAGTTTGACAAAAATAAATGAATATCAGTCCAACAATATTGTTAGATGAAAAATTTGGGGATTACCAAGTTAGAAGAATTAGGTAGAAGAATTAGAATTAGAATTGGTAATCGTCTGGCAACCAAAATCCATCTAATAGTAGTTAAGATATATCAGTCAGGACCAATAATAGACCAACTCTGCCATCTCTAATGTCAAAAATGAGTTTTCTAAATGTAGCGTGATAATATACAACTGCAGGAACGGCAGCATTCAGACAGAAAACAGCGCACACACGCAAGAGTTATAAATGTCAACAGTTTTATCCTCATATAAGGCAGATGTTGTAAGCACTTTTGATTTAATGTCTAAAATAATTAGATTTCTATGACAAAGATCATGCAGAGTATACTGTAAACTGTTATCATCTTTCAGATATCATATGTTAACATAGCCATAGCCAAGATTAGCTGTCCAACATACATTGTTACATTAAACAACTTTAACCAACTCAGTAATGATGAAAAAATTTATCAAAATTGAACATGAGAATTTTGTAAGACAGAGTCTGGACTTTGAGAGCTGCACTTGAGGTTGTTGATTTAAAGAACTCTAACACAGAGTGGAGAAAAGAGGAAAATTCCCACTAAAATAGTCAATGAATGGCAGAATAATACCGACTAGCATAATTCCCACTGTCAGACACATAAAAATGTCAGTACAAAATATCACTAAATTTATATTATTTGCTAAAGGGGTAGTTTTAGCCCATTGTTTTTTTATTTTTACAATAACGGTAATTGATTTGGCTTGCTAATTGCTATATCATTCTGTTTGTGTGTGTGTGTGTGTGTATACCCATAGACTTCACTTGAAGCTCTTCCTCACTACTACCCATCCTCAAACAAAAATAAAGGGAAATTAGTCGGACTCCAGTATATTAATATGTCACATCACAATGTCCTTGCATGCACGTCTGATAATTTGCATTTGCATTATATGCAACTGTATCTGCTGTCAACTCCTACTGCTGTGAAACAGCTGCTTTTATTGCTGATTAAATCAAACATAATTAGTATCTCCAACATAAACACTCTTTTTTTTTGCAGCTCACTCTGTCTCTCACACACACACAGTTAGTTGCATTATCCCCCTCCTGCCTTTATTAACACCACTTGCCTATAGGGAGCTGGCAAAGTTAAGTGAGCTCTCCATCTGTTAAATTAGAGAGTGTCAAAACTTTTTGCTGCTGAGTGATCCAGAGACATAATCCCATGTCTCCTTGGGTAATGAATTGTACTCATGCTAATTAGCACGCACATGGCCAGCAGTAGCAGTGAGAATGTCCTAATCAAATAGACTTATGGTTTTGTCATGTCTATGGTTTCCCTCCTCACTATGGGGCCGATTGAGCCTTAGCTTGAGCCTCTGCCACTCACCCCCCTTTTACACATCCCACGGAAGATATTTTTGCATTTGACATTAACCGTGGAGTGACATTAAATATTAGGTGTGAGAGGTGGATGGCATATGACAGTGGTTCGCTCAGTTACACAGAGACATTGTAGTTGCACTGTTGATATTTTACACTGCAGGTGTTAGTTAGTTTCTTGCCACAGTACACGTGGATCATAATAAGAATATTCTGGATTAACAATCTCAGAGTAGAAAAATACTCCAAATTATTAAAAACATGAGAAAGACAAACAAAACAAAAGACAAACAGCAACTCAAAATGGTATTTCTCACATTACTATCTGCATTTTTTTGTTTTGGTACTATCAGTCTGGGCAATAGAGTGATAGAAAGGGAAAATGAGAGTGACAGAGAGAAGGAGAAAGTGTTCAAGGGTGAATGGAGCAGAGGGTGTCTGTGTTGCTAAACACTGGCTATAATAGAGGCCAAGGATTAGATGGCAAACTTTATACCCCTGCTCCCACACACACATACACTGCATTCCATCAGGGGCTTTATCTGGCCTTTTATTTGCCTTTATCGAGCATGGCGGAGGCAGCCCGCTCAGCGTTAACAATGTCGGGCTAAAGTCATTTCACACAACACTACTTGGTCATGTAAGCTGACAACTTTTATATTCCCTTATGTCCTTGGCTTGCTCTGTCGTGTGGGCTTATCAGGAGCAGAGAGTGGTGCAACCAGTTGGTTTTCAGCACCAAGACGTGCCACAGAGTGGGGTAAATTGTGCTAATTTCAAGCCTGGAGGAACCATTACGAGGAGTTGAGCATAACTCGTAGTGGCAGACAAAACTGCCATGGAGGGAGTGCACATTGCTTATGGATCTAATACATGCTGCACTGGGTTTAAGTGTTCAATACTGGGCGTTGGTGTGCATCAAAGCTTTCATGTGCAATTTATTCTTTGGTTGACAAAGGCTGTGTGCATGTGTGTGTGATGGTTGTACTTTTGGGTAGGGGGTGTAAAGGGGTTCAGTCTTTTAATTAGCCTCATGCCCTGTTACTATCTTCACTGCCTGGGCTCGGCTGACCTTACACCGATTTATGCTGCAATAAAAGTGACAAGGTTATAGAAATACAGGCTGATTCAGGACGTGACAGAGAGGTTGCCGGACCAACCTTTAACAGGCTGACAGAGGCCATTATCCTTGATGTCAGATGAAGAGGTGTGAGATGGAAATGCCCCTTGCATTTTTATACTGCACTGCCTGCTTAACGCATGGACGGTATTGATGAACTAATGGTGGATAGGCAAATGTATACTGTTGACTTTTAGATGTCACAGAAAAAAGTGTTCCTCGTCTCTTGAGTAGAGAGAAGAAC
This sequence comes from Ctenochaetus striatus, assembly GCA_034780835.1. Lineage (NCBI taxonomy): Eukaryota > Metazoa > Chordata > Actinopteri > Acanthuriformes > Acanthuridae > Ctenochaetus > Ctenochaetus striatus. The sequence continues at coordinate 9,110,543 of JAUZTA010000024.1, forward strand.
AATGAATTTGTCTTATCTTCTCATAATCAACTAACTCCTCAATAAACGTTTTAAATTTTTTTGTGAGTTCATTGCAGAGCATATTTACTAACCACATAACCTTCTATATATTGAGCATGCTGCGCTTAGTTTATATATGCAGTATTCAATATGCATTCATAGTTGACTGCCAACAAATATTTTTTCTTCTAAAGCTGCCATATACTAACAACATTGGATTCTGTAACTGATTCACCTCTGCACTTTTTCTCTGATGTGTCCTTGTTTTATTTATTATTATGCATCTTAGACACAAGACACATAAAGTGTTGAAGTCACAGAAACTTGCCCTAAAACTACCATGTTTATCAATTAAATTGAAATAAAGGGGAAAAAAGCACTCTAATGCAATTCAATTTGAGATTGCGTGTAGCTGAGCAGATTCAGCAGAGTGATGACGCTTGATTGAATATCTCAGGCTTTTCACCCTCTGCATTGTTAAATCAATTAAAAACGTGATATGGGTCCATTCAGCAGCATATAATTATCTTGTCATTCCAGTTCATTAGCATCCTATAAGGACTCACAGCCCACAAGGTAACTGCCCATCAAACAGCAAGGCAGATGACTACATAATAAGATGACTTGAGGGAAATACACTCAGGTCAGAAGGGGGAAGGGATGGGTGGGGGCTCTATCCCACTGCACAGTGCCCAGTAACCTGGGGGCCAGTGTGTATTAACACTCTGAAGTGAACAGATTAATATCATTTCCAGGGTAAGTTTTGGGACACGTCATATTCTGTTTGGCCATAGGTTGAAAGATGGGATAAATCTACTAAGTAGGACATAAACTAATTAATACTAAAAGACTGCCTCTAATTCTATATTTATCTACTAAATTCATGCAAATGAGAGCAGAGCTTGGACTGCATTCCAAGAAAAGAGGATTATAATGTACATTAACTGAATATGGTCATTTTTTTTAGAGCTGCCGTTAACAATTGGTTTCATTTAGTCAGTTGTTATCTTTAATTTTCTTAATTAACTGATTGATGGTTTGGAAGGAAAGTCATAGAGTGGCACAAATTGTAAAAAACCCATTGCAATTTCCTAAAGTCAACCATCAGTGCAATTTTCAAATGTATGTACTTTTTACATTTTGATTTCAGATAAAGGAAAGACTGCAAGTCTTTAAAACTACAAGCTGGAATTGAGCAATATTTGATATTTTTACTAAAAAAAATCAAAATTCAGTAATTTTTCATTTTATCAAACACTTAATAATCATTTATTTTTTTAAAGCTTCACAATATCTTAAAGTGATATAACTCAATAAGAGCTTATTAAGAAAATTTCCTCTGTAGAATAAGATTTTTCTTAATACCCTCCTTTCAACATGTATGCTGCAGCACAAAAAATCTCTAAATTAATAACTCACCAAACACACAAGTAAATTATTTTTAAAAAACCCAGATAAACTGCCAGATTCCAATGTGCTTTTCAGTGTTAATAATCAATTTGCAATCTGGTGATTTCAGTGACTCATGGTCTTGCAGCCAAACAGTTAAACAATACAATGCCAAATACACAAAAAGCGTGACAAAAGCATCACTTGACTCACGCACAGTCGACAGCAGACAAACACAATATGCATGAGACGGATTATCTGTAGGTCTTTGATTAGAAAATCTCACTGATTTGCATCTTAACTTTCTGCAGACATATTTGTTTCCTCTTTTTTTTTCCAGAGAATTTATTTATTTTTGTTCTGCTTTGTGAATAGCTTCTGGCAGTGTTCATTGGTCTGCCGCTCGTTGTGTCTGGATGTTGTTTTGGAGATTGGGCAGGATGAAGCAGCTTATGTAAGCAACAGTTGAAGTCATCAGGGGAAAGAGAGATTTAGCCACACATCTATGTTAGAGGAGAAGTGATGAGATATTACCAATATCAACACACTCACGCTGTGCTTAAGCACATCCATGGATTCCAAAGCCCGGCGGCTGATAGAGATGCTGCAGCAGAATGGTAAATATCACTGCTCTGCATGAACATCTGTTCATTACATTGAAACCGCTACATTACCAGCTGTGGAAATTAACTGGGAACTTGTCCCATAATGCTTCTCAAGCTGCAGGGAAATGGAGAGACTGTATATGTTTGGTGTTTCAATTATAGTGTTCAGAATTTAAATGCATATGTACACTGTAGGTCTGTATATGCACAGTACATATATGGGAAACCGCCATTAGGTGAGACAAAGATACTAAAACCATAAAACCAGACAGACATCAGAAGTTAGAATTTTTGAGAAATTGATACAGATAAACATTGATATTAAATCTGTGCCTTTTTTAAAGTAAGGCCTTATGCATAGTAAACAAACATAAGCATAAACATCTTACTCAAAAATATATTTTAATCTGCACTGATATATGTTTTGCCCTTTTTTGGCTACTTGAGGGCACCAATAGGTTAAGAATATAACTTCAGATATGATCAGCCTATATAGGTCATTGGTCAATAAGTAACTTGTTTACAAATCAAGCAGTCATGGAACAACATAGCCATTAAACTGGAGTCCCCTTTAACTTTCCTTTTTGGTTTCCCAACATCTCCTAAAGAAAATGTCTTGCTCTGTAGCTGCACAAAGCAATCCACAATGTTCACAAGCTAACTCTCTCTGTTGCTGTTTGGTGCTGAGCAGGTTATGTACAGTTAGAATTATTAAAGGAATCAGCAGAGTGTAGTATTGGCAAGCCAAAAAAACAACAACAACAAAACACCAAGCTGAAAGTAATATTTGTAATGCTAAAATACTCTGTATGTAGCCAAAAGATGCCTGTTTATACTGTGCAGAGCCTGACAACTTTTGGAGTTTCACTTCTGTGTGCAGAGAAACAAAGAGCAGTGAAACATTAAGTGCAGCATCAAAAGTGTATGAGATAGATTGCCAACAAAACAAGGACGAATTGTATTAATTACAATTATTGTTTTAGGGAGTGAATACACTAAGTTGTTGCCGTTACTACACTAAAACTTAGTAATACTCTGCCAAAAGTCTGGGTGCTTCGACATCACTGGTCACAGTTAACCTTCTGTTGCTATAAACAAAAGGACTAAAAACCAGTAGCCTATTTTAATGACTAATCTAAGAACTCTAGGGCACAATGTTGTGATTCACAAATTATTAATTCAAGGGAAAAAAAATGAGCAATTATTCAATTAAGGGAAAAATGCAAACATCCGAGGACCAATTATCAGAAATGTGCCCTTGATCCTTGCTTGAAGGAAACATATAATTAATGAGAAGTGGCAATTCTCTTCTTTCTGCAAACAAACCCTCAAAAATTTCAGGAAAAAAAAGAGACGGCAGAAGAGAGACATGATAAGGCGGCATATATGTAAAATTGTAAACACTTAATAGTATTGGGGGAAAAATATTTTAATATGAAGGATTTTTAAAGGAGAAACATCAACAGTTTAAAGTGCTGAGAAGCACAACAGTCCCCTCAGATGACTATAATAAAACGATGTCCATGGAAGCAGTCGAATCACTATCGGTGATAAAGCTGCGCTTAAAACAAGAGATGGCTTCATTTTTATGACCCTGTTACATCACCAGCAGGCAAAGGTCAGCCCCCAACAGCTGTTTTGTTGAACATCACATCAGCTTCAAGGTAATTAACTTTAGTTAAGTAGTGACTCTTAAAACCAGGAAGCGCTCAGGTCACTGGTGGTGTTTGAGGTGATTTTGTTTTCAGTCCATTGAACAATACATTTCTTAATGTAATATTTAGGGAGACTACTGATGGTGCTTTGAACTTTTTACCATAGCAAGGCAGAAAAAGCATATCCTCCTGTTATCCACTATGTGTCTATTAGGTTGGGCTGCCTTCAGACCGAATCAGGAGTTGTGGCCATTTGTGCAGGGTCATGCGAAGGTGCTTAACCAGGTCTATTCCTCCATTTCCTGTCCATAAACTCAAAGAAATAGACACAGACTAAAGGAGGCTGCTTGGTAGTACTATTTGGCAGCAGAGATAACAAACCAAATATATCAAGAAGTCAAATATACCAAGCGATTCTGTTCCAAAACAGGGCTGTTGCATTTGCTAGTTGGTGCCTCCTCTCTGTTACTCTGTCTGCACAGAGTTTGGCAGAAACCTTCATCAGTGATTTCTCCATATTCTTTCTGCATATACATTCTCCATGAAGCTTGTTGTTATTGATGTAATTTAGCACTAGCGTGTTTTTTGAGCAGTGAAGGAAATAACAGAAGTATCAGGAGAATCAGCTTTTCTTGCTCAATTCATGTCTTTTACTAACTTGCCACCTTCCCCGGAGTCTTTGGGCTTTCTTGTCTCGCAGATACCCATGGACTGAGGTCGCGCCGGGATTGGTGATCTTAGCTGTGACTTCCGCTGTGGCTTTGCTTGATGCCTAGCTTGATGCTCAGAGCAATTGTTATTTTTGTTATTATTATCATTATTACTAGTATTATTATTATTATTGGTATTGTTACTAGTATTATTAATAGTATCATTATTAAAACACTTACATATAGCTTACATATAGTTTAATATATAGATTTATCTTAGCTTTTGGCCTTGCTTTCTCTCCCCTTTCTATCTATCTCTTTCCCCCACTCATGGCAGCATAGAGCACCCTACTTCTAAGCAGCTTTTCATTCTGTGAATGAAGAAGAAATCTGGTGCCTTTCTAAACCAGCTGAGAGGCTTTAATGAAAGAAACAAGTCTGTCACTTACCTACCAGACATCACATTTTCTCCTGACTAATGAGATATTAAAAAGACTCTGTGTTGACTTGAAAATTATAACAGAGTTTAATTAGACCTTTTTGCATTTTTTGACATTGTAAAAGGTATATATCTCCACTATCTGAAGAGCAAGTATGAAGTATGCAGTAAGGAGAAAAGTATGGAAATGATTCAGCTCTAATTGAAGATGCACATTATGTGTTTGATGATCCTGGACAGTTTTCAGAAGAAACCTGGACATTTTAGTCTCTGGCGTTTCTTTTTTTAAATTTTATGTAAACATTTGTGGTTTATATTTGCATTAAGTGAGATAACTAATCACGTACACTCATAATTTGCCTAATAAATGCAAAAGGTGCATAGATGTTATTTTTTCTCGTACCTGATGTCAGCTCCTTAGTGTGTAATCATTATCTCCACCATCCTAGAGAGAATCATGTATTAGGTCATGTGTTTGTTGCATGCTATGTTGCAAACTACGGGACTGGACTGGACTGTCTCATATTTTTTGAGTGCATCATAATATATGACTGCATGTTGAAGGACTTCACTTGGTTGTTGTGATT
>JAUZTA010000024.1:9269453-9284128 GCA_034780835.1 Ctenochaetus striatus
GAGGATTTTATATATTTAAAATGTCTTTTTATATATTTATAGTTCATAAAAGCAAGCATGTTTGAAACGTTCTTTACTGACAAAGGATGAGATATTAACGTTCAAGATGCAGTCTGCAGTATGACAAAGGGATTAAAAAAGGAAAAAGTGTTCAGTGCTGCTTTACCTCCTCACTTAAACAGAGTAATCCCTGATTATTCTTGTTATTCAGCTGATGTTGGAAAGCTGACGGATAATAAGGATAGCAGGGCCAAAATTAAGACTCTTTTTGGAAAACATCTGTCAGGTCATGATTGATTCCCAGGATCAGCATAACCATAATGAGATCCCTTCCATCTTCTGTCTGATTGATTTAAACAACACTGTCAAACCTTCCGTCCTGGCCAGCGCTAATTTAAAACAGATGGCATCATCTCTATTTGGCAAGAACCTTGGAACAAGCCGAGCCATTAAACAAGTGAAAGTATGTATGGATTATAATGGTCTACTGGGATTGTTTTTGTCCTATCAAGGACTCATTGATTACTTGTCAGATGGTGCAGAGGATTTACAGTAAATGTCTGGAGGTCATCTGATCTGAGAAGGTTCATCAGGTGAAGAACTGATCTTTCCTGGAAACTTAAAGAGACACTTGATGATTATTACACTTAGTTTCATTCTTTATCAGTCAAAACAGTCTCAGGTGATTACTACATGTCCCCATTGGGACTAACTGGCAAATGTTTAATCATCAAATTACAGTCATAGGGAATACACCGGCTATCTTCTAAAGGCAGAGCTAAAAGATGCCAAAATGGTCAAATACAAAGCAGTTTCACAGAACTTGAATCAATTTTATATAGTTGTAAGTCACAGAAAAACCTATAAGAATAACTGAAGAGTGAGGACAAGTTTCAAAACATTCACTTCTGTGGCGTAATTATCACTAATTAAGTCATGAGGGAAGGAAAATCACTTTGAACATTATCTCTTTTTTAACATAAAAGTCTGTGCAAGCACTATGCCATTAGGAAATGCACAGATAAAGGCACTTGAGCAGTCAGCAAGACGCCTTACAGAGTCTGCCAGTATCTCCCTCTGGGTGCAAGCTATCTTGTAGTGCTGCAGCCAAAGCAGAGTGATTGAGCAGGGCAGCTCAATGAATGCAGATATATTTACTCAGAGTGTTGCTCTGGGAAACATCAATCCAATAGGCATCGTGTCTTCAAAGTTGGGAGATCATTGATCCACAAAACGTGCTAAATGATTTAAGAGTAAGCATTTTTCCAGGAGCACCAGCCAAAGGGCAAAGCATGTAAGGAAGCAGAAACAAAAAAATTATGTATGTATATTTGCCAAAAGAAAAAAAGAGGACATGCTTCACCAGCTGCAAAACAGAAACGGAATACAAATTTATGTTGTTGATCATCAGACTGTCTCGCAGAGTCTTTTAAAGCTTCCCAGCAAACTTAGCCTTAAATAACCTCTGCTGAAACCATAAAGTCAGCTGTGTTTGCCTCAGGTGATCTAGTCTGACTCTATTTAATATTAGCTCAACATTGTAAATATATTTTCAGAAAAAAAGGGGACATGAAGTGACTGTTTTGTGCCGTGAGACCGAAAAAAGAAAAAGTAGCAACCGTGCTATTGTCATAAGCAAAGGAGAGAAAAATCAATGAGTACACACTGAATTTAACACAGTTTTTTAGTTTTATTTCCTGTCCTGTTGAAGCCACTTAAACTGATTACTTGTTATACTGAAATGTTCTGTGACAGTACAAGCAAGTGGACACATAAAGACATTTCTGCAGCCGTCCTACATGCTTGAGTTGCTGTGTGTTTCAGCAAGCTGAATTAATTTGGCTCTACTGTTTCAGGTGAGCAGTTCAGTGTCAGGCAGGTAATGTGTGCCCAAGTGATTTAAATTGACCCAGGCCAGCAGGAAACATGTGCATTCTGTGCTGTCTGACTCAGGTTGTCGTGCTGACAGGCGTCCAGTGCGACCAGCACGTATATTGTGCTGTATGTTTTCATTAATACGAACCCCATCCTGTAGAATGAGGGCATGTTTTGCCTCAGCACACAAGTGGCCATTTATTCAAGTGCTTCAGAATGTGCAATGTCAATATTAATGCAATACAACTCACGTAATTCAGTTCATCCGTTGATAGTTTTTTAAGAGCCTTTTTGTTTTATTAGTACTAAAACTAATACATGAATTAACTGAATGGTTAACATACTGATTGATGATTAATGACAAAACATGTCACGCTGCAGTCTGTTCTCTAACCAGCTATAAAATTTGACTTAGTACAATGTACTTAAGTACAAATTAGTGATTATTGTGATACTTAAAAATGAAATATTCTCTAAATTTGCCTCTAAATTACATCTGTTTCTTTCTGTTCTCACTTTGTCACTGCAGGTGGCTGTAAATGTGCCTTAACACTTGATACACTTGCTGTATACATTCTTTGTGTACACTTTGTACAGTTACAAGCTCCTTAATACTCCTTTTTCAATTTGAAGTGTAAACCATTAAGTTCTGGAATATGATGCATTGTTGTAAATTACACCCAACAGGAAATCAGGACAATCAGTTAAAATTAGCACAAGCTTCAACATCTACGGCTTTAAAATACAACACACACATTGTTGTGTATAATTTATCTAAAACTGTTACTGTCAGTGACCATTTTCCTACAGAATGACAACTTTTACTTTCGATACTTTGAGTGAATTTTAAAGGGGGGGCTTGTTTTCTATCGTCCAATAAGTCATTGATTTCATTTGATTTATAATAATTATTTTCTAAACAAAGCACATACAAAAGGTGTTTCATTTTTTAATTCATTATACATTCAATATTAAATTATTTGTCACTGCAGTTGTAAAATGCAGTTGTAGCATCCTTATGTTAATACTTGAACAGAAAACTGTGTGGATGTATTCACACAGGCAGGGAGCACCAATTGAAAGTGCTGCATATCAAGTTTTTGGAGCTCTCCCCATACTTGGGTGCCTCTGGTGCTTTGATTTTTTATGAGTTCACCAACTTTATGGAAGTGCTGCACTAAATCACTGGAGCATCCTTGTAAGAACACTGAGTCCTTTTGCGCTTAATTAAAACAACTTCAAAAAAAAAGTTTTTCCAAATTTCCTTCAGACTGAGCTACTATGGATCTAAATGGAGAATTACAAAAACAGTGCTGGGAAGCTGTAGATCATCTTTCAAACTTATTCTCTAATATATGTTTTATTTTGGATATTGTCAAGAGCCATATTCATAAAGACACCAAACCAAAGTGAAGCTACCACAGCTTCTGATGACACTGATTTATTCTTATCAGAATCAGACCCTTGAAGAAATTAAATGTGGTGGTGAACAGAAACATATATTCAGGAGCTCCTGTGGTATATTATGAAGTCATGAGGGGAAGTCATCAGGCCCTGTTGCTGAGACATTCACATGCTGCACCGCCAACTAGCACCCTCCAATGCATTGTACCTCTTTCTCAACATGATTTCATAAAAACTACAATTACTGAAATTGTACTTGTGTAAAAGGATAGTTTTGTCAAGACCTCATTGCAACCTCGTATCAAGCTCTGCTTTATTTTTTCCTGTTACAACAAAAATTAATAGCGCACAGTTAAAGGAGCTGAAACAATAGTTCTCTCTTAATGGTTAATTAGCAGGATGATAAAGTCTGTATGAAGTGACACTTCACTCAGCGGTTCACTTGCATCACTTCTCATTTCCCCGGGCTGCTGCTGAGAACAGGTAATTTGCTTAATCAGTTAAACTAATTAGCCTCATAAAGATCTGTCAACCTAAAAAAAAAAAAACTCACGTATAAATACCCCAAAATATATTGTGTTAAAATATACAATATACTGCAAGAGGTTTTAAATGATCCAGTATCTCTGAAGGATGATTCTCCTAACGATATTAAATAATGTATAGATAATCTTAATGTGTAATCTGTCACCATGGTGAGAAGTTCTCATCTTTTAATGTAAAACAAGACGATAACATGTCTTGAAAAAGCCCAGTGCAGCCCTTTCAGTTTCAGCGACCCTCATTTCTCTCTCATCTAAGATGTTATGCAAGTGTTCAGCTCAGACACTCGCTCATTCTCGATTCATGCTCATCACTTGTACACCCACACACACACAAACACACACACCAACCAACCAACCCCCCCCCCCTCTCTTTTTTCCCAATCTGTAATTTTGAGTCACACAACACAAAATATGTCTTCATCATTTCCATTTTGCACACCGCTAATGGTCTGTGCTTCCTGGTACGCGTGAGGCTCAATGTCGCTTCCAGTGCAGGCTGTCATTTATTCAGCAGAAGACATTTTGTGAGCTCTTTGCAACATTTACAGCTGCCATCGAGTCTGTTGGGGACCATAGGCAAAAAATTTACCAATATGCCTCTCCAACCAGTGCTCATCCCCTTTAAAGCACATTCAAACATTGTTTTTTTAATTATCAAAAAAATATAAAGAACCTTTTAAAATCTTGTAATATTCGAAATAAGAAAAGTAAAATGTAAAGAACAAAAGAAAAACCAGGACAATAACAGCAAAAATAAGAACTTTACAACTTTAATGTTGCAAAAATGCAAATAACCACCATTATAAGGCCAGTGCTCATCGACAAATAACACGTTGATTTTACAGATGCTGCTCATCTGTCCTCACATCAACTTTCACAGGCTTTTACTTTATGTATGCATGGTGTTATTTAACAGTGGGGTTTTAAGGATACTTAGTTTTATCGCTCTAGACTCTGCCTGTCACACTTCATCTAGCAGAGCTGCTGGCTGAAGACATTCAAGTGTTTCTGTCATTAGTTAAGGCTAAACTAAATAACAGCATTCGGTTATTTACAGTTATACTTCAGAGCCATTATCTGCTCCACTTACCACTGATTTGTTTTTCTTTATTTCTCATCATAACTCTTTCTCTTTGTTTTTTCACCTCCAGAAAGTTAACTCTACTTCATTATCAGTCATTCACTCTTCAATCTTCAAGAAAAACAAAAAAGCTTCCTTCTGACATGTCATTGCAGTTAATCCATTGGTTGTTTGAGGTCACTGTGTTTAATACATTTTCAAACATTCCTGTGCAGTAAAAGGTTGCCAGGCCCTTAAGAGGCCCCTGATGACTATGGGGCCCCAAGCAGATGCCAGCCCTGCCTGTTCACACACTGCGTGTCTGAAGATTTTTCTTCCAGTCTTGTTAATCTCTCCTCTACAAGAACAAGAGGACTAAATGCTGCTCACAGTTGCAATACTTGTCTCATATTAAAGTAGGCTAAGTGAAATAAATGTAAGCAATGTGTGAGATGGAGTCCAGTGTTGCACAGCAAGTCTTGTATAATGGTAGCGGTTATCTAATCAGAGGACTGCTTTGATTGCCTTCAAATTGCTTGAGTCTCCAGCAGAGTGTCATGCAGAACACAGTATCTACAATTTGAATGCCATTATTTAGATGCGGACGCCCAGGGTAGCAGAAGTGATATCCTTATTAATGTCCCTGTCCAATGTCAGCATTTTATTCGGTTCCCACACATTGGCAGTCAACAAACTGTAAAGTGAGACAGAACCTCTCCACTGTGAGAAGCAAATTAAAACACAGTAGGAGTGGTAGCCAGCCATCCCAATTATCCCATTTTGTTTAGCATGCCTGAAAATGATGCTTGCATTTTCCTTTTGTGGTATAAATGAAACATTTCAGAAGAGAAAGAATATCCAGAAAATTTAACACCTGGCGAATTGTGCCGGGTCAATACTGTTGTTACACAGGAGAGATGTTTGTTGTCTCTCAGAAAATGATGGGAAAACACAAAAAAGAAAGCTTTGAGACCATAAGATTTACCTCAGGGAACAGGAGTTGTCTTTGATGTTAGTGTTAAGAGGTGCGGAGATAATAATCCACTTTGGGACTGAATAAAGCTGAACATATTCCCAAGATATTATTATGATATTATATGCCAGGTGATTGGCAGAGCAGAAGCTGAAACATGTTGTGCACAAAAAAAGACAATAATAACAGTGATATATTTTATATTAATGCAAAGTTATATGTATAGGAGCCCATTTCTACTAAGAAGAATAGAAAAATTCTAAAAGTTAGGTATGTTATACACAAAATAATCCTTGTTAACTTAACAAAATTCAGATTCAGATCTAGAGCAAGTTGCTCTTCACTGTGTGTTGTATCATTTTGCAGGAAACTGTCTGTTTACAATGGTTGTTTGTTTCAATCAGATAATTTCACCATTAGATGTTTTTTGGCAACCAAAAACGAGTGCTTTTACTCAGAGGATGGGAGAATTTCCATCCATGTTTTTGACAAAATGAAATGTTTTTTTAAGAAGAGGATGGGAGAAATTTTTAACCGTTTCTGGCAACCAAACCAGGTATGTTAAGTCTATCTAACTCTATATATGATATTTTCCTAATCCTAACCAAGTGGTTTTGAAGCCGTAGACTAACCATTTCTTATCCACAGAAAAATTTAAAATGTAAATGCAAACAAAGAAATGTAGTATTTCAACATATTGTATTTATTTGCAGAAACGTACAATGCCAATTTATATGCCCGGCAATTGGGTCACAGATTTTTGACTTACTCATAATTATTACCTCATCAGTTGGACTTACCACAGATTTTATTTTCTTTCATGCATTTTGTTTTCACCATATATATATACATATATATATATATATGAGATTGCCTTTAAATTGCCTTCAAATTAATTATATAATATATATTTTAATATATATATATTCTTTTTCTGGCAGTAATGGGCTTCCATAGGTTAAAATAATAGCAAACTATTGTCTGTTATCTAACTCAGCCACTTAAACACATGCACACTGCAATCACCTTGATGACTCACACTGCTTTGCTTGATCCTTGCATTTCAATTGAATTTGTCCAAAGATGTCCCAGGCTGCTACGGCCCTATTGACTGATCCCTAGGCTGTGACCTTTAAGTCAGACCTGCAGCACTAATTAATCTTAGCAAAGTGATACATTCAGAGGTCAAAGCAACACGTCACACATGCAGCCCTAATCTCAGACTCCAGGCAGGAAAATACATGTCTCACCAAAAAGAAAACGCTGGAACCCTTTATGTATATTTCCAATGTATGAAAGTAATATTCCCTGCGGTAAGAGCTTTAAGGAGAGGTTGAACTGATAATAAAGATTTAAATAAATGTCGTGGAGAACCCATGCTCTATCTCGCGGATATAATATCTTTGGGAACAGTTGGAAGAGAAATTCATGAGACAAATATTTGCACCAAAAGATAAAAGTAAAGAGCCAGGGATTTGAGTTCTACACCTCGCTGAGCACTGCTGGTTTGATATTCATTTCCCAGCTGGATGAAAGCAGAATTTAGTGGACACATAGATTATTTATCTATGACTCTAGCTCAGCCATTTACAGCCCTATATCTGAACAACAGACCAGAATGTAAAACTGATTTAACGAGCCCGCTGATTGATGGCAAGCATTAGATATTTTATAAGGCAAATACGCACAAAGTCCTAAAATTTGACAGAACGTCTGCTTCAAACCAGGACATGTATTTTTCTTTGACTGGCTATTGATAAACACAGACTGGCATGGAAGTCAAGCAGCAAAGCCCGTCTGAAGGAGTCAGGCATTTTATTAAAATGAATTATTTTTGACAGCTTCTTTTTTTTTTTTTATTTATAGAGGAGGATTGGCAGGAAAAATGACATTCACCCAATTCCATTTTTGATGTGATCTGGGGATTCTTAAGTGACTGTGAGTGATGGACTTACAACATGGATGAATAACTGATGGCTGGAAAACAGCTGAAAATAAAAAAAAATAAAATAATAAAATGAAGTAAAAGCTCCGAGCCTGTCTTGCTCTCCCCCTCCCACTCCTGCTTGTTGTCCTCCCTGCTTCAAATGCACCAAAGCATTTTCAATGAGTTACCATAGAGATGATTACTGCAGTTGCTGTTTTGAAAAAATTGGCTCAAAACCTCAGGGAGGGAACCAGCGTGGCAGCTATGCAGAGCAAAGGCAAAGAGATAAATACACAGACATGCTTAAGAGAGACTGTGTGGAGGTTTTCTAGGGTCAAGAACATTAAGCAAAGCCAGTCTATCCTCAGCGAGAATTAAAAATTATATAAATATTAATTTTGCTTTTAAATTTTAAAGCCCTCTCTTATTTTTTTTTTGGATGCAAAACGCTCACTCTCCTTCCCTGAAGTGTTTATATATGTTTATTTAACAAGAAGCTACATCAAATAAAAGCAACCAGACGAGGGTCATGCAAGGCTTTGGAGACCTTGTTACCTCTTTGGTCAGGTGCCCTTGAGTCAGACACATAACTCGGCTGCTCCAACGGAGCCGCTCAGCGGTCAACAGTTGAAGACTGTGGCTGTACTAAGCCGCTCCCAGGCGTGAATGTGTGCGACTGTATCATGAATGTTAAGCAGGGCATAGCTGGAAAAAGAGCGAGCACGCTCAGCTGACTTTGCCGAGATAAATAAAACTAAAGCAGGGAAAAAAAAAAGAATCCAAAAGCTGTCTATTTTAAAGCTATACCATTTTCAGAACAGTGAGCTGTGTGTTGAAGGTTAGGGCTTACAACACCAGTCTGAATGTAGGCAGAAAGTTATCATAAGCCTGAGAAAAAAAAGAAATCAAAAGGCCTTGACTAAAGCTGGTGAGATCAGAATTTTGTGAATAAAAAGCAATGTCACCTTGGTCTGATGTGCTGAGGCATGGGCCATGTTACATAAAGTGTGTGGCTATGGAGGAATTCAGTTGAATGGTGCCTTAAAGACAGTTTATATGGGGGAATATAATTTAAAATATATGTGTATGAACTGTTGGGAAAGCTTTAGGCAGTGACCTCGGTTATATTTGCTTATTTTCGTTTAACCTTGATGTTCTTGCTTTGGCTTGAAGTGATTTTTTTTCCTGAACATTGTCTCTAACTCTTTGTATATCGAGAGCCACTTGAGATCAGAATCAAATTCCTCATAGTCTACTTCTAAACATTATTTGACTATAGCTCTGATTCTTTTTCTCCTCCCTCATTCTAAGCTATTTTCTTTACTTCATTCAAACATGAATGTGGTATAAACCTTCTCATCTAATTTTCTGCAAGATAAGAAAAAAAGTGGCTTCCCTAGAATGTTTAACCACTCCTTTAAAACTAGATTATGACACAGGTGAAAATAGCAGGACATTAAATAAATTCCAGCTGTTATTGTGCCATTGTGAAGAGAACTCCCATGCTCCCACACAAAGTTACAGTTAATTAAATAACCACAAACCAAATGCCACACAGAGAATATGGGTGTTTTGGGGACAACTTGTGGGCTTCAGGCCAGTCGCCTGCCTTTCTAAGTTAGTAATCCTGCTCTGGTTATAGCAAAACCTCAGAGACTTGAATGTATGGGGAGGGGGGTAAACTGACACATTTAGTATAGATTTCTTTTTCTATTTTACCCCGAGACACAGACACAGTGCATTTATGAGCAAACTGCATTTTACCAAAGTCCGGACTGCTGTGTCAGTTATTGCTCCGGTATACTTTCCTAGGAAGCTGGGGTGTTATAAGGCTCCCTTTAGGGTTTAAGGCCAATGAAATTTACCCATTTTCTTCCTTTTGTTGGCATCAAACCTGTGACCTTTAAATCACTGGAGATTCTTTCTCAGCTTTTTTTCCAAAGTGTTGTTATACAGGAGCTGTTTCCTCCTTTGATTTTTCTCTACCTCTCAACCTGCCCATAAAGACCCCATACTATACCTATGCTGGCACTAAATGTAATAAAGGCACAACATTGAGAAAGGCTTAAATTGTGTTAAGTCAGACATTACTGCATCTGTTGTGTTTACTCGAGTTGTGATGGATAGGCAGTGGTGAGGAGGCACTTCACAGCATGTCTGCTATAAGGCACTGAATGAGCTGCAGGAGGAGATCCCTACCTTTCTGATGAGACTCTGGGCTCTTAGGAAGCCATTATGTGGCAAAATGCAATGTTCTTCAATCTTTTTTCTCGTCAAAAGCACAGGTAAGCTTACCTCTGTGCTGTTAGGAACTTCATGCCAAAGATCAATACATCATTCAAGACCAGTTCTCATCGGTTACTACCCTCCAGTCCAATTATTATCCTCTTCAGTCGTCCTTTTAGTGAACTAGAAGTTACAATATCTTTACCATCAGTGGGACTCTGTCTTTGAGGTCCAATAGAGGTTCTGAAGAGAACAGCGGGTGAAAGGGCCAGACTCAGCTATTATGTCCACAAAATGGCAACAAGTGGCTCAATAAAACCATGACACAGTGAAAAAGTATTTCTATGGATCCTCTCGAGGGCAAGCTATTTCGTTCGATAGCTTTAAAGTTGAAGAATCAATGCACTAACTGATGTGCCTCATGTTCTACTGTATCTCCGGTCTGAGGGCTTTGCCCAGAGCTGCTAATCACGATGTGTGAAGAGATACATCCATCTGAGGCTGCAGACAGAGAAAGGCAGTAAACTTCAGTATGAATAAGCTTAAAAGGATTAGAGGAACTTGGTGTTATCACATCTCTCTGTAAGCTCATTTTAAGGGGTGCAAAGGTCTGTGGAACATCTGTCCCACAGAAACAGTGTGAATTGTCCTGTGTAACCAGTTGCATGTTTTTGTGTTTGTGCACAACTGGAGGAAAAGTGCAAAAAAAAAAAAAAAAGGTTGGCATGAATAAAGATGATGGGACAGTGTAATGTCAGGGGCTTATTGTTCATGAAATGATACTGAGGCACACAGACAGGAACCCCAATGATCCCGTCAATGTCTGGCTGTGCTTTTTAGATTTCATATTCTTGTCAATTCTGTTCCCATTTTTTGCAACAAACCATTTGTGGCTGACAAGCGAAGTAAAGGCCACCCATGTTCATATCACCAAATATACCCCTGCACATCAAAACCCATCTTTCCTTGGGATTAGCCCACACTGCAGTCCTTCCCACTGGGAGCATCCTGATGAGGAGCTGCAGCGCCGACTGGTTGGACATGATAACACAGCATGTGGGCTCACCATTATGATCATTATATGGCAACCAACAGGGGACTATGTAAACTCATGTTTCCTTTTTTCAAATCCACACATTTTCTGCTGCTAGGGGAAGAAAAACATGATTTCCAATACGACACACTTTACAAAAGCTGTATTTTGTACTGTCTGTTGTACCTAATGCCTTCACCACACTTACTGCTGCTTTAAAGGTGAGATTTAAGCATATAATGAACCATATCGAGTATATGTGCACAGCACTTTTAACAAGGCAATTTGAGGTTCTTTACATTATACACAAAATGAATAAGACATGACATAGAAGACAACACATATTAATAAGCTGCAAAAATGCCTTTATCTCTTTTTTTATC
Organism: Ctenochaetus striatus; assembly: GCA_034780835.1. Lineage (NCBI taxonomy): Eukaryota > Metazoa > Chordata > Actinopteri > Acanthuriformes > Acanthuridae > Ctenochaetus > Ctenochaetus striatus. The sequence goes on from JAUZTA010000024.1 coordinate 9,280,880, forward strand.
CTCAGGTTTTTTAAGCAATAAATATTAGGTTTCACACATCATGAGCCATTAGCAAATACCTGTAAAGATGATTTAACGCAAATTATAAATTATAAATTAAATCGTTGCTTATTTAGTCATAAATATTTATGTTTTAGTGAAAAGTGTACAGTGATCCTTGATCAAAAAGGTTTTTTGAGGGTAAGAGTGGCTGCAATGAAAAAACGTACAGTTTACGGACTGACTTGTTCAACTTTTCCAGCACAAAGAGGGATTAGTAACAAAACTCCAGGTGAAAAAAAATGGTAGCTAATCTTTCCGCATGTTTATACCTTGACTGTGTCTCTGATAGCCTGTATCTTTCTCCATCTTGTTCCTATTTTTAGGGGAAAAAAAGTTTTTTTGCTGACTACAAAAATATGTTAGGGATAACGGCCAACAAGGTGTCCGTTATCAGTAGTTAATGAATGGCATGGAGTCCAGAACTGTCCAACGTTGTTTCGTTTCACATTATCTACTTCCACTGGGTCAAGCTCCCCTGCTGCTAACCGTAGTCTTATATTGAACAAAAAAAATATGAACGTATCGACCTTCTCAGCAAATGTATAGCAAGTAGTGAATGAGCTTATTTCCCAAAACGCCAGACTATTCCTCCAAGTATTGTAAACGGCTTAAACAGATCCATAAAACATCAGTCACTGATTTATTAACCATTAATAAAGAATTGCTTAAAACTTGGAAACACTTGGGTACTTTAACAGAAAGTGGTACCAGGAAAATCCCATTAAAGTCAAGCAAAATATTACTCTTATTAACTATTTTAGAAAACTAATTACAAGGCATTGCTATTCACTCTTACAGTATCATTGAACAGATGCCAGTAATATGAATAATTTATCAAAAGGTCAATTATGAAAAAGGAGCAGCTCACTCTGTATGAGGCACTGTCTCTTGTCTTTCTATCGTCATAAGCCAGACAAATAAAAGCTCTCCTGACTGAAGAAGAAACCAATCCACAGCTGACTTGAAAAAAAGAATGGGGCTCTGTTCCAAGATCCCTATACATCCGCTCCTCTGTCCTCATCCTTGCCCTCAATTCCCAAAGCAATCTAAAGTCAGCAGTTCTATTAAAACAATACTGCCTCATGCAAATTGCTACTGTCAAGCCCCTTGGTTTTATTTCTTATCCTCGCCGCTGCTCTCCCATGCTTAAATGGAGATTGTGCCAACCAGACTTTGCAGCATCAGGTTGGATCAATGGTATCAATGAAACAATCTAACAATGATCGCCGGCACTTTCAGCTAAAAAGAGCAATATGTGTCATTGAATGGATGAGCACTTCAGTGAGGGCTTCTGCCAACAAACCAGGCGATTACAAAGAGGGGCAACAAATCTAACCTGCACCTGTGCAGCATCCAGATCGCACAACTTTTTGATACAGCAACATAATCATCCTAATTAGCAGGTGGCAGCTTGTGCTATTGTTACATTTCAATGGCAATGCTAATGACCTGCCGCACACAGCATGTTAACTTCTACTCATCCCTAAACACAGCATGAAAACTAGGAGAAAAAACGGCTCTTACCTTTTAACGTAAGATTTATACTGTCTGTGTCATTAGAAACCATCTAATTAAATGACTGATTTACATGCTGGGCACTTGGGTTCTGTTCAACTTCTCACATGCATTAGTCATAAGGTGTTGCAGTGTGTGCAGGGGCAATTCGGTGTACCCTGTTGAGTTCATTAGGACTGCCTTCTGCTCAAGGAGTATTCTCATTTCTTCAACTCAGACGACTGATTCAGCTGGAGTCTGCTCTCACTTTGTAACGAGGTCTTTGCTGTAGGTCTGTGGGTGTGTCTCTCTCAGCCATTCATGGGTTTATGAATAACGTTGACTCTTTGGTCTGGAGGAATATTTGTCAGCTCACAGTTTCCATGTCTTCTGGCAAAAAAGGATGACATCAACACTGAATAGACGTGTGATCATTCCTATATGCTAGTGAATGTAAAGTTTGAAAGTTATAATGAGAATGCTGCATCAAAAACTTTATTCACTGAAAAATACATGTGGACTGAGGAGCTAAACTGAATGCACTAAAATCCAGACCGGTGAATATTTTATTAACTACTCCATTCAAAAGAAGCTTGGCTAATAGTCTGTGATTAGTTCAACAATATCATGATTATTCAAAGTATAATCTTGTCTTCGGCTCATTAATCTTGAGATGTCACATTTTGTGTCACTCAAAATTAGATGGAAGCACTAAAATTTTAAATTCTTTTGCTTTTTTGTGCAACCTGTGCCATCACAATCAGTAAAACTCGTTTTAAAATTGGATTTTTTTTGTTTTTTAGCATGATGAAGTTTTTCTTTTTAACCTGCAATCAATGTTACTGAAGTTGTACAAGCAAAAACGAAGGCTAAACACCACCAGATGGTAAACATTGGCCTCCTTTACATTTTCTATATGAGTCAGACTGAAGCAGAACAGAGCTTGGCAACTTCAGCGCAAGAAGGAACTTCTGAGCCTCTAAACAAATAAGCTTTCTGTTCCACTGTCAGTCATTATGTTAATTCGCTAATGCAGATTAAAAAGTAATTGTTAACAATGTGTACACAGAATAATCTGCCTTGGCCGACTGCTGCGGAGCAGATAAGAATAGGCTGTAGAGATGTCCAGTGTAGGGCATTATATGCTTCATTACACACTTTTGTTCCCAGTGTGTTTATTTAAAAAGATTCAGCAGGAGCAGAACAAACTGTAACCTTATCTTCCCCTTTCATTTTCCTCCACTTGGTCGAGCCTCACCCTGTGTGCAGTAATGAGGTGTTAATTTAACCTATAGCTTTAGCGTGGAACTTGGAGGTTTGTCTTCATTAGATGCTAACCTGAAACTTTGCTAAGAATAAAAAACAGGGTGAATGTTTTTACAACCTGAAACATGGATAGCAATTTAACATTTTTCTTTTTTTCTTTTTTGCAACACTTCTTGTAAGGTGCATGTACACAGCACGGTTGCTTGTTAGCATGGATATACATAGAATATTGGTACTTAATAATTCATTGTAACAAAGCACTCATTTATTCCCTATTCTGCATTACCTAACTCTGCACTTATACTAAGCCAATACCTAGTTGTTATCCTTAACTTACCTCTTACTCTTCACTGATTGTTAGGATGCTTTTTACATACTTCATAATCTAATCCTAACCATTACTAAATCTAACCCCAGAAAAAGTCATTAATAATTGTGTTATGAAGA
>JAUZTA010000024.1:9377231-9397160 GCA_034780835.1 Ctenochaetus striatus
GATGGATCGTTATTTTCCTCCTGGGGGGGGTCAGAGCGGTTGGGGGGGGGGATTAACTTGCGTGATGCTGCACTAAATCCTGACGGGATTAAGAGCTGCAGCCTCAGGAGTTTAAGGAGGCCTCGACCTGTTGACTGACTGACACACAGACAGGCAGGCAGACAGACAGACAGACAGACAGACAGACAGACAGGCAGACAGACACACAGACAGACAGGCAGGCAGGCAGGCAGACAGACAGACAGACAGACAGACACACAGGTGTACTGGCTGGTTCTGGGTGTGGGGTTAGTTCTAAAACGACCTGTTCGTTCGTCACAAACTCGCCTCAGTTTGAACGTTTCCAGGTTCTATAATCAGCCTCATTGACGGGGCGGGGGGGCTCCTCCCCCCTCTCTGATGTCCTCCATGGGGACAGACAGCCTCTCCTTTCTGGGCTCTGATTGGCTGCGGCGCTCCCTGGTCGACCTTGGCTCGGTGACCCACTTCATGCGCATGAACCTGAAGGAGGGAAGCGGCGCTCCAGTTTGGTTTGAGCTGAATGTGGGACAGCAGGTCTGCTGCTGCTCTTCATGTCTGATGGAGCGGAGGAGATTTATTGATCATTCAGATGATTTGTTGACCAGGATGCTGGTGTTTGCTGACGGTGTCGGTGTGTCCGTCTGTAACTTTTGGTTTGAATGTGAACAGAAATGACACTAAAATCTTCTTCAGACAAAAATCCCATATTCCAGAAGCAGAACTTTTGGTGTTGAACCCAGAATCCCTGGATGTGACCTGATGTTTGAACCCGACAGAAAGCTTCACCTTCCCACTTTATCTGCTTCCTTCAATTGAGACATTTTGTCCTCAGAAATATAGAAAATCAGCTCCTGATTCTTCCTGCTTTAACAGTCGCTCATCATCCGTCGAGTCTCTCTGTCATGATTCTGGATTCACTGCAGACTGGACAGGCCTTCAGATAAACCTCCACACTGGAGGCTCGGCGTCACGGTTCAGACTGCAATAAACCAATAAATCAATAAATCAATCAGCAATTATTGGATGGAACCACCATGAAACCAACGTTCATGGTCCTCAGAAGAGAAACCCTTCCTGACTTCACTGACTCCTGGTTCTTGTTTGGTGACTGAGTCTCCTCTGGTGAGGAGGAAACAGGGTTTTTGCAGATGGAAGCAGCTCAGAGACAGAATGAGGACAGAGGAGAAGAAGAGCAGAGAACAGAAGGAGCTTCATGCACCGATTCACAGCATCACTTTTCCATCGTTAGAAACCCCGAAGGACGAGTCTCAGCTCACTGAAGCCGCAGAACGACGCAGTTCATTCAAGATCATGACACTTTTTTATTTGTTTTTTACCTCAAAGAGGAAACGTGGATTGATTTTTCTGGGATTCATTCATTCATTCATCTCTGGTTGAACTGATGAAGCTCGTCTCACGTCAGAAACATCAGCGTGTGCAGCTGCTGCAGACCGTACGCTGCTCTTTTAATGAAAAACCCAATGAAAAGGTCAAAGAAGGCAGCTCGTTTTTCATGTCCGGCCGAGTGGAACGAGGTGCAGATGGAGAGGAGACGAGGCTGAAACCAGCTTTGGGCTGTTTGACGCTCCATCAAAAACATGCAGAGGCCGCCGAGCTTCATGTTGTCACGCGTACATGAATCCACGAAGCTCGATGGCGTCTGTTGAGCCTTCGAGCGAGTCGTCGCTCACTTCCTCCCTCCCAGGATAAATAAAGACTTGGAAGCGCCGAGTGCTGCCTCTGTGCAGGTTGGCGGGAGGCGATCTGGCTCTGGGCCTGACAGCAGATACCATGCTGGAGTAACAGATGGCCCAGTGCATCATGGGAGTTACAGTCTGTCCACAAATATCTGCTTTAGTCTTAAATAGCGCAGGAAGCTGCCGTGAAGGTGAAGGAGGCAGGTTGAGTGTCACAGCTCGTGTGAAGACCTGCAGGGCTTCTGCTCAGCGTGTCCGTCTTTACTTCCTGGTTCAGAGTCACTTCCTGTTTGGTCACAGACAGAAAACTCTGCCGCACATCGACGTCTCCTCTGAAATGTTACGGACAGACGTCGACAGGAAGTGACTCCTGAACTTCTGTCAGGCTTTTAACCACAAAACTTCAGCAGAGTTCGTTCAGAGTGGCGAAGAAACAGAGGCGATAAAAAACGCGTCACATGACCGACTGATTCGTGACCTCGGTGCTGTCAGCGTCAGAGAAGTTTCTGCCTTTAACTCTCCTGATGTGTCTGCTGTGTTTCTGTAGATGTTCCTCACCGTGTATCTCAGCAACAACGACCAGCACTTCAGCGAGGTTCCCATCACGCCGGAGACGCTGTGCAGAGATGTGGTGGAGCTCTGCAAGGAGCCCGGAGAGGCCGACTGCTACCTGGCTGAGATGTGGAGAGGCTCAGGTGAGTTTCCAGCCAAAGACCCTGAAATGTGTTTCCTCTCTCATGTCTCCAGGAATAACACTGTGTTTGTTTTTAACCAATCAGAGCGCGTTGTTGGAGAAGGGGAGCGGATGCTGGAGGTGCTGCAGCGATGGGGGCAGCAGAGGGGGGAGGTTCGTTACCTCCTGCATCACCAGAGAGCTCCGGGACGAGAGTCAGGTGAGAAACCGCCGCCCACACCTGAAGGACCGACCGGGTCTCCATGAACTTCTTCTTCTTCTTCTTCTTCTGTTGTCTTTTCTGTAACTAAGCGACCAACCCTCCTCTTCCTGTTTACACCTGCACGCTCACGCAGCGTACGTGGTCATGTGATGTGTGTTTTCTTCAGGCGTGTTGGTCTGAAAGGAGATTGTTTCTGAAGCAGCGCTGAAATGCTCGTCTGCATGGAGGTCGTGTTGGTTTGAAAATGAAAACAGAGAAGTTAAATTTGCCGAAATAAGAAGCTGCAGCTCCAAACAGGAAACGCATCGCAGCCACAACATAGAGCAAACTGAGAAAAAGGTTCTTCATTGAATCTTCTCTTTTTGTTTACAGTCGACTGCAAAACTGTTTCATGTTATTTGGTTCAAGTTTTAGCTGAGAAATGCAAACTCGTCTTAATTAGAGCAAAAAGTGAGTCAAACTTGGACAAACAGCAGGATGTTCAGAAGCAACAAACCCTGTTTCTCCCTTCAGACAAACTGTCTAACGCTGCGACTGATGTGGAACGCTGAGTACAAATACTCTAATCACAGAGTAATCCAGTTGTTTTTGGTGCATGCAGACGTGCTGACAGCGGCAGGACGGCAGAGATGGACGAGCTTCAGTTTGCCACAACAGTAGACGACAAACTGTAATCAGCTTACGACTGGAAGGACTCAAGTGTGCAGCTGCTCGACTCTGTGGGGTTTTTGATGGGTTGTGATTAGTTTTTTTTTTTGGCTGAAAACAAGGAAATCCCCCTCTGAGGTTTTTGTGAGCTGATAAACAGCCTCAGTCGCACAGTTTGCTCCATTCGATCGAATCCAAGAGACTTCAGAGGCAGAAAAAAGCATCACCTCAAGGAAACGACATGTTGTTCTTATGAACATCAAACTCTGAATACTGAAGCTTAGCATCGATGCTAACTGTGTTTTCTTTTCCAGCAGGGTCCAGAGCTGCAGATCAGATGATGAGGAGGAGCCAGATGAAGGTGTCTGTGGACAGATGTCTGGAGAACGGGGTGAGACGAGGCGCATGACAGTTTAGTTTCAGCACAGAGATCAGTCTGGGATGTGGTTAGCTTAGCTTAGCTTAGCACAAAGACTGGAGGTGGGGGGAAACTGCTAGCAAAGCTCCTAGAAACAGGAAGAAAGTCCAACTTTTAACACATCAAAGTCTGATTTACTTTCGTTGGATGGAGCGGTGATTCGCTGTCTGACCAACATTTAAACTGCAGACTAACAACAACAACAAAGTGAATCTTTTTTAAATAACAGAGAGAAGCCTTCATCATCATCATCGTCATCTGTGTTCTAGTTAGAGGAAGTTGCCTGTTGCAGCTTAAAACACTGCAGAGGTGTGAAGGCTGCATGGGATGGATCTCTGACAGTGTGTGCATTTGAAGGTGAACTCTGACTTTGAGTGTGTGTGTGTGTGTGTGTGTGTGTTGCAGATCTCAGCTCCTTGCCTGGACATGACGCTGAGCGACCTGCAGGATCTGGCAACCCGACAGCAGCAGCAGATCGACGCCCAGCAGCAGCTGTTGGCCTCCAAGGTACAAAAGTCAACACAGTGCTGCTGATGCTACTGCTAATTCTACTGCTAATACTGAGGCTGATGCTACTGCTAATACTACTGCTAATGCTACTGCTGATACCACTGCTAATGCTATTGCTAATGCTAATGCTAGTGTTACTGTCAAAAGTACCACTACTATCACAGTTGCTAACAGTAAAATCTTAAAGATACACAAACCCGCCCTCAGGCTCGTCTGTAGCTCGTAGCATCAGTGTTGTGTTGTGGCTCCAGATGTTTCCAGATGTTTCACATGGCCACATTAACCTGCTCAGGCTCACTGGGGCCACAAACAGCTGTGGGCCCTTACCGGCCCCTCAGAGCCGCACAGGAACAAGTTCTTAAGTCCTGAACTCGAGTCACCAGCAGAGCTGCTCTCTGCAGACAGGTGGGATAAAAACTCCGCCCTCACACCTTTCTGGCGTTTGATTTGAGTCGATCTGACTTTTTTACAGCAGTTATCTGTCAGGCGGATGAAAGTGAAAAAGTAAGCAGAGTTTAAACTCTGATCTTATACTTGACTGAGTCTTTTTTGGTCCACCAATCAGAAGAGCCCCCTACAGGTGACAGGTGGACTTGCACTGAGCTGATGCTCGGTGTGTTTCCTGGTGTTGCAGGAGCAGCGGCTGCGTTACCTGAAGCTGCAGGAGCAGCGGCAGCAGCAGCAGGAGGTGTCCGAACAGGAGCGACTGCGGCAACTCAGAGAGAACGCACACAACCAGGAGGCCAAACTGAGGCGGGTTCGGGCCCTCAGGGGCCAAGTGGAGCAGAAACGCCTCAGCAACAGCAAACTGGGTCAGTGTGACACTCGGCAGGTTTTTCAGGTTAAAAGTCCCTGTTGCAGAGGAAAACAGCACACTGTTTGTTGGTGTTTGTCCGTCGGTCGCTGACAGTGATTGGTTGAAACCAGGAAAGAGATTTGGCAGAAGTTTGTGAGATGAGCAAGAGACAGAAACACAAGTTATTATTGTCTGACTTTGTGTTTCTAAAGTGAAGTTGGAGGTTTTCCCATTAATTTTATTACAGTCAGACTCTCCTTAGAAGAGCATCTAGTGGCTAATAAAGGAACTGCATCTCATGACACATTCGGCCATGTTTAATGAGGTTCGAGCCTTCACGTCAAATCGAGTATCATCTTAGCGTTTCTCAGCACAGTTCTGATGCTGCGTCCGTGTGTGTGTTGTGTGTCAGTGGAGGAGATCGAGCAGATGACCGGACTCTTCCAGCAGAAGCAGAGGGAGCTGCTGGTCGCCGTGTCGAGGGTGGACGAGCTGAGCGACCAGCTGGAGGCGCTGAGGAGCAACCGACTGGAGCCTCCTCCTCATCCTCCTCCTCTCCTTCATCACCACAAAACCTCCACAGCTGAGCTCGAACGTCTCTACAAAGAGCTGCAGGTGGGACTCGATGAGACTCCTGCATCAGAACGCAGGAGGAGAGTAAAAGGAGAAATAAAACTGATGATTAAATAAAATGAGTGTGTGTGTTTTGCCTGCAGCCAATCACCTCAAATGTTCTGTAATGTAACGCCTCATGTGATTGGCTCACTGCAGCTGTGGCTCCATGTTTCTCCACAACCAGCCCACATGCTGCTATGTTCTGCAGTCATGCTGCTGTGTCACTAATGATGCAAAATGAGGGCTTAATCAGAATTAAATTACCCAGAAGACATTTGTGTTTTCTCCTTCAGGGAACATTGAGATTATGTTTGAAACAAAACTTCTCTGTCAGACTTCAGTCATAAAAATTCCCTCCTCGACACGAGGCCAAACTCACCTCACAAGAACCCACCAAGCTGCAAACTTTAGAAAGAAACAGTCTCAATAATGACGTCTGTTGCTCCTGACGTTTACATCCATGATGTTGGACACAGTTTGCTTGTTTACACAGATGAGCCTTTGAGATGTTGCCTCTTCCTTCGTTTCTTGTTTTTCACTGAGCTTCTTCTCACCTCCCAGCTGAGGAACAAGCTGAACCAGGATCAGAGCAGCAGGCTGCAGCAGCAGAGAGAGAGCCTGAACAAGAGGAACCTGGAGGTGGCTGCGATGGACCGGCGGCTGGCCGAGCTCCGCCAGCGGCTCTGGAAGAAGAAAGCTGCTCTGCAGCAGAAGGAGAACCTGCCGGTCGGTTTGCACGTCCTAAATGAAACTGTAAAAACACTGACACTATTCCTGTTTTGATTTGGTTGACTCTTGGTGCCGAAGCAGCTTCTAATGAACACAGAACTGCTCAAATTATCTGACTTAAAAGTATCGAGTCTATCAGAATTAAAACAAACTTTCCTGCTTTTATTTGTTAAATCCTGTTTGTGAGGAGTTTTGATAAAAGAGCTTCTATCTGCAGATGTTTTACTGAACACGGAGTCAAATCTCTCGTATCTCGTATCTGCCCGTCCCCTCTAGGTGGCGTCAGACGGAGTGGCCCCTCAGCATGCTGTGGGCTCCAGAGTGGCGGCGGTGGGGCCGTACATCCAGTCGAGCTCTCCCGGGCCTCCGGTGCCGCTCCGTCAGGAGGTGGTGGTGAAGCCTGCGTACCCGGATGGCACCGCCACCCTGCCCATGCCCGACTCGTCCCTGAAGCCGCCTCCCAGACCGCTCAAACCAGCCTCAGGTAACACACCTGCTCTTCTCTGGGTTGGAAGAGAGAGAAACAAGGATCTCTCTGGTTAAGAAGTCCTTGAAGGTCTTTAATGCTCCGTCTTCGGACTGATCCAGTGAGCCTCATCCAAGTTTCTCTGCTTCAAGGTTTCCCCACATCCAAAGTCTCCAAACTGTCCGACTGGAGCAGCTCGTTTTCTGAATCCAGTGGAGAGTTCAGCCACGCCTCCACGCTTCCTCGCATGTCCAGCCTCGGCGGCCACAACTCCTCCGGTCAGTCAGAGCTCCAGTTTCACACTCTGAAATATGAGATGCTGTTTTTGGAAACAGTAAAGACTTTTACACACCGGCTGCGTCACGAAATGTTCCACCAGAACTCTTCACACAAAACACAACAGAAACAGGCGAAAACACATAAATAACAAAGTTTTGACAGGTCTGATCAGAAAACAGAAACAAATGGACTCATCCTCCAGTGATGAAATGTGAGTAGATCAGTGTTCACTGAGCGAAAGTTAAGAAAAAGAGACAGTTGCTTTTTTAACAGTGTGATATTTACTTTCTGTGTGAAAAACCTGGTGTGTAAAAGCCTGAAGACTCTGTGAGAAACACATTTCACAGTCTGACACACACACACAAACAGACACTCACACACACACATACGCACACACACACACACAAACACACTAAACTTGAAGAAAGAAAATCACACTTGAGTTTGTCTGATTATTGTATAAAACAGGTGGAAAGACTCTTACAGAGCAGAGGAGCCTCTCTGGGTCTGATGTCCCGCCTCCAGTCCCCTCACGGTCCAATCACATCACTGAGAACCTGCTCAGGGATAATCAGGTATCAGTGGGCTCTTCACTTCTTCACGGGCACAAACTAATTTTCTCTTTGACGAGGTGAAAGAAGAAGAATTACTGACATTTGAATGTCACCTCATGCTTTTTATTCCACCTCTGTTCTTCACCTTTAGGCCTCAGGTAAAGGAGTGTCCAAGGCTGCAGCGCCACCTCCTGTTCCCAGTAAGCCCAAACCGTTTTCCTCATCCGGCCCGGCGACCTTCTCCAAGCCCCCCTACAGCACCGGAACTTTCCCTGGTAAGGTGCGTCCTGTCGGCGGACACCTCCGGGCTCCAGGTGTCGTCTCCAGCCACAGTCACACCCTCCCGCTGCCCAACAAGCAGGAGAGTCCGCCGGCCGCCGCCATACGACCGTACACCCCCGACCTCTCAGAAACCCCCCCCACCGTGCTGCAGAAGCCTCAGACTCTGGCAGCTTCATCCATCTACTCCATGTACACCCAGCAGGCCACGCCGGGGAAGGGCTACCAGCTGGGGGGGCAGGGCACGCTGCCCCGCAGCAGCCAGCCAGGTGAGGTGCAGCTTCAGAACAAACCAAAATGAAAACCAGCCTGTAACTCAGCAGCGATGCTCCGGTACTGAGGCTGTTACCAACAGACCTCCTGGTTACCATGACGATTCCTCCCTCTGTCGTCATGGTTACCAGAAAGTAAGGTGTTGTTTGTTTTGTCTGACAGTTCAAACACAAAGACTCTCAGTTTGCTTTTATTAAAGAAAGTCTGTAAATTTAAGATGGAATCAGAGAATATTTGACACTCAGATGAACATGACGGTCGTCGCTGATTGTTGACTGATCAGCTGATCAGTTAACCGATCAGTTGTTTCAGCTTTAAAACAGATGTTGTTCGTTGACACACCTCTGACCCCTGTGTCTCTGCCCCCCCTCACAGTGTACGGGAAACCAGTCCTCACAGCCAGCGGGGGTCATCAGACCGGATCGGTCCGGACTGATGTGGACTCTACGTCCGTCGCCTCAGACGGCAGCGTCACAAATTCTGGCTCCTGTGTTTCTGATGGGATGGAGGGTTGCCTTGGTAACAGTGAGAGTGTTGGAGCAGAGATGGCGGAACGCTCCACCCCACGGCCGCTAAGCCCCACCAAGCTCCTCCCCTTCCTGTCCAACCCCCACAGGAATCCCAGCGATGCCGACCTGGAGGCCCTGCGCCGCCGGCTGCACCACGCCCCCCGGCCCCTGAAGAAACGCAGCTCCATCACAGAGCCCGAGGGCCCGGCCGGACCCAACATCCAGAAGCTGCTCTATCAGAAAACCACTCTGGCTGCCATGGAAACCATCCCCATGGAGACCGTCGCTCCGGCGGGGGCTCATCCCAGGGCTCGTGAGGACGGGACGGGCAGTTCGGACATGACGTTTAGAATCAACAACAGCAACGTTCCCGGTTTCAACCAGCCGCTCGCTGAGAGTCCAGAGGACGGCTTGACCCCGCCCCCTCTGCCCCCCCGCTCACCCATCCATGACCCCGCCTCCTGCCGCTCCACTGCGGAGGACAAAGAGGAGGAAGAGGTGCGTCCATCCGCCTCAGCACCCAAGGACTACTTTTCAGAGGAGTTCCCCCCCTACCCGCCGCCACCGTACCCGACGTGTGGCGATGGGGAGCAGGGAGACGACGCCTTCAGCCTGCAGCCGCCGGAGGTCACGGGACAGGTCACAGTGCCCCCGGTGGGTTTAACCACGATCCTGATTCCTTTTAAAGAGTCACTTCATCCAGACGGTTAAAGGAACTCTGTACTTTCTCTCTTCTCTTCCTGTCGTTTCTCAGGGAAAGAAGTCGATCCTTCGCAAAGGAAACTCAGAGCGGAACGACCGCGGCACGAGGGTCAAGTTCAACCCTCTGGCCCTGCTGCTCGACTCGTCGCTGGAAGGCGAGTTCGACCTCGTCCAGCGGGTCATCTACGACGTGAGTCACACCGCTGCTGGTTCAGAAGACATCACGAGCGAACGTTTGCAGATCTACTCACATTTAACAAACACAGGAAGGGAAAGTTAAAGAATAAAGGAAGTGTTGCATCTAGAAATCAATTTATGTTCCTAATCTGGTTGGATTGTGTTTAAAGATGTTTGTATCTGTTTTTTTATTGCTAAGACTCCAATTAAGATCCAGGTGATCACAGGGAACATTTGTCAGATTCAGCTTGAACTTTTCCTTCTCAAAGATAAAAACTTCTGTCATGAAACGTTTGTAATCATCCTCATGACTCCACGATATTTGAAAAATTCGTAATCCCATGCTTGTCCTGCAGGTGGAGGACCCCAGCATGCCGAACGATGAGGGCATCACAGCGCTGCATAACGCCGTCTGTGCCGGCCACACCGAGATCGTCAAGTTTCTGGTTCAGTTTGGTGTCAACGCCAACGCTGCAGACAGCGACGGTTGGTGAGTCTGAACCTGAACTTCATCAGAGTCCAGTCCTGCTGGCACTCCAACCGAGAGAGCAGCGGTGATGTGGGAGCTGATCCAGATGTCTTGGACGAGTCATTGTGAACCATCTTTCAAGCTTCTTCTCCTCTCTCTCCTCATCTCCAGGACTCCCCTCCACTGTGCCGCCTCCTGTAACAACGTTCAGGTCTGTAAGTTCCTGGTGGAGTCGGGGGCGGCGGTGTTCGCCACCACGTACAGCGACATGCAGACGGCTGCTGACAAGTGTGAGGAGATGGAGGAAGGCTACGCTCAGTGCTCTCAGTTCCTCTACGGTGAGAAAAAAACATCACGCATCACAGTTGTTGGAACTTGAGGGTCCCCCTGAAGCTCACAGGTTAAAGGAGACGTTAAAGGTCCTGAAGGGGGTTCAGAAAAAAACCACAGGGAGTCCTGAGCTCTGAAGAGATTTTTGAAAGACTTTTAATGAGTATTCGGGTATTTGGGGAAGATCAGTGATTTCCTGAGTGGGTTTTGGAGTTTTTTACAGAAGTTCTGAGAAATCATGTCAAAAATCCAGGATTCTTTAAAGATCTGAGGGGAAACAGTACCAAACACGGGAGACATGACATCTCTGAAACTGAATCCAACGAAGTTATTCTGATAAAAATCAGGATGACGTCAGTGGTCATCTCCTGTAGTTCTGTTTTAAATCCAAAGCAACTTTCAGGAACAACTAAAACAAACATTTATGGGTTCAAATTAGGACTTTAAAGCATTGAAAAGGTTTCAGGAGTCGCTGGCACAAAATGAAGGCACATACAGATGTTCCCTGCAGGTGTGTCAGAGTCCTTGAGAGGGTTTCATGATGGTCCTAAATCCAGGTGTTATTCTAGCAGCTCCTCTCTGTTTGTGTCCTGGCAGGCGTCCAGGAGAAGATGGGCGTGATGAACCGGGGTGTGGTGTACGCCTTGTGGGACTACGAGCCTCAGAACGACGACGAGCTCGGCTTCAGTGAGGGCGACTGCATGACGGTGCTGAGACGGGAGGACGACGTGGAGAAGGAGTGGTGGTGGGCGAGATGTGGCGACCGCGAGGGCTACATCCCCCGCAATCTGCTGGGGGTGAGCCATCTACACCGAGCTTCTCCTTTGAGAGCTGACGGACACATTTAGCCTGGAAACACTGGTGGCCGATTTGTTGATTTTGAACGATCGAATTTCAGAGAATTTTTTAGATTCAAGTACAAAGAAACTATGAAAGAAACCAGCTGTTAACTGACCAACGCTAGCAAGTTTCCTGCACGTCGTTATGGATCTGCCTCTGATGGACTTGGTGTTTGGTTTGGTTGTTTAGGTTCGGCCTGACCTGGTTCTAACACAGACATAACCAGATCTTAACCACAGTGTTGTTTTATCATTTACCATAAAAATGTCAGGGTGAACCAATCAGAGGCAGAGCAGTGTGAATCAAAGCCTAAGCAGGAAGAGTCTTACCAAGAAAAGCAGTTTTCTGCATGTTAGCGGTTAGCTCGTCGCCTCAAGCGAAAATGTCCCCGAGCTTTAGAGACTGAGGCTGGATTATGTGCAAAACTACAAAATTAGTGACTTTGAAAATAATTTCCATGATTTGTTTTTTTTCGTAAATGTCCTCGAATGTGTCCTGAACAAAACTACGTTGTGACGATCAGAGAGACCAACTCATCATTCAGCAGGTCGCTTTAGTGTCACGTCTTTGTGCTTAAGTCTCGTGTCAGTTTAGTCAAAATTAAATCTATATCTCCGTCCCTTTGTGTGCAAATATACGGAAACTGTGCCTCGGTAAAATAAAATGTTTGAATTTAAACGACGTGACGTGCTGCTCCGTTCACTGGGAATTGAACCATCGACCTCCGTCTGCTGTTTCCTCCAGTTTTAATCAGGTTTTCTGTTACTCAACAGTCTTATGTAAGAGGGTTCACCGCTTCAGTTTTATCTTAATGACGTTTTAATGAGAAACTTGTCTTTTTCTTTTTTTCTCAGCTGTATCTGAGGATCAGACCGCGGCAGAGGAGCCTGGCTTAACCGACAAATCCTTCAAAAGCCCCAAATGTTGTGAGGACGAGCGAACGCCTGGACTCAAAATGTCAGACGTCAAAAAACAGAAACAGATGTTTTCTGAGCTGCAGATTCACAACCTCAGCACAAAGAATGTGAAAACGGTTCAGACGAACACATGTTCACTTCACCAAAACTCATCAGAAGATATTTGACTTTTCATTTCAGTGATTTTTTTTATCTTTAAAAGGAGCAAAAAAAGAGTAAAAATTCTTTAAGGTTAATTTTGTGTTTTTTTTAAAGTTTTATTTTACAGATTGAAAGTTGAAACGAAAATCTGCCACAAACATCCCAAATGTTGGACACAAACCTTGTTACAATCAAGATTTTACTGGTTCTGCATTTAAAAAAATGTAGCAAACGTTAGAGACAATTCATACAAGTTTTGGTGTGTTTTACCAAATTTGTTGGAGTTTTATCAGCCTGTTATTTTTATGCACTAAAAGTGTCTCTTTTTTTTGTGAAGCCGCAAAAGTTTTTGGTGCAAACGAGATAAAAAACTGAGAGAGGAAGATTAAAAACATAAAAAACCTTCCTTTGGTCGCTGCAGAGTCCAGATTTAGTTTCAGCAGGTTGTTTTCATGTGTTTTAACACTTCTTACATAAATTATTTTTAGATTTTGTCGTGCACCTTTGCAGATGTGAGTCCAGACTCAGTTTGTTAACCTTAGTTTGATTTTTGTGGCATAAAAGCTTCACAAACAGGATCTGTGTTAGGAAAAGCACTTGTTTTTAAAGAGGAAGTTAAGTTCTTTTGTTATTGATGTTTATTTACAGCAGATGTCCTAAAGTGAAGGTTTAATCCTGAAATGTGAAAACTGATTTTTTTTTTCTAACTCAGTACATTATTACATCGTCCAAAAATAAAAGCTTGATCGATCTTAAATCAGCTCACCAGTTGTCTATAAATCAAGCTGTGTTTTTACTTCTGGTGAAGGTGGCCAGCAGTTTCCATCCGTTTTCAGTCTCTGTGCTAAGCTAAGCTAACACAGCCTGGATCTTCTCTGTACTGTAAACACACTGTCATCTGACTCTGAGGAAGACGGAGAACAAGATGAACAAAATAAAGACGACTTCATACCTTCTTTCCTTTTGTGATTCACTTTCTGAAAGAAAAAGGGGAAACAGATTCAGTCACGTTTCATTTTACACTGTAAAGTTTATTTCTTAGCTTGCAGGACGGTCAGGAAACAAGCCGGTAAATCCGCTGCTGTCTGTTTGAATGCTGAGCTGCAGGGTTCGAGTCAGACGGTCGCCTCAGCTCTGCAGATCTCAGACCTGCATCAACACACATGCAGAATCAGAAGTGCAAAGTCGACAGTATGCAGTTTCAAAAGCTACACAGGATCCATGGAAAGTACATTCGATATTTGAGCTTACAATTGCACAGAACCTCAGAAAAAACAGATGAAGAACTGCTTCAACACTGACACATAATTCACATCTTAAACGAGAGGATTAGAGTTCTTCTGCCAGTCAAAGAGCATGCAGGTTATGATACATCAAACCTACAAACTGTAATATCATCACTACACATGAACAGACTGGAAACCCATGAGGCAAACAGTTCAGTGTCAGTTTTTTGTAAATGCAGATATTAAAATATACAGGCTTCAACAGTTCGAAAGCAACTGGAGTGAAAAAGCCGAACGAAGGACATGAAACTCCACGGACTGAATGTAAGGCTGCGAAGTGTAGAGAAACACCACATCTGTCCAAGAACATGAAGGTTCAACCATAAAACACATCGATGCAACAAAGAACTGTCTGAAGAGCAAACAGCTGCTGAAGCTTCCTGCAGTACTTCATCAACACGTCCACCTCCAGAGTCGAGGTTGGTCGTCTGAGGGCCGAGTGAGCAGAAACAAACTGAACGGACCAACATCTGCTCGTCCCATCAGGCACTGCGAAGCTGTCAGCTGGTGTCTGAGGAGATCCAGAGCCGCGCCGACCGGACGGACAGGAGTCTTCAAGATGATCAACGGTGGAAAAAAGTGCAAAGAGAGCAGAGTTCAACAGAAAGAGAAGCTGTGTGTTTTAGAGTAAAATACAAAAACAACAGAGTTTTAATCCTGACAGATCGAAACAGCGTGAACTCTGCTGAGCCGCCAAGGTGTCGAGCATCCACACAGGGCGAAGCTAACAAGCTAACTAGCCACAACAGTCTGCTTTCAAACCAGCAGTCAGCAGGGCAGCTAGCTTAGATGCTTCTGGACAAAAAGTGAACAGTTTCCTGTTGAACCATCAGTCGAGCAATAAACTAACTGACTGAAAGACAATTAGTTGTCTACTATTTTCTTATTAATATCTGCTGATTTGAGCTTCAGTATCGTGACGGTTTCTTGTTTTTTGTGTCATTTCTGACAGTAAACGGAGAGTTTTTAGGTTTTGGGCAAAGACACAGGAGACACACAAGCAGCTGCAAACTCATTACAGTTTAAAGCTGAACTCTAAAATATTTAAAAAGTTAACTTTGCAAAGCAATCTGCCACCAGTAATTCATTTTCTGAGGTGAATCTGAGCCCAAATGAAGTTATCTTGCACAAATTAGCATCATGTTACAGTCTGTTCTGTTGTCAGAGAAGTCCGTCTCATCCGTCTCAGTGAACTCAGAGCGAAAGCAGCCGATCGCTGATGAGACAAGATAAGATTTTCCTCTATTAGACCCACGATGGAGAAATTTGCAATCAAACCTCTGATGTTTCTCTGCTTCTCTGTTTCATATCTTTGTGCCTGTACAAAACATTTGAAGACGTCACACTGGACTTCTGGGAAACTGAGGGACATTTTCCACCATTTTCCTGAAATTTTGTGGACAAGAGGAGCTAAAAGTTTCTAACAGATGAATCAGAAAAGAGACTAAAAACACCTTCCTGCTGCTGGTTGGAGAGCACAAACTGTTTTTCTTCAAACTGACCCTCGACAGCCACCGTACTGCGTTAAAAAAACATTCACATTTTGAAGTTTCTGGGCTGAAACATGCAAAAGCAGCTTCATGGTCTGAATGTTTGATGAAATCCACCTCAGACTGTGGAGAAGAAACCACACGTCCTCCTCCTGTGTGCAGACGTTTGTTCAGACTCAATCCGTCCTCCTGCGCTGAGTGTCGAGGTGAAGCAACATTCCTCAAATCCCCCAAAATAATCCTCCTGTCTTCTCACGACGGCGGTGGCGCTGAGAAAAAAGAGCCTCTTTAATCAAACAACATCAGATTAACGTCCAGGCTTAAGTCCCCGAGGTCAGCCAGCTTTAACTGAAGACACGAGCGTCTGCTGGGAGGAAGAGGACCATGATGATGATGATGATGACGATGATGGTGGTGGGCTCTCTGACAGCTCAGCGGGGTGAACGAGGACAGAAGTATAGATCCAGGAGGATTAACGTGCCGACATGTGGCGGCAGAATAAACCCGATCAGAGTCAAAGTTCACACGAGGCTCCACATCTGCCCATCCTGTGATGGAGGACGGAGAGGAGGAGCTCCTCAGTGCTCCTGCAGGTTCTGGTCGTGGTTCTGGTTCTGGTCGTGGTTCTGGGAGGGGGGCAGCAGGCGGCTGACGTGGCCGATGCCTTTGGTGACGCCCTCCCTGAAGAGCAGCTTGGCGCCCAGTCGCAGGTACTCGGGGTGTTTGATGAAGCGGAAGCGGACCACGGCTCTCTCACCTGTGCGCAGCTCATCCTGCAGCAGCACACACACACACACACACACACACACCGTTACACACAAACAGCCACTAGATGGCGATCTGACCACACCTTTTCTGAGATGAACCCACCTTCCCGTGGAGGCACTCGACGGTGGCCGTCTGCCTGACGTTGCCGACGTGCACGGTGACCTGCGACCCGCGGCGGAAGGTCTTAGCGTGGAAGAGCAGGACGATGGCGGCCTCGAACTGACAGCAGATGGTCGGGTTCATCTTGGGACTGACCATCACCATGCCCTGCAGCAGCCAATCAGAAATCACTGTCATTGCACGCTGACAACACGCTGACTCAGAGGCGTGAGGGTCCTGAACCCGCCGCCTCTCTGACAGCACAGGCTGCTGTCTGCTGCCGCTTTCTCTGTGGTTCTTTTTCTTTGTCGTTTAAAACATCGGCTCAAAGCTGCAGACCAACCAGGTGAGACTTCTGCACCTGGAACGAAGCACGTGTGCTAAACGACTCCCAGAGAGGACGGAAACAGCAGAAACAGTCAGACGATACACGAGTCAGATTTTAAAGAAACTCTGATTTCACAGATTAATGTCCTTCTGAACCTGGATGGTAAATATTTGACTGTATCATAAATATTATAAATCTATATTTTTTAACTTTGGAGGCAAAGTTATGAGACAGAGGGAGGAAGCTGAAGACGTTCACTCTTTCAGATCTGCAGAACTCTGGATTTTATTCCAAGAGACGAATGTTTGCACATTTTTTGGACTCGACTTCTCGCAGATGGCTGAGAGACTTTCACAGGTTCTGGACGGATTAAATGTGCAAACAAAAAAGTAAATATGAGCATTTGGTCAAAGATTTAACAAGTACGAAGGTTCTGTGTGATAAAGTGCTTCGCTGTGAGTTCAGGATCTATCTTTCGGTCACGTGACCTCTGACCTTTCGCAGCAGCGAGCGGTCGAAGTTTCCCAGAGCCAGCGTGGCCGCCTGTCCGGCCCTCAGCACCCTGCAGGCCGAGCGGTTCCTCTGGATGCTCCCCACCTTCAGGCGCAGGAAACGGCCCTCGTCGGTCGGACCGACCACCAGCCTCTCGCCCTCCCGACACACTCCACTGCAACACACACAGTCATGTGACCGCTGCCACACACCTGCAACACACTCAGTGCAGTTACACGACAGAGAGCTGCAGAGACACGACGGGGTCACACACGTTTGAGGATCATCAGGGTTAAAGAGCAGCCGTCTGATTGGACCAACCGTCTGTGACAGGAGACGCTCAAACAGCGGCGCGTTCAGATCACATGACGACACGTGAGGAAGGACTCCGGGTCAATAAGATCTGAACACGACCAGGTGATGTGTTTCCTCACCTGTACAGAGTTCCTCCAACCACAGTCCCCACATCCGGAACCGAGTAGATCTCATCCACCTGCACGCACACACACAGACACACACACACACGCACACACGCAGACACACACACACACGCACACACACACATTTTTATTGCAGAGAATTTTCTGAATTCTATTAATAACGTGAAATGATTTTTATTATCGTCACACAAATGAAGCATCACTGCAGAGTTTTTAATCAGAAAGACAGAAACTGTTTGAATAATTCAAACTTTCCAAGACTTTCCAGGACATTTTCAAAGACTTCTCATGCATCAACATCACGTCACATGCAGACAAAAACATCACGACAAGACTTTCAGAATAAAACATCTACGACAAGGAAAAACATTAGATCACCTCTTGCAGAACAAGTTTAATCAGGAGTTTAAAGAAAAATAGTAGCAGGACAGTGAAGTGTATTTGTGTGTGTGTGTGTGTGTGTGTGTGTGTGTGTGTGTGTGTGTGTGTGCATGTGTGTGTGTGTGAGTACCTGGAACTCGGTGAGCTGCTGCATCAGCTCCTCCTGCTCCTTGCTGTTGCTCAGTGGAGGGAGGATGTTTAAGAAAACCTTCAGGAGGTCCAGACTTTCTCCAGACACACTGGACAGAGTGAAGATGGGCGTGATGCTGCAGAAACACACACACACACACACACACACACACGCACGCGCACACACACACACACACAGATGTTCTGGTTTCATTTCCTGATTTCTGTCCTTCCTGCTGTGTTTCAGTAACGATGTCAGAGGTCATGAGGTGACCTGCCGCAGCGGTTGCAGTGATAGCTGCAGTGTTAGCAGCAGTGTTAGCGTTGATAGCTGCAGTGTTAGCAGCGGTGTTAGTAGCTGTGTTAGCAGTGTGTTAGCAGCAATGTTAGCAGCAATGTTAGCAGCAGTAGTAGCATCAGTGTTAGCTGCAGGGTTAGCAGCAGTGTTAGCAGTGTGTTAGGAGCAGTGTTAGCAGCAGTATTAGCAGTGTTAGCGGCGTTGGCTGCAGTGTTACCAGCAGTGTTAGCGTTGTTAGCTGCAGTGTTAGCAGCGGTGTTAGCAGTGTGTTAGCAGCATTGTTAGCTGCAGGGTTAGCCGTGTGTTACCAGCAGTGTTAGCTGCAGTGTAAGCAGTGTGTTAGCAGCAGTGTTAGCTGCAAGGTTAGCAGCAGTGTTAGCTGCAGTGTTAGCTGCAGTGTTAGTAGCAGTGTGTTAGCAGCAGTGTTAGCAATGTGTTAGCTGCAGTGTTAGCTGCAGCGTTAGCAGCAGTGTTAGCTGCAGTGTTAGTAGCAGTGTGTTAGCAGCAGTGTTAGCAATGTGTTAGCTGCAGTGTTAGCAGCAGTGTTAGCTGCAGTGTTAGCAGCAGTGTTAGCAGCAGGGTTAGCAGTGTGTTAGCAGCAGTGTTAGCTTCAGTGTTAGCTGTGTGTCAGTGGTGTTTTCTCACCACGCAGACTGAGTGAACTGCTGAGCAGCCGTCACGGCGTCGTCGGGGTTCGACACCACCATGGGCACCTTGTTGCAGCCCGGCTGCTTCAGGATTCGCTCCAGCTGTCGGACAGTTCGCTCCACGGTGCCGCGGGAGCACAAGTCCACTTTACTGACCACGATGAAGATGGGAACTTTAAGCGCCATGGCCAGGCCCAGGTGCTCCCGCGTCGTACCGGCTGGATAGAGAAGAGACAAGAACACTGTGAGCATGATGACGTCAAAATAAAATACTTCATTACCCAGAAGCCATCAGGCAGGAACCAGAACAGAATCATTCATTTAATTCAACCTTTTATTTTTAACAGTCTGTGTGTTTTTTGTGAATATTCTTGTTGATTTTTTTTGCTGCTGAATTTAAAATCATCATCTTATTAAATAGATTCAAATTTAAAAATGAAGTTCAGCAGGTAAAGAAAGTCGTTCTGAAAGGTTCACTGAGTTCATTCAAGACTTAGAAACATTTTAAACCAAATAAAACACATTTTTACTTCATTACAACTTAATAAACTATGAAGTATGATGGATAAGAAGTGGGATGCCTACATTTTTTTATCAAAATAACACATTTTTACCTTTACTCTTGTTTTATTTATACATAATTAAATATTTGTGACCTGAATAAATGCCATAAAGTGGACAGACAGACTACAAATAAGTTTCCACTCAAATCTTCATGTGTGCATCCTGAGCTGATGACTCTGAATCAAACAGCCTCCTGCAGAAAATTCAACCTTTTTTAATCACAAAACTGAGACTTTACATCGTCTTTCGTCTCTTCACACACACAGAATGTGAAATCGATCCAAACAACAGAGTCCACGTTATAAACCGGCTCTGACTCCCTGAACGGTTCAGCTCTGACCTCTAGTGGCGACTCCACAGTACTGTCTTTAAAATACAGACTGAACAGATTTCAGAAGGAGATGAGACGGTCGAAGTGAAGAACTTCCAGAAACACTGATGTTCTTCTGCATTAAACCAATAAACCAAACATTTCATATTTTACTAGTTTTTTTAAACTTTAGAGATTAAACCATTAAACATTTTGGAAGACTGAAATCATTTTTAACTGCAGGTCTGAACATGTTTACGGCATTAACCAGTCCCTCCAGGAATTCACGATGTTGGGATCGCAACAATTCACGAAAATTCAACCAATCTCCGTGAATTCTGCGCGACCTTGCAGTTTTGTCCAATCACCGCCACTTTTCCACAATTTTGGCCAGCCTCCCGTCAGTTCCACCAATCATAGCAGTCCCCAGC
>JAUZTA010000024.1:9406406-9419296 GCA_034780835.1 Ctenochaetus striatus
CTGATATTCACATTCAAAGTCTGAGAGAAAAAACAGAAGAAACTCTGATTTCCAGGAGCTTCATTTGATTATTTGTCATTTTATTCATTATTAAGTGAACCACAAACCTAAAAATTTAAGTTCTTTGGTTAAAAAAAGCAGCTGAATCTGCTTTAACATGAAGTGTTGGATTCATGAGAAGAAACATAAAATAATAAAAATGCTGTAATTGAACCAAAAGGCTTTAATCTTTATTAAAATGAAGGAGATGCAGCGACTCCTCCTTCATTTCCTCTCTGTTCTTCTTTACAAATCATTAGAAAACTGAACAAAACAAAATACAAAAGTCTGAATTTGTCATTAAAAGTCTCACATGAGCAGAAAACAACATTTAATAAATCAAACATGACGTCAGATTTAAAATGCAGGATTTCAAAAATCTAAAAGAGGAAAAACTTTTCATGCAGAAACTTGAAAAAAGAGACTAAAAACATTTGAACAAACAGACGAATGAAAGAAAAGAAAAAAGGACTAAAATGTTCAAACACTTGAAGAATTTGACAGAAATAAATGAAACAAGGCTCAAGTCACTTTTGTTCATCAGACTTTGCTTCAGTTTTTCTGCATCAAAGATTTATTCAGAAATTCTTCAAGTTTTTAAGACAATAAAAACATTAAAAAGTCTCAAAGCACAAAAATCAGATTTTCTGTGGAACAAACAAACAAACTCTTTGGAGGGTTTTTTTCCTTTTAAAGGAGTTTTTCACATGTGGAAACAGACTCTGGATGTTTGGTTTCAAACTCATCAGCTCACCTGAAGCTTGTTGTGTCTCGTGTTTGAACATTTTAAACTCACTTGGACTCTTCGGTTTCTCCGACTGAGTCGCTGTTTGTTCCGTCTGTTCGAGTCCGTCACTCGTTCTTTTCCACCTTCATCAACTGATTCTGTTCCCGTTCACACATGGACGTCTGAACCTTTCCAAGCCCAGAATGAACCAGGAAGAAATCAGGTCTGGATTTTGTGTGTTGTGCAGCGCCCCCTGTTGGTTACAGTGGTTCCACTCAGAACTGGTGGAAACGCAGACCGGAACCAAGAATCCTGAACAGAACCAGTTTAAAACCAGCAGCTCCTTCGCTGGAAAAAAAGCTCAACAATCTTTGCAGTTTTATTTGATCAGAATCTCATTTTCCTGCTTCGTCAGCTGCTTCAACATGAACTGATTTTAGCTTCTTCTGACCAGAATGGGACATTTGATGCTGATCAGGTAGTTTAGTGTGGAGAGTTTCTGCACTGCAGAGGTTTAAACAGTCAAACATCAACCTTCAGTGAGTTTTGTGTCCATCAGCAGGCAGAATGAGCCGTCAGCTCCTGTTTCACACAGAAAAACAGTCAGAAGAAGCTTCTTTTCTCTGATTTCTGAGCAGATTCAAAGACTTTGTGAACTCTGGACATCACAGATCATTTTGTCATCAGGACGTGAATCTAAATGTGTTTCATGTCAGACTGAAGTTCAAACCTTCAGCTCCTGATCTTTTGTCAAATGATCCACACAGACGACGACAAAGACTGAAGTTTGAACAGAGACTCAACTTCTGCTTTTCCTCCCAAAACCTGAAGCTCATTTTTACCTGACAAACATGTTGATCTCGTCTTTCTACAAGACAAATATGTCAGAAGATCAGCATCATCACAAACAGACATGAGAAACATCAAAACAGAATAAATATGGGCAATAATTCTCTAAAAAAGCATGAAGTGAGATAATAAATCTGAAGGCACTTCCAGAGCGTTCGTCCCCTCTGAGTTCATCTTTAATCTGATGGCTGTGAATGTGTTAAAGAACTGGACACTGCACCACAAGATGGCGCTCCATCTTTCCAATGAAACTCAGTGAATGGATGAACTTGAAGGTTTCCTGGTGTTTCTCTCTGATGTCCTGCAGGTAAAAATCTCCTTTTGGGTCGTCGTTCAGCTCAGTGACGATTACAGACACACTGAGTTTTCTGTCTTTAAGTTTCCTTCTTTTATTTCACTTTGAGTTTTTTCCTTCTGTTGCCTTCCTTCCTTTTTTATTTCATCACCTGAAGTCAAACTTCTGTTTGTGACAAAGACAGTTTGAATAAAGACGTTTAAAACCTCAAAGCCCCAAAATGATTTGGACAGAAAGTGACTGACATGTAGATTCACATAAACGTCATAAACCTGATGTTTAGAATAAAAAAAGGCCGTGGAGTGAAACTGGTCTCTGACACAGTAAATCCTCTCTGTGAGCTCATGAATTCATAAATCCAAGTATTTTTCAGTGTAACAGAGAAGCAGAATAAGAACCATGTGATCATTCTGAGTCTGAATGTCAGAATTCACTCTGACAAAATGTCAACATGCACAGAGTTTGTACATATGTTCTGTATGAAGAGTCTGAGGACAAATATGTCAAACAGCCACATGTTGAGAGATGTTACTGTTTTCAGATCTTGAGTGTTATTTTTGTAGGTTCGGTCGTTGTTAAGGAGACACTGAAGGCAGCACACGTTTGACACTGAAGCAAGAGAAACACAAACATCAGGAGATGAAGCAGGTTGAAGAACTCAGAAGACAAGAAGATCAAACAGAGACAGTTGGTAAAGTTATCATCCATGTCTCATCCCACTGAAGACTTAAACGTCTCCAGACGTCAATCACAGTTTAAATATCAGCTGCCTTTATTACATTTGACCTGCTGTTCTTCCTGTAGTTGTTACACTCAGTTTTCATGTGAAGGACCAGAAACTGACTTGTGGCTCATCACAATGTTTTTAAAGAGGAAAGTTTGATTTTATTTCAGATTGTCTTTATTTTGTTGTGTACACAAACAATTCTTCTGTCTTTGTAAAAAGAGTCACACACGTTTACTGAGATAAGATGCTGACTGTGATCTCAGTGTGAAGACTCTGCTGTTACAGTTCTGTCTGTGCAGCCACATTGTGTTCATGTGTGGACTTTTCTTTACACTGCAAACGACTTTAAGACAGAAAAGAAGAAAAAAGAAGAAAAAAACAGCTCATTTGAACTGTTGGTTTTTATTTATTTACTTATTTATTTGTTGACACACCTGTAGTGAACAAACTTACAAAAAACCACTAGAGGGCAGCAAAGCCACTGTGCCAAAAAGGAGAGAGTAACACACTCAGAAAGACACTTTAATGCATCACAACTGTGCAAAGACACATTTCAAAATTAAAGTTTTTAAGTATAAAGTATTGTAGTTACACACTGTGACCACCAGAGGGCAGTGTACACTGATGATAGTTAACTTTAGATACATTACATGATTATAACTGCTCTCATAAACATGAACACAAACATTAATAAAAACAGCACAGACCAGCAAATGCAAATTCCTATTTTTTAAGTATAACCCTGAACACAACACTTCTGATCACCATTTTACTTTGGTACCTGATTGCAAAAGAATATTGATAAGTGTGTATCTACACCAGAGGTGGAAAGAGTACTGAACATTTGTACTCGAGTACAAGTACTGTTACATTGCTTAAATTGTACTCAATTACAAGTAAAAGCACTAGTGTTAAAAAAATACTTAAGTAAAAGTACAAAGTACTCTTCTGAAAAACTACTCACAATATTAATTACTTTTTAACCGATGGATGTTTTATTGCGTCGTCAATAGCAGACATTCAATTCGATCCACCTGTATAAAATATCTACGTTCAAAGCACATTTCTCAGACGAGCAACGTATAGAAAAATCACACTAAAGCCATTTGTTTTGTGAACAAATGTAGATATAAAACAGGCATTTTGTTTGTTAAAAAAGGACAAAAATGTTTCTGAACCTGCACAGAACAGTTTAAACTTTTCCCAACACCCTGTGAACAACAGGCTACCTGCCTGTCTTAAACTTAGACATGCTAGCATTTCTGTCACACTTCACTTTGTGAACCTTCTGTTCAGTTTCAGCAGGAGCTGGTTTTCTAAGTTCACTGAGTCTATCCAGCTTCGTTTGGCTGTGAAGAGCAGACCAGCACAGCTAAAAAGTCGTTCACATGCAGCAGAGGCAGGCAGAGCTGCATTCAGCTTGAGGGAGAGCTTCTTAATGGCTGAGAAGGAGTGCAGCAGCTCCATGGTGTCTGTGGCAGCAAGATAACCATGAAGCTCAACTGGACTCTGCAGCCTTCTGGAGATCGGTCTGGAGAAGAAATCATCTTCATCTGATGACTCTTTGTGCTGATGCTCACTCTCATGCTCCGTCGTTTCAAGATGTTGTTTGATGAACATCAAGGCTGTAATTGCAAGTAGAAAACACAATTTTGTTCTTTAAATTTCAGTGAATATTCCTGAACACACAAACTTAAATCAGCTAATTCACAAAAAGAATTATTTGGTATTAAGGACAGACCATCAATAACTGACAACCTGTTAGGTGAGTCGTGACTGAAATTTTATCAATTATACTCACTTATACATGTGTTAAAACATAACAACACACAAAAACTACTCTAAACTTCTCGAGGAAGTTGTAGCATGAGCTGCGTTTTTTTGTATGGTCTATCTGTTGCACACCTACCTTAGAGCCTCTTCTCATGAATTTAACCAGACAGCGCTTAGGTGTATGGATCTCTTTTAACCCCTTGAACACTAATTTTTTAACTGTTTTTTAATCAGTAAACTCACAAACAGAACATATGAATTTTAAGAATTTATTAAACAAAATTCAGAATTAAAATTACTCAAAAAATAACCCTGCTTCCTATGCTTTAAAGTTTAGCAGATCTAAAAACCTCTCCTTTCAGGTTATTAACTCCAAATTATGACTATGAGCGATAAACACTCACCTTGTTAACTCAAATCCAGCAACTTTAAACCACCATAGCAAACACTAATCGCCATGTATCATTCCTATTTTCTGCAGATAATTATCTTAACTCTTAAACTAAGAAAATCATTGACATATCCCTTTTCATTTGGATCATTAAACACACACACAATTACGGTTAACATTTGAATGTGGGCCCACAAAAACAAACACAAAAGCCGGCATTAAATGAAACTAACCCCGTTGCAGGCCTGATAGAAACTGCATATGATGCACGAAGGATCGTTGGCGGCTCCGTGACGGCCGCAGGAACTCACCAATTGGGATCCCAGAATTATCAGTCTCCTTAATGAACCAGTGATGAACAGCGATGACAAAACTCCGTCACAGCCTCTGTCTTCACCAGCTCCGCCTTCTTTCCCTCATATTCTTTTTTCAGAGGAACAACATCATGTGTCTTGTGGTCTGAAACAGTGCAGAGCATGCAGACACACACCTGGTCGGTCTTACAGAACAGCTTCAGCAGTTCATCGTGCTCTATACACATCCTGCCTTCCAGGTTCTCCACAGGCTCCATCAGCTGGTGTCTTTTCAGGCCTGTAACTGTCAGATGAGGCTCCAGGTGAGTCTGACAGTAGGAGGTGAGACACACCAGGCAGGACTTGAAGGCCTTCAGTTTGGTTCCAGTGCAGACGTCACAGGGAACTTCTCCTGCTTTGGACTCTTGTTCCTTTGAGCTGCTGAAACTGGGTTTCTGCTGAGTCGACTGTTTGAACTGAGCAGTCATCTGAGATAACAAAGTGTTGACCTTCAGTTCAGGTCTTGTTGTAAATGCCTCTTTACACATGGGACACCGGCACCTGAAATTAACATTCCAGTGTGCAGAGATGCAGTTTTTGCAGAAGTTGTGTCCACATGATGTGGTGACAGGATCCGTGAAAACATCCAGACAGATGGAGCATCGAAACTGATCTTCAGAGGGCAGATAATTTGCAGCAGCCATTTCTGCACAGTGAGAACAAAAGTGAAGAAAAAGTTTTATTATCCATGAGTTTATTATTCATGTAAAATGCTCAGAAGTTTTGTGTTAAAGCTGGTTGTCACATAAACTCACCAGAGTTTAAGTCAGCTGTTGAGAAGTCCAGATGAACTCAGTTGAACACGTCTTCAGATGGAAACACAGACTCGTTCTGCCTGCAGCTCTGCTGTCACTCTCACACACTCTAAGTTTCATTTCTGGATTGTGACGTCGAAGCTTTCTTCCCGCCTCCTGAGTGTTGCTCCGCCTCTGACTGCAGCTCTGTTTGTGAGGCTGAGTTTCCTCCTTCAGGCTCAGACATGAACATCCTGATCCCACAGCCTGCCACAGTTCAGCTCTCTGATTGTCTTGTAATCTTCCTACTTTCGCATATAAATCTTGTACCTCCTTCTCTTCTGTAGTTGTTGCAAAATCAAAAGAAGAATTTTAACTCTTCCTCCACTGATATGATCTTTTATTATCTCCTTCCCGACTACAGAAAGGTAACACATCTGACACGACTGAGTGACAGGAATTTTAAAAACAAAACACATTTCCAAGGAATCTGCTTGTGCAAACTTCTCAAAAGCTGAACAGAAATTTGGCCTTGTGACTCAGGACCAAAAACCAAAGATTCTTTAAATGAGAATCGATGTTTGCATGTTGGCAACTTGACTCCTGGCCATTTCTTGTGGCTCTCAGTGGGAACACACTTGTCTCAACTAGCGATGTGGTGAAGATGATGAGAAACGTCTCTGAGGCCAAATAAAAACCCTTCCCCATAGTCTCCTTAACTTCTTCACATGAAGGTCACACGTTGAATATTTTTGGACTGTTTTCTGTACAAAAGTAACATTTGTAAGCTTCACCCTGTAAACTGTGATTTTCCTTCATGCATAACATCATTTTCGAGTTAAATTAGTTGAATAAAAATAAGAATCAAGAAATGAGGTGATGGGGAAAAATTAATGATTTTATTTTTCTTTTTATTTCTGTTAAACTAATTAGTGGTCGGTTTCACAGAGGTGTTTTGGTCTGCAGGTGATCTTTAGCTGCACAGACACTCAGGAGGTTGAGGGGGATGCACAGCCTCATTTTGGAAGGAGCTGCTGCTTCCGCTGTGCAGGATGGCAAAAGCAACAACATCTGAAATTACTTCTCTTCTTTCACTTCTCTGCTTCCCAGCAGTCAAGTTTATACAAAGATTATTCAGATTTCCTGTGTCTGACTCAGAGATCTGCTGAAACACTTGGCTAACTATCCAGTTAAATATTTGTCATTTTTAGCAAAAGGTCAAATGTTCTCTGGTTCTAGTTTGCGATTGTTCCAGTTCTCTGTCTGATTGAGTGTAAACTAAATATATTAATGTTGTGAACAAAAAGAGGAAGCAATCTGAAGATATCATTTTAAGTTTGGGAAAACTATGCAAACCAGCAATTGTGTAGTCAAACTGTCATAACAGACTTATTCATAATGAACATAACCATAAGAAGTTTATTGATTGAGCAATTTATTGATGGACAGAAAAATGATTGCTTCTGTTTTGATGATCAATTCATTGTTTAAGTTATTTTTTGAGCAAAAAATTTAAAACATTTCCTGGTTCCAGCTGCTTAAATGTGAAGATCTGATGTTTTTCTTTGTTTCTTTCAATCATAAATAAGAAGTCTTTGTGATTCTGTTCCTGCAGGATGTTTCTCCTCCAGCTCTTAGATGGAGGGGAAAATGGAAATGGGCTCCAACTTCCTGGGCTAACATGAAGGTAGAGTGAGTCTGTTGGTGCTGGAGGCTGGAAGGTGGAGCGATGGGAGAGGGAACGATGGGTAAAGTAGGTCGGAGATGCAGAGGCAGTCGAACATGAGAGCATCATCCTCACCTTTCAGCTGAGCTACAAGCAGTGCTGCAGAGCCGGCAGGATGACGCGGAGCATCACACAAATGTTGATGTTTGGGATTTAATCTGTTTAAGCACTGAAACAGTTTGATGAAGAATCGAGTAGTCAAAATCCCCCTTTGCATAAAATTTGGGCAAAAAATCATGATACTATTTTAAATTAAAGTACTTGACTTGCAAGAGACAGATTTCTACCAAATGGTCAAAACTGAAGCAGGGCAGGCTGGGATATCCTGATTTTCAGCCACGAAAATGGGTCAAGCTCCAAAAACACTACACATCAAAAAGAATGTTAAAATTATTCATTGGAAAAGTCATCTGTAACTATCTGAAAGTGCCAAATACATTTGATGGAGTGAAAAGCAGAATAAATCTCTAGAATGTTGTGGATCGAGAGGAAATTAAAATGCTCCAGTAAAAATACGCCTACATGAAACTTTTGTCTCATACGAAATAAGTATTCCTTATATCACTGATTTATTAAGATGCCACAAACATAGAGCCTCTTGGCAGACCGTAGTTTGTTTGACTGAAGGTTCTTACTGTATTAACACCGGTACTTTATTTTTTAGGATTTAACCGGAAGTAAACACTATTTATGTTCCGCTAACAGGAAGCCGAAGTGGGATGCTGCTGCACGAAAAGTTCTCGAGTCATGAATCATCTTTAAATAATGACCACGGCTCTGTGATGGGATTTGGATGTTTAAATGTCCGTGTGAGGGTCTTCATACATCGGGCTGGTGCGTTCAGCGACCCGCTCCGGTTTTTAAAGCCGCTGTTAGCCCACGGATGCTAACTTTAGCTAGCCCGAAGCTAACTCACCGCAGCCACCAGCTCATCGCACAGCAGGACGAGCCGAGCTGACGGAAGTCCTCCTGTTTCCTGGTGGTTTTTATTTCCCCCCTGAGCACCACAGGCACCGGGAGGGATGTGGAGAGTAACTTTACAAGCGCTCGGTGTTCTGCTGTTGGCCTGGTTCTTCGGGAACTTTGTTCTGGGCTGGTTTCAGCAGAACAACGTGAGAACGCAAACGCAGCAGAGCGAGCAGCCGAGAGGAGCCGCCGACAGCCAGGACCAGAGCTGCTTCTGCCATGTGAGTGCCCGCAGCTCCCCGCAGCTCGCCGCCCGTGAGCCCCGCAGCTCCGCGCAGAGGTCGGTGTGTGTGTTGTGGTTTCGCGTGGAGCTCTGAACGTGGCAGCACGAGACGAAAACAACCACCATTCAGAAAATCTTCTAGCATTTTCCGCTGTCATCTTAATTTGACGTCACCGTGTTGCGTTTACGGGCAGCGGCCATCGATCTCTGTCTGAGTGTGGAAGTCCCATAAACGGTTTTTATCAGTTTCTTATCTCTGTAACTCTCTGAAATGACATGAATCCTTTATATTTAACACACAGTGTCGACAAAAACGATAAAGCAAGGGTTTTATGTATTTATCCACGAAATGAGGCCGTGTTTATTTTTTAAAATGAGACTTCTTGTGAAAGACAGCGTTTATACGTCAAAAATATAACATTTTTAATACGGATTTACAAACATATAATGAAACTAATGACGGTTACTTTGCACTTTGTAACTTCCCACATTTTACTGCGTAACTGCCTGCTTGCGTAACTCAACTAATAATGAACATTTTTGCACTTTTAAGGGCAAAAAAGTGGAAAAATGCGGTAAAATAAGAACTAATTTATAAATAAATTCAAAAAAGAAAATTACAGGTGTTGAGCCCAAACTGCTGTTATTTTCACAGCGAAGCGCCGAGTAGAAAAGCGTGGTGTCCTGTGATTGGCTGTGGCAGAGCTTCCGCCTCACGCCCTCTCACGGGAGTTGTAGTCTTTTGCGCCACGTCCAACGCCTGCTCCCTGCGGCTCAGACCCGGAAAAGAACTACAGAGCGGAGAGCGCCGGCTGAGGGGGGGCGGGGTTTATTTTGACAGCTGGTTGTTTGGAGGCGGGGCCCGGGCCGCGCGTGCAGCTGGAGGTCCGGAGTGACAGCTCAGCCCGCAGACCGAGCCGCGGCTCTGACAGACGGGTTCACTGAGAGGAAGTCTGAGCTCGAAGTGAGTTGAGATACAGAAAGCGGAGCGGGGACCATGGACAGCATGCTGAGGGGGGCTTTCCTCTGCCTGCCCCTCCTGACGCTCGGGGGGCTGCTGCAGTCAGAGGTCAGCCGGGATTCGGTTTGTGTGATGTGTGTTTTACCAGACTGAGACTTTCCAGCTGTTTCTGTCTGTGACCGACTGACTGCAACATCAGGAGGAAGTTCACCCCATCGGACCGCTCGTGTTTGAGTCTCATATCTTATTTTGTCAAACAACTTTGTTTAAATTTCTTTTCTATTTTTAAAATAACTTCCTCTGCAGTTATCTGAAAGTAACTTTGTTTTGCACTAATTATTGCTGAAATAGGAGCGTTTTTTAAAGACGTGTTCAATTTTAACCCAGCTGATTATAAATTATCTGTGAAGTTATCACTTGAAACCTGATTCATCACTTTATGTTGTGACCATATGTTGAACCGTGTGTTTTTTCACACCACAAAAGTCCGACAGTGATGTGAAGTAACCGCGGCCGAGTCAGCGCGTGAACACATGAAAAAAAACTCTGATTTGGTCACTCCGTATTTCACAGGTGAGCCGGTGTTTTTAGTCGGAGCGGAGCAGCTGCTCATGCAAATAACAACCAGCAGAGACACGCAGATAACAAAGTTTTGAATAGACTTTGAATCATTTGTCTTTGGTCGCATAGAGACTTTTTATTGTGTCAGCGAGGTCGAAGGAAACTGTGACGGCTGATTTGTTGGATCAAACAGTGAGAAAATACATTTAAGTTTAAACTTATAATGACATTGATCACGAGCCGGGGCCGGTGTTTAGTTGTGCTCTCTGAAGAACACAAAAGAGCCAAACAGACGCTTGACTCTGTGTTTTCAGCAGCGGTTCGGTCTGCAGGTGAGCGGCGTTCACCTGCCGCTGCAGCAGGTGG
This sequence comes from Ctenochaetus striatus, assembly GCA_034780835.1. NCBI lineage: Eukaryota > Metazoa > Chordata > Actinopteri > Acanthuriformes > Acanthuridae > Ctenochaetus > Ctenochaetus striatus. The sequence goes on from JAUZTA010000024.1 coordinate 9,417,098, forward strand.
AGTTTAACAATAAGCCTGTTAACCACGACGGCCCCACTTTTAATGCCTTCCTCTGTTTGCTGAACTCATTAATGTTCTCAGACTCACTGGTTTCTGGCAGCAGAGTCGCTTCCAGGGCTCTAAATCAGCACCAGCCTCCAGTAAAAGGTGGTAAGACTCACAGCAGCCGAAAAAACACGGTGACCGCTGGAGAGGCGGCTTGTCGGCGGACAGAAAGTCAGTTTTGCTCTGTGGTCGTTTTGCATGTCAACCAGCAGCTGAAGCTGAAGGTTTGTGTTGATCAGGAGGAGGTCTGAATGTGACAGTGGCCTGTCTGTCTGTCTGTCTGTCTGTCTGTCTGTCTGTCTGTCTGTCTGCCTGCCTGCCTGCCTGCCTGTCTGCCTGTCTGTCACCGTTTGGACGTCGTTCTCTTTAACCCTGTGTGTTTCTGCTCTGCTCCAGCTGACAGGAGTCCTGGACGACTGCTTCTGTGATGTTGAAAGCATCGACGTCTTCAACAACTTCAAGATTTACCCGCGAATCAAGAAGCTGACAGAGAAAGACTACTTCAGATACTACAGAGTAAGAGCTGCTGCTGCGTCACCGTGAACACCATGTGACTCACCTCACCTCCAAAACACCTTCCTGAGTGAAAACCAGACCTACACGGTCAACAATAGTGAAATGTGCAGAAAATACAGATATTTTTTACCCGACAGAGCAGAACACTGAGCCGCTCATCTGCTTTCTCTCTGTTCACTCTGTTTGTGGAAGATACTTTTGATTCATACTCGTTTACTGGAAGTGTAGATGTGCAAGAGATGTGCTGATCTTTGACAGTCACGGCCTTTAGTTCCACCGTCCTCGGCCTCCTGGATGACCACATGTGTCTCCTACAGTTCGCCTGCTGCAGAGGTCTGTAGAAAGCCTCGGTGGCGGCTGCTGCTGCTGTAAACGGCTCTTTGGAAGGACGCTTCCTGATATTCAGGTTCATACTGATCTGAAACCAAAAACCTGTCGGTGTAGATGCTTTGACACGCGCCTGCTGCTCCTGGGGAACACAGACGTCATGTTAGAGAATACGGCAGTCACGTTTCAGCGGTTCTTAAGTTTTAAGTGGCTGTTTCACAGCAGGAGGGATAACTGACGTGTCAGTGAAACATAATAACTGTAGTTAAAATGCAGCAGGAGAAAGTGAACAGTTCATCTTCAGGGTTACATTTGGATTTCAGCCTCAGGTGACATTTACAGCTTAATTTTATAAAACCTGTTTTTGCATTTCTGGTCCGTCTGCCAGTGACGTCACCTGCTCGAACGCTGCACTCATGTTTGCTTTGGTGTGTGAAGATCAGTGACAAAACACAGGAAGGCAGTTTCAACAGGTTTGGATCTGGTTTGATATGAAGTTACGTTCAGTCTGTAGATGCTGCAGTTTGATGCACAGCAGAGCTGACTGATGTGAGGAAAACATGTAATCCAGTTTTGTTTTCACAAATATTGAAACTGTGATGTAAGTTGGGACCTTTTTTTTATTTTTTTTGGTCGGAACAGATTCACAAACGTGTGAATCAGATAAAATAATGAAGCTGATTCCTGTTGAGATTTTTTCAGAGTTTGTCAGAGAAAAGTGAAAAGTCATAATAATCCAATCAGGAGGAGTGAGACGAAGCTACACCTGGTTTGAAAAAGAAGATTTAAACGTAACTCACCTGTTTGTGTGTTTTCTTCAGGTGATCTTGAAGCGACCGTGTCCCTTCTGGCCTGATGACGGACACTGTGCCATCAAAGACTGCCACGTGGAGCCCTGTCCGGAGGTCAGAGGACCCACCAACACCTCTTATTTATAGAGCTCTTTTCTTGATACTCAGATATGTTTTACAGCAGGAATGAAGTTTGTTAAAAAACCGACGGCAACAAAAGACAAAACAAGGCCAGAGAGCAGCTTTCATATCCGTCTGCTCATCCTGGCAGATGTTAAAGGGAGCGTTCGCCCTGTTTTTACGTGTTTAGGCTGGAAAATGACTGGTGCTCTGTAAGTAACTGCAGCAGTACAGCAGTCCCTCGTTTATCGCGGGGGTTACGTTCTACAAACAACCCGCAACAGGCGAAATCTGTGAAGTAGTCAGTTTTATTTTTTACAATTATTCTATATGTTTTAAGGCTGTAAAACCCCTCACCACACACTTTATACACTTTTCTCAGACAGGCATTAACATTTTC
>JAUZTA010000024.1:9446573-9457793 GCA_034780835.1 Ctenochaetus striatus
CCCCCCGGCCCCCTTCCCCCAAACTTTTTTCCACCTCCATCCATCCATCCGTCCGTCCCGCCTCTGGCTCTCCTTCAGTCCGCCTCTGAGCGCCGCTCCCTCGGCTGGTCGTGTCGCCTGCGTCCCTCGCCTCCTGCCCGGCTGCCTGCACTGGGGATCACCGCTGGTCTGACTGTGTCTGTGGAGAGAAGATGGGTCCCGGGTCCCGGAGCTGGTGCTGGGTCTGGTCGTGTCTGCTGAGCCTGTGTGTCGTGGCTCGGGCTCTGGAGCTGGAGGAGCTGTTCGAGTTCGGAGAGGAGGCCGGAGACCGGCGGCTGCAGCCCGGCTCGGACGCCACCGCCGCGCTGCCGCTCAGCGAGCCGCTCTTCTTCTTCAGCGGCTCCTTCGACCAAGTTTACGTGAGTCCAGAACCTTCACCGCCTCAGAGAGCAGATTCAAACCTGAAGTTCATTCATCAGAGTTTCACCAGAGCTCAGAATCAGAAACACAGTCAAACCTGCAGAAATCTTTAGTTTCAGGTGAAACTCTTCAGTTTTTTAAGAGTTTTAATAAGTTTTAAAGCAGATTAATTGAGTCAAAGTGAATCAGGATCAGAACACAAATCAATATACAGTACTTGGAAAAAAGAAAATGAGTTTCTGGGTGGAAGTTGATCATTTTCTGCAAAAACAATGATTTTTTTTCTCATTTAATCAGCTTTAAATGTTCAAATCAATGGATTTAAAAGGTTTTTTTAACATGAAAAATCCCTTGTGCTGATGTTTTGTTGGAGAGAAGACAATGAGAAGCTTCACATGAGAGTTTCTGGTGTTTGTGCCGCCTCTTTTCTCACCTTCTCACAGAAAGATTAGTGTTTCAAACTGCTTTCATATTGATCCAGTCTGGACTGGTTCATCAGATTTGGTGCCATGTTCACTTCACTTCTTCTCTGTGGAATCTGTTTCAGCTTTCTGTCAGGTTCTCACCTTCAAACAGCTCAAACTTCGACTCTCTTTCTGTTTTCTTGTCTTCTCTCTCATCGATCATTCGCTTCTCTCTTTGACCTCCGCTCTTTTCTGCATCAGCAGCTGCTCTCACTGTTTAAACTCTGCCACATATTTTAAATGTAAATTCTTCATCAGTGTGAACGAGCCTGATTGGTTTGTTTGATAAGTGAATTGTCTCGTCGCCGCAGCCTCTGAGCGCTCCGCCTGCTGCTCTGTTTGTTTGTTTGTTGACACCTGATAAGGATTTCTATTGGCTCTTAATCACCTCCACTGTTTGTGTCTGTTTACAAAATAAGAGTCGTCTGTCTGTCTGTCAGCTGTGCTTTCAGACCAGCAGATCTGCTGCGTCTCTCAGGGTTTGATTCCAGTGTTCAGTTCTCTGATCCTTTACTGCAGTAAAAGTACTAAAGAATACTCAGTTACATGTGAAAATCCTGCATTCAGTTTTCCATCAGTAAAGTTTGCTGGTGTAATCAGGAAAATGTTCTTCTGTGCTTCTGCATGATCTCCTCAGCTTGATCTCACTCATGGTTTAATGTGAAAGTAGGATTTTAATGTTGAAAAAAGAAGAGAAAAATGCAGGTATTTCTCATTTGCACTTAAGTACAGTAAGTACTTGAGTAAATGTACTTTAGCGTCATTGGTGAGCAGACAGGTGGCGCTGCTGCTGCTGCTGCTGCTGCTGCTGCTGGAGGTTTGTTGTTGGATTCTGTGTGAGTTTGTGAACAGAAGCTGGAATGTGAGTCAATTAAAAGCCAACACAGATAAGCCTTTCATCCCGCCGACACACACACACACACACACACACACACACACACACACAGAGTGAATGGATGCATTCCACAGGTCATGTGACAGCTAATCCAGATCGGAGCATCCACACTTGCTGTGAAACACGCTGGACTTTCCATTTAGTTCACTTCACTTTTTAATGTCAAGATGCTGAAAGAAGAAAAGAATGAAGTTTGAACTTTGAGCGAAGTTGGTTCTCAAACTGGCCGAGTCGGCGGCTCCCTCAGGGCCCCCCCGACTCCGGAGGCCCCCAGAAGCCTCAGCTTATCTGCTGCTGTTGTTGGTGCTTCGATTGAATGTAAATTTAACGCGACTTCACTTTGCTGAAAGATGCAGACGGACGCGAGGAGAAACATTCACCCTTCAGCTCCTCGTTTAATCCGACCGCCGTTCGAGTTTCATCCACATCGTTTTTATTTAACACAGAGCTTAAAAAACAAAAACATGAACAAACATGATCAGATCTGGGAAAGAAAATCATCCAGGCTGAGCGGAAGGCGTCAGATCGCAGGAGAAGAAAGAGGCTTAGATCTGCAGTGATGCAGGTTTTTCTGAAGCAGTGAATTGTGGGAGTTTTTCTGCCACATGAGCTCTGCTGCCTGAGTCGGTTCAGTTCAGGGATCCTCGGTGCTTTCAAGGAAACTCTGCAGCTTTGTGGTTCCAGTTGGGAACCAGAGTTTTGGGTTTTTTGGTCCAAAAGCTCAAAGTGGTTCAGAACCAGGAGCTTGAAGTGGATCAGAACTGGTTCCACGTGGACAGTTTGAAGTCTGCAGCCTCAGACCGGAGCTGAAAGATGCCGATCACAGTGGATGTTGTGTTCAGGGCCTGAATGAACTCTGGGAAAACAAAGAACCATCAAAATGTCTGAGCCGACTTCACACAAGCTGCTGAACCTCGTCGACACCCGGAAACGTCGACGCCGAGCGTGTTTTCTCTCCTCTCTTCAGTCACTCCACCATTTGTTTAGTGTCCGCCTGTTCAAACGAGCTGCAGACCACACAGAACTCAGACGGTCTGCAGGAGCAGGTCTTCGCTTCATCCAGCAGACGTTTGATGTTGGAGGAGAAATCAGTTTAACTCTGAGGACAGAAAACAAACAGACGCTCGTTGCTCTTCGTCCAGAACTTCGCTCCATCACAGTTTTCGGTCAGTTTTCCTTCTGATCAGTGTTTCTTTCTGCATGAAGGTCAGTTTGTTTGCAGACGATTGATGCTGTTTTTTCTGAAGTTTTACACGTCGATCCGACTCGATCGGCTTCAAGTTGTTTATTGATACAATCAGACTTTGTGGAGTTTGAACCTTTTTGATTCTGAAACCTGAGATTTATTTCTTCTCATGATGTTGAGCCGCAGTGTTTGGAGGCAGGAAGTCGGGTTTAGAGACAAACAAACATGCTGACGGCTTGTGTTTGTAAAAGCTTGAAGTCTAAATGGGTTCTAAGTGACTGATTGATTTACTGCCATTAAAACTTAAGTTTCTGTGTTTAAACAGAGTTCGTCCTGTTCAAAATTACACTGATGAATAATTTCAGACGTACTTTCGTCAAAATGTTTCCTTCTGGAATAAAACCAGATGAAAAACTATCGATTTTAACTAAATTGTGACAAAAATACTTTTGATGTCATTTTCGTCTCAAGTGCGAAAAGATTTTATCCAGATTTTTAAATAAATGATCTTTTAGTCAGTTATCGTCTTGTTTTCTGTCAGAATGTTGTGGACTGGATTTTCAGAATAAAGCGTCAGACTAACAGCTCGTGATACTGTGGATTTTCAGAATAAAGCATCAGACTAACTGTGGATTTTCAGAATAAAGCATCAGACTAACTGTGGATTTTCAGAATAAAGCGTCAGACCAACAGCTGTCACCAGTCGTCTCTCTGCTGTATTTTCCCACAGTGTGAAGCTTTAATTTGCTGCTCTGAGTCTGCAGCCCATAAAACCATCAACACCCCCCCGTCATCTGTCTTTACCACCCCCCCCCAGTGCTCGGTGGTTCAGCACTTATCAGCCCGACCGTCAAACTCTCAAACTCGTCCGCTTCTTTTTACTGCTGAAGAGCCGTCGGGTCTGAAACGCCGTCGAGGTGATCGAATCAAACGTCCTGCTGCTGCGGTGCAGGTTTTTTTCCGGTCGTACGTTCGGTTCCTGACAGGAAGCTCAGCGTCTTCGCACAGCCGACACATCTGGAACGTGTCGACGGAGCACATCTGTCCTCTGAAAGCAGATGGCGGCTCTCGGGGTGTTTCCTCCCTCCGCTGCTCCCACACTGATCGCGATGATCTCAGGGGTCGAACATGCGTGATGTCAGTTCCCACAGAGGAGGTCATGTGACCCGCAGGTCTGCAGACAGTGCATGTACTGTGACATGTTCCAACAACGGCTCATTTAGCTCCGAAACGCAGCGGAGACGCCCAACACGGGGAGTTCTTTCAAAGCAGGAACAATGAAAAACTCTCCATGTTCAGCGAAGACACTGAACATGGAGAGTTTTTTCATTGTTCCTACTTTTCCACAGAGAAGCACATCGATGATTAGTTTACCTGTGTTATTGGAATCAGATCCAGCTGACAGATTATTGATCAAACTATCAGCTGTTCTGTAAGTTTGGCCTGAAATTTAAAACATAAAGTTCCATCAGCAGCTCCGTCCAGAATCAATCAGATTTCTTTTCACACTGGACTCCTGCGGTCATGTGACCATTGACTGAAGGTCACCTGTTCCCTCTGAAGACAGACAGACAGACAGACAGACAGACAGACAGACGTGTGTGTGTGGGAGTTTGTTTTCTGTCTGTTTTGAGTCTGAAAAAGAGACTGAAAGTTAAAACAGGTGAAACAGGAATCAGTGTAACTTTGACCTTCATGTTTCCTCCTGTTCAACGTTTCTTCTCACGAAGCTGAAAACAAGAGGAAGCTCATCAGCAGGCTTTAAAAACACCTGCACACACGCAGCAGGTTAAATGTTACTGCTCTTTAAGTACTTTACTCAGTTACTTTAGACTGTGATTACTGAAACACAGTGAGAGTTCAATGAGAAGCCTTCACACACGTCCAGAGGATGAAACATGAAGACGTGTTCCGTTCGGTTCCTCCTGACAGACACAAAGTTCCCACCTGAGCCTCTTCTGCTCAACCTGCTGACTTGTAGGAGGTTTGGAAAAGTCGTTAGCAGTCAGACAAAAGGCTTCCTGTCTGTTCTGAAGCTCGAGTGTCTTCAGCTCAGCAGGCGTCTCCTCTGAAGTCAGATACCTGCTGAGACGCCACAGACGCCGTCTGTTCGCCCACATGCTGCCGTCGATCACAGCTTCCCTCCTCCGCTCTGACTTCACCTGATCTCACAGCGCTGAGGCCTCATGACCTTTGACCTCTGCTGCCTGCGCAGGTTTCAGAGAAACCTGAGTTTCCTCTTCATCCTGTTCAGGGTTAAATCCTGATCTTACAACATGTGCAGAGTCGCAGCTCGGCTCAGTGAAGATCATACGTGTCGCGTGTTGTTGCCTCCAGAGTTTCACCTCTTTTCTTCAAAACGAGGCACGAACGGATGAAATCTGTCCGTCAGACGCGACAGTCTGCGGAGCTTCGCATCAGATCTGAGCTGATCTCACAGGGGTCTCCTCTGGATCCACACAGGCTTCAGGTTGGTGTTGATCCTGGTCCACAGGTCCACAGGTCCTCAGGTACACATTAACCTGTGGAGTATGTGTGGCATCCTGAGAGCAGCAGCCCCATAATCCTTCAGTTAATGATAAACAAGAGCAGCATGAAGCCGGTCTGCTGCTCAGTGTGGAGGAGTGAACCGACTGATCTGTGGTCAGCCGGGACTGATGGGAAGTTGAGGTTAATCTGTCACTCACACACACACACACACACACAAACACACACACACACACAGCAGATGAAGCTCCTGCCTGCTGGTGTCAAACTCTGAAACACAAACCATCCTGATGATTTCGTGGTTGTATTTTGGAGGTTGTGTGACTCTGACAGCTGATCATTGATGTGGATGTGAGCTGAAGCTGGTCGGTCTTCTCGTCATGGTCACAGCTCGTGGCGTTCTGAGGCGTTTGCTCCCCTCAGCGTGAGGCAGATTTCAGCTAATGAGGTTAAAAAGATCCTTCTCTTCAGACTGAATGTGGGCCGACGAGGCGAGCGGAGCTGCAGGGGGAGGTGAAGCTGTTTGAGTCCAGGATCTGAACTCTGGTCCGACCCAGCAGACCTTCTGTCAGACATCCAGTTTCAGAACAAGTTTCACACCAACATGACCTTTCTCTCCTCCTGTGTGTCTCCTTTCCTTCAGGATGTTAATCCAGGCAACACCTGAGTTTCTTTTTTTATTGTTATTTACTGTTTTTTTTCTCATAATAATGAAAATAATCTAAAAAAATGAGCAAACTTGAGATAATTTATAATCTGTGAACCCCATTAAGACTTGAATCATCTGAAGGTAATGAGAATTCTGTCAGTAATAATATTTATTCATATAGTTTTGATGCACAATGACATTATTTTAGCTCCTCACTCGTAATAATGAGTTTCTTTTAGTAGGAAAGGTTAATCATTGGCTCTTAAAATAAAGTGGATTTCGTTCAGGTGTTGTAAATAAACTTTAAACATACAAACATGTGATCCATGTGATCTGAGTGACTGAACCACAGCAGATGTTACTGACGGATGAACCTTCTCCGCCTTCAGATCAACACTAACGGCTTTGTGGCCGTCGCCGCCCCGCCACCTGAGGATGAGTACCTGGGGAAGATGCCCGCTGATTTCCGGATGATCACGGCGCTGCTGGGGGACCTGGACACCAGTGACGGGCAGGGGAAGGTCCACTTCAGGCTGGACAACAGCTCCCAGGTCCTGGATCGAGCCGCCCAGCACATCAAGAAGGCTTTCCCCAGAGACGAGGGCGTGGAGCCGACCAGCGCCCTCATCGTCACCTGGGAGGGCATGTCCGCCCGGGGAACCTCCGGACGGGGGGACGAACTGGACAGGAAGGTGAGGGACCACGTCCAACCTGAACTACACCTGCTTTACTACAGCAGCCATGTTGGCACAATACAGCTGAGGCTGATGGGAAAGTCTGTTATTTTGGGACAGATTAAACTTTTTGCCTGCTGGTGGCGCTAGATGCAAAGTCAGATTATCACAAAAACAGGATTTTTTTAGTTTTTTTTCCTATTTTTATTTGAACCACTCCCAAACTGACATTGACCCTCTAATTGTTGATCTTTTATTGTAGTTACTGAATTTTCAAATTAAAACCCCTGAAAAAAAACTAAAACATTACTGAACAATGTAAAATGCCTTTATACTCAGCACTTCACCCAACAGGTGGCGCTGTGAGGTTGATGGAAGAAATTGGTGAGTTAGCCAGTAGCATGCTAACTAGCCTATTATATGCTAATGCTATCAGCCAGAACAGCCAGTCAAGCTAGCTGGCTATTCAAGTTTGTAAGTTAGCTAGTTTGGTTATGTGAAAAATTAGAAAAACTGTTAAAATTTTTTACGGTTTTTATGTCTTTTATTTTTTCTCCTGATTCTGAGCAGTTTGAAATTCTGCAGATCAGAGTCGAGCGTCACTGCCAAGATGGTTGCACTCAACGGAACATATTAGCATGTGAAAAAAAGTTCACGGGACCGAACTTGACTCTAACTGCATTAATTAGATTCCTTCCTGCCAGCAAACCTTCAAATTAGAATGAAATTTTGTGATTTTGTTTGTATTTTTTCTGTTTAAATGACAGAAGCCTGCAGTAGCTTTGCATGTAAGAACCCGCCAGGATGGAAGATCAGATGTGGCTCTGTGGACCAAATAAACCAAGAACTGCTTCCCCTTATCGTCTCTTTTTTTCTCTCCAGAGAAACACTTTCCAGTTGGTTCTGGCCATCATGCAGTCGTCCTCCTGTGCCATTCTCTTGTTCCCCAAAGACGGCCTGCAGTTTTTCTCCACATCAGTAGGGGGCGAGGCTAAGCTCCTGGAGACTGGCTTCAATGAAGGTCTTGTGGAGGGCTGGTGGTCGACGTACTCGGGCACGTACTTTCGCGCCACCTCTGATGAAGAGAGCTCCGTCAGGGATCTCACTGAGTATGAATCTGATATCATTGGTTTGATTTGTAGTTCAAGTTAACAGAGCTGCATGTTAGCATGTTAGCATGGGCCATGATAATGCTGATGTGTTTCTCACAGTCACTGGGTTTACATTCTTCCACTGACTCTGTGATAAAAAGCATTAGCTGAATAAAAGGACCTTTGGGTCCTCAGCTCTCGTTCCTCCACATCTGGACTCCTTCTGGATCTTCTCCTCCAGTGTCCACTGGAAAAACATCTGACAGTCAGGTTGATTTAAGCTTGACTTACCAGGAACCAGGTGTATATGAAAGCAGATGAAACACAAATACGTTGCAAGTCTTTGCCATCGGGGGGGTGGCACGAACATACGGACAGAGCTGAAGTTTCATCCACGTTCATACGAGGTGTTAATGTGTGTTTGTAGAGAGCGAATAAATATTGTAGCGTTCTGTTGCTGAGAATCGTTTTTTCTTCCTTCCTGTGTCCAAATAGAAAGACGACCTCGGGTCAGAGAGGAGTTTGGGTGTATGAGATTGGCTCCTCACCGTTCTTCGCCGCCATTACGCCAGGGATGGTCACCGATGTACCTGAAGAGCAGGATGCCACCCGATCTCCTGTGACCATGTTGCCGAGGCAACCAGATGAGCGGCCGGAGGTGGAATTCCCAACATTCAAACCTCAGGTGACACCGGAAGACAAAAGGGAATTCTCACCTGAGATTCCCACTGACCCGAAATCTGGGACCACGACGCAAGGGCGCGCCGAACCGGAGGCCGAAGAACCAGATTATGAGGAACCAGTGCAGTTTGTGCCAGAAGAGCCGGACCCTGAGAGGGCAAGGAACCCGGACCAATCCAAGACTAGAACCTCCGTCTCTGAGCCTTCGCAACCAAGATACAACATCCCTGAATCCAGTGAGCCGAGGTACCCAGAACCTGATCCAGCTGTGCCAAAGTACACCCCCCCAGAACCCGTCCAACCAGTGCCGCCTCATTCCCGACCCCACCAACCGCAGATCGTCGTAGTCGATGAAGACGAAAATCTCGATGTCAACGGTGAGTACCGAAATCTCAGAACTCGTGTGTGTGAAGTTTTTTCTACTTTTTTAAAGAATTTTTTCAAAGTTCTTGTGTTTTTGCGTCACTGAACTCGAGCCGATCGGTCCTTCGTGTTGTTGTTTTCACAGTGTTTGCCTACAATCTAGAGAGGTGCGCCCACAACGGGCACAAGTGCTCGGCTTTCGCTGACTGCAGGGATTACAGCAACGGGTACTGCTGCCACTGTAAGCCCGGATACTACGGTAACGGGAAGGACTGCGTGGCAGAAGGTGAGAAGAGTTTCAGTGTCACTCTGATAAAAAAGCAAAGACGCCTGATGAAACTGCTGGTAATTTATTCCAGTTTGTTCTCTGAAGCCACGTGAGGTGATCAGCTCCTCTGTGTGGGATTTCTTGTGTTTATTCTGGGTGAAACCCGTCTCACATAGTGACTGTTGTTTGTTTTTGCATTTATCAACGTTTACATTCGTAGTTTTTTCTGGGTTTTATTTTCCTGCGAGAGTGCAGATCCACTTAGTTACAGGGTTGTTGTCATCGCTGCCTCTAACACAATGAACCTGAAGTTCTGAGCTTCTTCTCGAGAAATTTTCTTGTTTTCCAGGAAAACCCCAGAGGATGAATGGAAAAGTGAACGGCCAAGTGTTTGTCGGGAACTCGCCTTCCCCCGTGGTGCTCGGCAACCACGACCTGCACTCATACGTGGTGGCCAACGACGGACGGGCCTACGTGGCCATCAGCAACATCCCGGACAGCCTGGGCCCGTCGCTGCAGCCGCTGTCCTCCCTGGGGGGAATCATCGGCTGGGCCTTCGCTCTCGAACAGCCGGGCTACCAGAACGGCTTCAGTCTCATTGGTGAGGAGACATGACAGATTTATGACCGTCGACACTGAAGCAACAGAAACACAGAAGTTAACGTGTCGTTCAGTGTAACTTGCAGGCAGCAAACACAGCGACTCTGCTGATGTGTGTAGTTCGCGTGTTAAGTTTCGCCTTGAAGGTTAATGAATGTTAGTGTCTCTGTCTGGAGTCCCAGCAGGTAACTCGTTGCTTGTGGCCGTGTGTTTTAAAACCTGGACACGTTTTCTCACACTTACGTGTTTTCTCAAACATCCACGCAGGCGGCGAGTTTTCGCGGCAGGCTGAGGTGATCTTCCAGCCCGGCAACGAGCGTCTGAGCATCAAGCAGCAGTTCAAAGGCATCGACGAACACGACCACCTGGTGGTGAGCACGGAGCTGGAGGGACGTCTGCCCGCCGTCCAGCTGGGATCCTCCGTCCAGATCAACCCGTACAAGGAGATCTACCAGTACGACAGAAACTGTAAGCACGGTTAAAACGATAAAACGATGCAGTGATCTTTAATTACCGAAGCAGCAGCTCGGCATGGAGCCGGTTTCCTAACGCTAACCCTAGCTCGACTGGTGCAGCTCGGTGTCGTTCTGCTCGTTGCATTTTGTACCTTTTTAAAATGAGCTGCTGTGTTGATGGAAACAGTTTCTGGCAAATACAAACTTCAGAGAAACAGAATGGACAAGATTCATTGTTGACAAAATTGAACAAAAAAACTGAATAACAGCTGAATCACGTTGGACTGATTCAGTCAAACTAATGTCCTCCTCTTCTTCTTCTCCTCCAGTGATCACTTCCTCCTCCAGCCGTGACTACACCGTCACCTCCCCCGATGGCCGCGTCCAGACCAGAAGCTACCAGTGGCGTCAGACCGTCACCTTCCAGAGCTGCCCACATGACGAGGCCATCAGAGCGGCGCCGTCCACCCAGCAGCTCAGCGTGGATCAGATCTTTGTGATGTTTGACGCCGACAACCATCTGATCCGCTACGCCATGAGCAACAAGATCGGCTCCGTCCACAGTGAGTCCAGAGATCCGGTCCATGTTTGAATGAAATCTGTAGTCAGAAAAATATGACAGAACGAGAAACAGAAAGGACCGACTCTCAGAGCTGACATTGCCTGCATGCAAACTTTGATGATGTGTGTCTCCTCGCAGCAGGAAGTGACGTCAGATTCACTGAACGTGACCTGGTTAAATAACAAACATTTCTCATTGACTTTGGCTTCATGGATCAGATTTACGACACAGTGCGTGATGTTTGTTTTTCCACTGTGTGGAAAGTTTGAAAAATGATTGATTTTCACTGATAAGTGTCCATGATGAGGACTGTTTGAATATCACAAAAAAATCTTAATTTTCAGTGTAATGTGGCTGGTGTGCAGTCATGTTAACCAGAAAAAGTTTTGAATAACGATCCTGGTAACGTATGTGTTTGTCGACTGCTGGTGTTTAAATGATTAGTA
>JAUZTA010000024.1:9657033-9667301 GCA_034780835.1 Ctenochaetus striatus
TGTGGCCTCAGTAAGAAGGAGATGAGTTCAGCAGCCCAAAGTTCATGAACATGCAGCTCTTTAATAGATTGGAAAGAAAGACTGAAGTTCATAACTTTGGTGGTTTTTCTGTTTCAGGAAACTGAAACTTGAAAGTCAGCTCTGCAGTGTGAGCTGTAAAACTCATCTCCTATCCTTCATCACAAGCTCTAATTCATCCTCCCATAGGTTCTATTTTGTTCTTTTCTCATTTAAATGTCACACTTTTAACAATTTATTTGATTATCTGCATTTAATTTTTGCTTTTCTGCTGATTTTAACCTGAATTTCTCTTGTGGAGGATCAAAACAGGATCATCTCATCTTCCGCATCCAGAGACTTTTTATGGACTCACCTTCACCTCAAACTCAAAGTGCTCGTCCTTCCCCTGCCCACGCAGAACGTGACGGGGAATGCTAATTTTAACGGGCTCCTGCAGGCCGTCAGAGTTCGTCCCGAGGGAACGAGAGACCAGATGCTGCACAGGAAGTCGCCAGAAGAAGAGACGAACCACAGGAAAGAGGAGAAGAAGAGGAGGAGAGTGAAGTGTTGACTTTAAGAGAGTCAGAATTATTGTTGTGAATTAATTTCTGAACTCATGGAGAACGTTAAACTATGATTTCATCGTAAAAACCAGACAAGGAGAATTTCACAAGGCACAATCTTTATTATCCTGTTTGCACATTTTTTTTAAAAATGCAAATCATCATGTCACATCACATCTCCCATTTCTCTACAAATTATTACATTATTTTATTTTTCTTAAAGTGCAGAATTTTTGGACAAAACTGGAAATAAGTGACGTCAGCATCTCCCTTTAATCCATCAAACAGAAAAAAAAATCAAACAAAACAAAACAATATTAATCAGATTAAGTCAAAAATCCCTCAACGTTCATAAATACACAGAAACTGTCCACCTTCTTTCACTGAGACGACGAATTAACAACAGAAATGACCAGAGATTACAGGTTAATACAATCCAACATGGCCGCTGCTTCTTAATCTCAAAACAGTTTTAGGATTTTAAGGCAAAATAGTCAAATCACACAATTACATCACATTTTTATAAAATTTCTAAAAATATTTAAAATCTTTAAGTTTGTTTGTTTAACTTTGGCACCATGTTGAATCTTTTCTTCAGAGTCTGAATTCTTTTTCCTCTTAACAACTTGTTTAACACGTCCTAAAATAAATAAAAGTGACCGTCTTCTTTCGGACACAGCAGCCAGGTGAAGGGGTCTTCAGGTGAGCGACTCAGGTGGTCAGATGATTAATCAGGATGGCAGCTTCTGAGGTGCAACCGAAGGATAACTTCCACGAGTCGCCCTGTCCGCTGGAGTGAGAGATGGAGGCTCGTCTCGGCTCCGCCTTCTTTTCTCGAGTCTGTGGTTTGTGAGGGTTGAACGTGATGTCCACAACCAGCCAGCTGTCGCTCTGCCTCACGAGCAGGCATCTGATCTCCGAGCGCCTGCGGAGCTCCAGCCCCCGAAACTGTGGCTGAGCCGGGACCAGGCTGGAGCCCCGCGGCGTCGGGTGGAAGACTCCGTCCTCACGGAGAAGAGCCACGTGGGTGTCGGTCAGGAGGAACTGAAAAATGTCGCTCTGATGCACTCGGGTGGAGTTCATGACCTTGACGCTGGTGTAGAGCAGAGGACAAACGTGTGCCAGAGACGGTTTGTCGGGACCGTCCATGTTCCCGTGGACGATGTACAGCAGGTCTGCGAGGACGCGCTTGAACCTGGAGGTGACGTGAAGGCCGCCGTCCAGGACGATGTCGGGAACACGTGACGCCCAATCCAGAGAGAGGGCCATGAGGTCACCAGAGAGCAACACGTGATCTTCAGAGAACCTCTGAGGAGAGAGAGCCTTCAGCAGAGCCCTGCAGAACTCCTGACTGAGTTCTTTGCTGTGAGTAAAAACTGTTAAGACCGTTTCCTCGCTGCAGCCAGTCAGGCGGACGTGCTGCCCTGCCAAACTAATCTGGACCTTCTTGATCTCCAGAAGGTTGAAACGGTGAGAAATAGTTAAGGTGCTGTTTGAATTATTTTTACTAGACAGCACTGTTACGTCTCTCTCTGACAAGAGCAGGCAGCCGGGCTTGGGGACTGGCTGCTGACGGTCGGCCGTTTGGAGCCAGAAGATACTCAAAGGCTTGTTGACTGTCACTTGAGGAGCCAGAAGCTCCAACTTGTCTAACATCTCCTGGGATGAGAGTGGCTGTAGCTGAGACAAGGCAGGCGGCAGCTGGACCAGCTTCTGATGAAACACCTCAGGACAGGTGTTTCTGAGGGACGACACGGAGCCTTCAGGCCAACCCGAGACACCCGGCAACACAAACGAGCTCTGAGAAGGACCGAGGACGCCGTCCTTCGACAGGTCCACCACGTGGACTTTGTTTTCTGCTCGAGGTTCTGGCTCCGGTTCAGGCTGCTTCTGACGGATCAGCGGCAGCTCCCTGGACATCATGGTCACGTAGTTCAGAAGAACAACCTTTATTTCACCCACTGCAACATTTTGGATGATGTCCTGCGTGTCCTGAAGCTTCTTGCCTGCGTTTTTGTAAACATCGGACAGTTTTCCAGCAAAATATCCCAAACCGTAGCTCCTATTGGCTGCAACTTCAACCTCAGCCTCTTTGGCTGTTTCTTGTTTTATTGGACCATGAACAGATTCCTTTGACTTCTGCTTAGAAGTGATGAAGCCTTTGACAGAGTTCAGCAGCCTTGATAACTGATCATTAGAAGGTTCTTTATCTTCTGTCTCTGATGCTGTTTGGTGTTGGACTTGTTCCTCAGAGTCAGAATAAGAGCATCCGTTTACAGACGACTTCTTCTTCTCTCTGCCCTCAACATGTTCATCATCTTTATAATCGTTATCATTGGGAGCAGAGAAGGTAGACGTGACACCAAGCTTTTGTTGTCTAAAATCACAATAATCGAATTCACGAACGCTCTGAGCCGAGTCTCCTGGAGGGGTTTTCTCTCCTTCCTGCCACCGGCTGGTTTTGTCACCATCTTTTTTAATCAGAACCTCAACAGAGGATTCTAGTTTTTCCTCTTCGTGAGGCTTTACGGGGTCTGTCTCCGAACCATCCAATGTGTTTTCCTGGATGTGAGGAGGTGAATCTGCCTCGAGCTCCGGGCCGAGCAGGACGTTAGACCGCGACCCACAGGCTCTCTGTGTGCACAAGGGGGGAGTCCATGACTACATGGTCAAGAGAGACGTGAAGGCTCTGTGAATTAAACTGAAGTCCTTCATCCACCCCATGAAAATTACAGTCTGTCCATCACCAGGTGCACAGCTGAGTTGCAAGTGATTTGAAATTAAAGAGGTTTGGCATGCAAATCAGGATGACAAACGAACAAAGAGAAATACGTCTTCAGAACTTTGAGCAAAGTGCTTTTGTTCCCCTGATTGATTCTTTGTTGTTAGAAATAAAGATTATTATTTAAGATTATTTTCAATCTGCTTTCCATGCAAACTTTGCTGCCATGCTAAAGGGAATAAAACTTCTTTCTTAAGTTTTACCAAAAATAAATAAAGAACAGAACCTGATTTTTTGTTTTTTTTGCCATTTCAGCCTTTTTTCTGGTCAAATTACTGTTATTTGTAATCATAACAGTAATCACAACAAAACTCGACTGTCGGTGAATTAAAAATGGAAAATAATTCACAACTTTAAATGACACTGAATTTCTAACTTTAAAAGGAAACGTGTTAAAACTTGTTCTGTAGTTTTTAAATCAGACGTGAGCGCGACAGGCTCATTTATTTAAAGATGTAAACGTATGAAACCGCTGCTATTGTGAATGTTTTGTTCAGATTTACAGATTTTCAATGATTGATTATTAAAGATGAATTAACCCAAACCAAATGATGAACGTTCTGGTCTTACCTCGTATTTAAGCCTCCGTGGATTCATGTTCTGATGCTTTTCATCGTCCTGAAAACAAAACTCAACATCACTGAATGTCAAATACACACTGAACATCTTCAATCTGCAAAAATAACAACACTTCTCCTGATTGATAATCCAAAACTGCAAATTAAACTTCAGGTTGATGGGAAAGAGGGACAAATGAAATAAAACCAGGCAAGAGGAGGAACCCAAGTAATCAAACTGATTGGCAGAAGGGTGCTTGAGGCGATCCACAGGTGGATTTGGGGGGATCATGCAGATTACGGGGCAGAGAAGGTCTCAGAGCAGGTGAGTCCTGGTCTTACCTCATCTGATAATCTAACAGAGCTACAGTCGCTAACTTCCTCCTCCTCCTGCGGGGTTAAAGAGCTGGACATCAGTTCCACACAAGCACAGACAGACGATCAGACCCTCAATCTGACACTTTGCTACGTCGCTGCCGACTTTTATGAGCCAGATTTACATTTTACAGTGGAAATAAATCCCAGATGAAGACTGTTGCTGTTAGAATGGCTGTGATTTACTGAAAATGATCAGGTGAAAAATCTGTGTTCAGATTTTAATCTGAAACAAAAGTCAGCACTGATTTAAGAATTTTAACATAACATTCTCTGTCTTTAATTTAAAAAAACTTAAAAAGAACATTACAGACATGATGAGGATGCTGACAGTTCGGCTGCAGCTAACGTTTTTCTTTTTTTTACTGATTAATATGCCAATTATGAAGCTGATGTTTTGTTCTATCAAAGGTCAGAAAACAGTGAAAAATGGCTAAAGCTGATGTCTTTAACCACCAATGACAGCAAACTAACATTTGAGAAGCTGAAACGACAGAATGTTTGTCGGCGGTTTTGCTTAAAAGTTC
Organism: Ctenochaetus striatus; assembly: GCA_034780835.1. Taxonomy (NCBI): domain Eukaryota; kingdom Metazoa; phylum Chordata; class Actinopteri; order Acanthuriformes; family Acanthuridae; genus Ctenochaetus; species Ctenochaetus striatus. Next base: position 9,661,838 of record JAUZTA010000024.1, read on the forward strand.
AGTTTGGACTAATGATCGACTACAAAAACACCTGGTGATGGATTAACTACAGACTGATGTTCCAGCTGAGGTGTAAAATAACAGCAGCTCCATGATGGAGTGTGTGTCAGCTCTCACCCTGAGCGATTCACAGGACAGAGACAGATCCACGTTGCTGCCGTTCAGGAGGTTCATCTTTCGCAGACGTCGCTGGACTTCCTCCTCAATGTAGGCGTTTATCCTGGCAAGAAAGAAAGAAAAAGACAGTGAAGAACCGAAGTTTGCAACAAGAGACGAACTAAACGTCTGAACGTCTGAAGGAAAGATCGACGCTCCGTCCCTGCAGCAGCAGAAACTCTGAGTTCGTCCTGTTACAAACACTTCAGCTGAGCGGTGTCAGCCCAAGTATAAATCCCACAATGCATCATGTTGGTGTCGTTTATTTCCACCGAGTTATCATCAAGAGCAACGAGCCCAAAGAAGAAGTTTCAAAGAAAGAAAGATGTTTCACAGATGCAAACGTTGTAATTTCATATACCGTATATTTATATGTGAAATTATTAAAATATATATACGATAACTTCACATGTTTGTTATTTTCACACTGACAACCGAAACCATCCTGTCGGGATTCAGACCGAGGATGAAGAATTCAATGGATTTAGTGATTTGAAGTGAGATCGAGAGTTTGGTGAACTTGTAAGCATGTTCTTTATGCTGTAGTTATCTGAATAACTGTTGATATGTTACATTAACATACCAGACACGTATTCATGTAGCAGAATAACCATCAGTGTGTTACGTTAGCGTACCGTACACCTATTCAGCCTGTTGTTTTCTATTCTATTGTTATTATTATAACTTGCCTTTCAAGATGAAACTTCTGTTCTTGGTCCCGGATTTTGTAAAATAAATTTCTCCAAAAAATGCGATTTATAGTCCTGTGCAACTTATATATGTTTTTCTTCTTTATTATGCATTTTTTGGCTGGTGCGACTTTTACTCTGGAGTGACATATAGTCCGGAAAATACGATAATATTCATATTACGATACGATGGTATAACTGCACGTTTGCAAACTCCATGAACGTGTCTGCAGCAATTTAAAACATAATAATTTATTTTATAAAGAGACAAATGGTCCAATTCATCAGGTTAAAGGCAGAGAATGACAGCGTCTGACGGACACAGGTAAACACTTTTATCCTATGTCATTTTTCATTGGCTGGTGGCCACCACACGTGTCACTAGTCACATCTCTGCAAAAGTATTAATATTAATTTTGAGGTTTTTTGTAAGCCACAAACTGTTTTCTCAATCTACTTCAGATGAAAAAGGCAAACGTGTTCAAACTGCTTTTAAACATCCCCGCACACACACACAAACACTCCAGGAAACTGTTCCTTCCATGAGGCCAAACGACCCCAAAGTGTTTCTTTCTGAGACAAAATGCAGAGCGAGCTGAGTGAAAGCCAGACTTTAGAGTCCAGGTGAGCTGTCGGAGGCGTACCTGTCGTCTGACAGCGGCAGCAGGGTGTTCAGACTCTGGATGTGACTGACCGGAGAGCTGTTGTGACTCGTCTTCTCCTCGTTACTGACCGAGTGAGTCCTGCTGTTTTCCTCCCCTTCGCTGATTCGCTGCCTCAGCTTCTGGATCTCACGCTCCACCCTTCAGAGAGCGAGAAAGAAGAGTCACAAAATATTTATGCTTTTATACGTGACCCAAACAACCCCTTTCACAGTATTTCATGCATGAATGAATGAATCGTTTTAAGGTTTTATCAGGTCCTTGTAGTGTCGTTGTTTCCTGCGGTTGCCTCTTTTGTTCATGTGTTAAATTTGTGTGTTTATTTTCTATGAATCACATTAAAATGGTGATGAGGGACTGAATCTTAGACACCTTTTGTCTCTCACGATCTCTCAAAGTTTCCGAGTGTTTCGGACATCATCAGATCATTTCAGCCTCTGATGATTAATCAGATCAATCACTTGATATAAACGATCTCTGTCACAGTTTGTTTTTAATATCTCTCTGTTTTGTGAGTTTTATTTTGAAATTCTCACCTCTGCTGCTCCGTGTCGGCTCCGGTCTTCTGGTTCCTGGTGAAGGAGCTCCTGTGTCTCTGCTCCTCAGTGTCCGGCTCCAGGGAGACGCTGCGCCTCAGGGCCGAGTGCCTCCTCTCCAGCCGGGCCACCGCCTGCTCCATCGCCTCCCTCTGCTGCTTCTCCTTCGACTCCAGGATCTCCTTCTCTTTCCTCCTCACCTTCTCCTCCTGCCTCGCCACGTTGGCGGTGAACTCGTAGGTCTCCTGGAGCTGCTGGAGCTGCTGAGCGCTGTTCCAGTGGAGGTTCAGTTTCTCCTCCTTGTCCTCCAGCTCCTTCTCCACCTGGTACAGCGTGTTGTCGAGGCCCGGCGGGCTGTCGCAGTTCCCGTTGCTGCCTCCGCCGCTGCGCTCCAGCATCTCCAGGGCTCTCTGCTTCTCCTCCGCCAGCGCCGGCAGGAGGCTGTCGGCCACGGTGGCCAGCTGGCGCTCCTTGAACTGCAGCCTGTGCTCCGCCTGTTTGAGCAGCTGCTCCTCCTGGCAGACGGCCGTGGCTTCCTGCTCCCCCTTCTCCTTCTCCTCTTTGAGCTGCTGTTGTCGTTCTTTGAGGCTGCGGGCGAGGAGCAGGAGTGAACTCTGCTCAGCAGCAACCTCCTTCTCCAGGCGCTCCCTCTGCTGATGGAGCCCCTCCTCCAGCTGGGACAGCTCCTTCACCTGGGCCTCCTTAAAGTGGGTGTATCTCGCCTGGGCGGATCTCGCCTCCTCGCTGGCATCCTCCACATCTGGCCGCTCGCCGGCCTCTTTGGCCCGAAGCAGCGCCTCCCTGATCTCGGCCAGAGCTCGGCGCTCCTCCTCCAGACGGCGAGCCTCCTCCCGGGTCAGCAGGATGGTGGCTGCCTCCTGTTTCTCTCTCAGCTGCTCCTCCAGCCTCCCCACCAGGTTCAGCTGCTCCCGCTCCTGCTCCTCCAGCCGCCGCCGCTCGGTCTCCAGCCGAACCTTCTGCTCCTCGCGCTCCCTCTTCAGCCTCTCCAGCTCGCGGTAGATCTCCGTCTGCTCCGCGGCCTCCTGCTGCTGAAGGTTCGCCCCCTGGATCTCTGAGCATCGCTCCTTCTCAAAGCGCTCCTTCTCGGCCAGGAAGTCTCGCAGGCGGCTCTCGATCTCCTGACTGCGGCGGCGGAGGCTCTCCTCCTGACGGAGGATCCGCTGCTGCACCTCCTCGGACTCCTTGCGCTGACTCTCCACCTCCTGCTGCAGGCGCTCCAGCTCTGCCTTCTCACACTGGTGCTTTGCCTCCATTTCTTTAATCAGCCTCCTACAACAACATCATGTCGGTGTGAAACAGCAGCCGGTGTTTTATAAAAGCAGACATTTCTTTTATTTCTTTCTTTTTTTCTGAATGAACTTTTTCCATAAAGACAGAAGGTCTTCAGATTTCTGAGTCTCGTACCTTTTCAGCTCCAGTTTCTCCAGCTCTTCTCGCTGCTGTCGCTCAAACTCCAACCTGTAAAAACAAAACACCTTCATCAGCTTCTTTAACCCTCATCATAAACACACACACACACACACACGCACACACAAGTATTTGACACCACCACTAATGACGTGCAGTCAGTGAAAGCAGCAGTCAACACACAAAATGAGGCTTCAAATGAAATGCAAGGCGACGTGGAAAAAAGCAACAGAACATTCTTTACTCTCAGACGTCAAAATGGAGACAGAAGCAGCAAAGTGAAGTGCAAAATAATGAAACACAGACAGTGAGGGTTCAGGTTGAGTGACTGGACGAGTCGACAGATGTCTTTGTGTCAAAAACAGGACAGTTAGACAGGAAGTGGACGCTGAGTCTACCTGAGGAAGACGGGGCCTTTCTCAGTGAAGAGACTGTCAACAAGACAGGGTTGACACAGTTAATTTCAGCGGATTTTAAACCTGAAAGCGTGTACAGGTGACAGGAAATGATGCGCTCAACAATCTAAGAAAACACACTGCTGCTTGCAGAGAGCAAGCCGCTTCTGTTCGGCACAAACAACCAAACACATCTGATTATATCACTGAAGATGTTCACATGTCTACAGTTCATCATATCACACCAAGAGGAAGAAGCAGCTTATTTTCTCCTCAAAGGGAGGGAAGGGTTGGCCTGCAGGGGGCGGTAAAGGTCAATAATCAGCTGTGCTGCTCCTCTGATGAGGAACAGATCAGATCCCTGACAGGAAAGTGACAAACTGAGTGAAATAAAAAGTGTTTGGAGCTCAATAAAAGTTAAATAAACAGTTTCTCGGCATTTTTTGAGTAATTGTGATGAAAGATTTGGCCTGTCGAGTGTGTGTGTGGTCTGTTTCTTCTGTTTCTGATCACAAACGGTCACATTTTGTCGTGTGTGTGACTGTTTCGTGTTTGTCGAGACTGAAGGAATGCAGATAAACTAACTTGAAGTGTCGAGGAGGTTTGGTTGCGGAGGGGAGATGCACTGCAGGCTCTGAGCTGATGGAGGCATGCAGCTGCTGTTCGTGTGTTCGTGCACTCACCCCGGGTTGTAGAGCATCACCGTGGACAGGTTTTCACAGGACTTGGACAGATCCGTCATGGAGAGGCTGAACGTGGAGAGCAGGCCGCTCTGAGGGCAGAAAGGTTAGAGGTCAGAGCGTCGAACCGTTTCATGTGACATCAGCTTCGATCAAACTGAGAGACGGCAGCTCACCTTTCGTTTCTCCCTCAGCTTGGCCGCCTCCTTCGGATGGTTGAAGCGAAACATGTTGGTCCTGCCGAGCAGAATCACAGCACCTGGACCGCAAAGAACAGCGTGAGCCACAAGTCTGTGCCGACTTACTTACAGAACAAAGACGACACGTGGAGACGGCTGATGAGGCTCCTGTCGTCTCACCTTGGTTGAGCTGCGACGGCTCCGTCACCTGAACACCATTGACTGAACACTGAGCTCCACACAGCGGCACCAGAGTCACCTGACCGTTCTGGTTCTCGAACATACAGTGTTCGCTCTCCAGGTCCAAACCGTGAAGGACTGCAGGAGGTCAAAAACACAGCGGAGACGATAAGAACTTACAGAGCAGCTGTGTGAGGAGATAAAGTGTGAGTGACAAACAAACTACAAGAGAGGACGAAGAAGAAGAAGACTTGAAGCAGATAAGTTTTGATTCATGTGATAATAAAACAAAGACAGAAGCAGAAACACGACACTTCTTGTCAAGAAATCGAACATCTTTTGTGAAACAGGAAGGACATTACTTCTCTGCATAGATCAGACACAAATACAGTAATAAAGCAACTTCTGACGCCGTTTCTGTCATGAAGCTTCACAAGAAATGTCCTTTAGAGAACTGACAGTTACACCTGCTACATGCACATTTACCAGTCCCTCCAGGATTTCACGGGCGTTTTTCAAGATTGTTGCGGCCTAAAATGCCTGAATTCGCGGCAGCTTT
>JAUZTA010000024.1:9670673-9681064 GCA_034780835.1 Ctenochaetus striatus
CAAGTCACATCCTGAAACCTACATTATATTTCATCATTATCTGATAATAATGAACGATACATGACTTGTCCTTGATATTTCAGATTATCTCTAAATATCAGCTTCAACAACTGAAACTCACAAGCAGTCACACAAACAAAACCAGCTGAGAAAGATGTTGTTTTGCATCTAAAGTCGACATCACAGTGATTTGATAACGAGCTGCCACAGTTCTTTCAGCTGCATAAATGAGATTCACTCTGTTTTGTCACATGCAGCTCGTGTGTTTGACATTTACAGCGTCAGTTTTTGAGTTTGTCTCTGAAGTCGGTGAACAGTTTCTGACCTGAGTGAAGTTGATGGTGAAGATGGCGTGCGAGCGGCTGCTGACGTCGTTCATGCCCGTGCTGGCGGTGGTGCGGTTGATGTTTCCGGCCTCCATCAGCTCCTCCACGTCGCTGTAGTTCTGCACCAGGTGTTTGGACAGATCTGAGATCAGCAGGGAGGGACAGAGAAGCAGAATTACATGTAAAAACAGAAACATGTGAAAACTCAAAGCAGCATGTATCTACAGAAGTCTGACTCCAGCCTGACCTTCGACGTACGGCCCGTCCTTCGGGTGCTCCCTGACCCTCAGGTTGTAGGTCTGAGTGGATTTCCTCCTCAGCAGGTCCCTCACCCTCTCGTTGTAGATCTCCAGGTAGCTGAAGGCAGAAAACAGGAAAAACATGACAACAATCCCAGTTTAGAGCTCTGAGCCTCAGGTTCTTGTTTTCACTTTTATCTGCTGCCTGCTTCTCGTTTCTATTTGCAGAGAAAGAAGACAGATGAAGGATGCTGAGGATGAAGCTTCACAGCTCAAACAGTGAGGCTGAAACAATAAAACCAGGTCACATGAAATCTGGTCTCACCTGACTTCTGTTCGGAACGAAGCTTCGTCCCATCGAGTCGCCTCAGAGATTCGACTGAACAAACCTTCACAGAACCTCGGGATCAGACCTGCATCTCCCTGAAACATCAGGAACAAAACACATTTCGACAGATTATTCAAGTCGACGCAGCACAAAGAGAGAAACATGAACTCAGAAACCATCAGTTTTTAAAACACATGTAACTCTGAAAAGCATCAGAGTCACATTAACTTTTGGTTTTGTTTCTTGTGTGTCCATGTTTTTTTGCATCATCTCGTCTAGTTTCTCTATTTCTTTCCTGCTTTCTGCAAAGTTCCTCTTCAGTTCTGTAATAAAAGTGTCTCTGCTCATGTTTCTGCATACGTCACCTCGCAGGAACCAGCAGCTCTGCAGCTTCACCGACCGTTGAGCTGCTCGTCCACCTCACAGCCGATTAAATCAAACATACGGACGAAACCTCACGTGGCTCCATGTGGAGGCAAAAAACTCGTCTCTCTCATCAGATTCAACACTGAACTTTAGACTGAGAACAGATAAACTGCGACCTTTGACCCTTCAGACTCGTCAGAAGACGGAGAACATTCAGGTCTGAAGGGTTTGGAGCGGTGGGGGCCACGTTTTACAACAGTAAATAAATGTTTGCAAAACGCTTTGAAGTACTTTAAGAAGAATATATAGAAGAATAGAGAGTAATTTTACAACAGTCAGGCTGACTGTTCGCTCTCGGCCCAAAACGAGCTCAGTCGAACTCATCTGGAGCTTCGATGACGACTTCGCTGAGGAAACACGCTGACAACTCTGAAACTCTTCACTCGTTCTGTATCTTTCTGCATTAAAAAGTCTGGAGTGTTGAACATGTGCAGAGTTTTGTCTCACAGGATTTCCCATCATGGTGAAGGACTTCCCCGAGCCTGTCTGACCGTACGCAAACACGCAGGCGTTGTAGCCCTCAAACGCCGCCTTCAGCACGTCGGAGCCCAGATCTCTGAAAACCTGCCAATGAAAGAAAAATGACAGCGTTTATTTCTGCTCTTTCAGACCTCAGATCTGTGTCAACTTGTGCATGAGGTTGCGAAACATTTCAGCCCAGATTTGAGGCTCATGTGACTCAGAGTCTCAGTATTGATGTTGCAGAGCTGTAATGTGATCTGCTGGAGCTCCGGACGAGCTCCAGTCCGGTGACAGTCCACAGAAAACAGAGTCTGTTTGACCCAGAACAAGAGTTTCTGATAAACCCTCCGACCTTTGACCCCAAATCCAAACCAACAGGACGTTCACAAAGCAGGACTGCAAACTTATTTATCAGAATAATCCTCTGAAACCTCTGTGGCTCATTTTTATCTTCACTTTATGTTTCACCTGTACAGGTGGTACTTTATTATCATTATCATGAGAATAAGATAGAAAACTAATGAGTTCACAGGTTTCAAACAGAACACAGAAATCTGTTTATTAGAGCTGAAACGATCTCCAGATCGACAGTTTGGTCAAACCTGAGGTGGGTTTGAAAACTGCAAGACAAAGACAGTAAACTTACGTAAATAAGTTTGTTTGATTAAAGTCGGACTCAGCAGATTTTTAAACACAACTTTAAAAAGAGTGAAAGCTGCGGTTCCTTTACCTTCTCCTGGGAGACGAACGTGGAGCTCTTACAGTCCATGGAGTCGTAGGAGAAGTCGTACGTAAACGTTTTGCTTCGATCCCTCGTCGAGTCACCTGCGATGCCTTCAGGGATCTTTGGAAATCAGAACATGAGGTGAAAAGGACGCAGTTTCAGGTGTCGCATCAGACAAAATTACAGATTATGTGACGGAACAAAAAAGTACCTTCAGGTTGACGATGGAGGTTTTGGTTCCTTCCATCTTGATGATGCATTTTGCATCCAAGTCCTTCTCCCTGCAGCAGATCAGTGATGTTTATGCATTAACCTTCTGACAGTCGTAAAGATATGAACACTGCGAACTTTATTAAGGAAAAATCCACAAACTCCTCCAGGATCAGATCATGAGAGTTTGGCAGCTTTTTCCACACTGAAAATTATTTAATCAAACCAATAAAACAGGATTATATGGAAGCTGCAGGAGGCGAGTGAGAAACAAAGTCAAGAAATAAAGTCTGATCTAAATATTTTCTCTCCTGCGTTTGGAAAAAATCCCAGGATAATATTTCTAACACCCTTAATTTTTTCTGAATCAGCTGGAACATGTGAAGCAGTCATGTGCTTTGACTCTCAATAACAAGAGTCCTGCATAAAAAAAGCCTCAAATATCTGTTAGATTTTTGTCTCCAAACAGGAACTTTAAACTGATTTCCACCATTTTGAACGCGGCTCTGCTGTTTCAGCCTGATGTTGTGATTCCAGACATCCTGGATGACATCAATAAAACCCACATGACTGGACTCGTTTCAGCAGAGTGTTTGTTCAGTCGTGTGTGATCTCCTGTCTCCACCCAGTTTGTTCTCAGGTTCAGAAACTTTCAACGACAGGAACATTCAGCGTCTGTCAGACACTTTCAGTTTAAAAGTTTTAAAATTCAGACCTGTTCAGGGTTTATATGTCATCATCTCTGTGTTCTGTCACCTTAAAGAAACTCAGTAACTGAAAAAACACTTTATGTAACAGTGTGTGTCGGTTGTATAATGGAGGTTAACTTACACACACGAGACATTAACAGTCTGCTTTTAAACACTCCAATAAAACCTGCTGACAGATAAAGAAACCCACTGATCAGAGTCACAATGTGAGGACAACGGAGTCATAATAAGACCAAGAAAATGATTGGCAGATTAATAAATGAGTAAATTATAGTTAACTAATTCAGTTAAATATTCTTGTGTTGGGTTTCAGACTGTCACTGATGTGTGTTGTTTGTTATTTAGTGACTTATTCAGGATATTCAACCTCAGTGCTGTTTGTGTTGCGATGAAAAAAATAAAAAAAATGTGACCTGAAAAAAAAAAACCTGCTTGGATCAGAAGATTTCCTGCCTGAAAGGTTTTAATTTTGGAGCAGAAACCTGAATATGATCCTGAAGGATTTACACTGACTCCTCCAGCTGATGACGTTACAAAACACACAGTTTAATTGATACTGTAATAGATTACTCATTGCTGCCTCGTGATTTGGGAGGAGGAGGTAAATAGGGCAGCTGCTGGGTAATAAATAAAAGAAAACAACAATAACAACCGAACGTGCAGATTAAAATAAAGATATAATTTAAGTGAAATCTGCTGGATTACAGTTCAACAGCAGAGAAACTGTCTGCTTCACCTGTTCTCACGGACACACAGGTGAGAAGAAATTGTTCAAAATCACTGAATGAACACCTGCCGTTCGTGCACGCGAGCCACCAAAACCACAGAAACACCTGCAGGCACAAAAACTCACCTGGCTGAGCGGAAACTCAAGAGCCGGAGGCTTTTTAAAAGCACTCTGTGTTATATTTTACTGACATAAACACCCTTTAAAACGTGCGCAGCGTGAAAAGAAAAATAAATCACACTTCTGATTCAGTTTAAGTGATTTAAAGCCCCGGCGGCTGCACGCGCACAAGCTAGCTAGCTTCACAAAACACAAACATCCTGACAATAAACAAGTTAAAACATGATGGAAAACGTTTAAAAACCGTGTTCTTGTCTTAAACTCACCGCCTGTTCATGGGCCTGACCCGGACAGCGACCCGGACCGACGCCATGGCGCATCCCGCTCCGGTCGGTGCAGCGCGGTGATCCGCCTCGGCGCGCGGACGGAGCGCGGCGCCGCGGCTGCTAGCTTAGCCGCTTAGCTAACCAGCTAGCATGAAACGGCGGGGGCAACTCCGACCCGCAGCGGGACAAAAGGGGGCAAAAGTCACAGAGATAACGAACTCGGTGTACACGAAGCGGTCAAACTACAGACGAGATAGTGACGAGCAGAGACGTTACCGCCGCCCCGGTGTGAACCGGCGCTCTCCCACGGTCACCGTTCACACGTTCAGCCCGTTAGCCGGTTTGACAACAAGGAGGAGAGCAGCAGGGAAACACCAGCTGATACAAACATTGGAACCTACGGAAGCCCGGAGAGCACCGAGGAACGCGTTAGACTGAGATTAATGGGTTTAAAGGGAGATTATTAACAAGGGAAACAAATAAAAAAATGTGTGTATTAAATACATAAATAATTTTAAAGGAGTTTTACTCTACAGAAAAATCCTTCTTAATTTTAAGCAAAAACATCTATTATTAATTAATTATTTCCAGCTTCTACAGTGTGAGGATCTGCGAGTATTTTGTGAATGAAAAACTGATCCAAAATTATGGATCTATTATTTGATATTTTTTAAAAATCAAAGTTTTCATAAAAGAAAACAAAACATGAAAAATTCTCAGTTTTGTTATCATAGAATATCTGTTTTAAAAAAGCTATGTTATAAATACATTAAGGATGGGGAGAGAGAGAGTTTTAACTGAATACAATTATAACATCTTCTGCACTATTTTTTTAATCGCACAGCGCCTTCTTATTATCATCTGTTTCAGCTTTATGTCCTTATATTTTAAAGAAGTACCTGACCACAAATACTTTTTCAATGGAAGAGCAGTTTTTAAAAAATCTGTTTGTTACATTTTTCTTTTACATAATCCAAAAAGATTCAAAACAAAAACTTATTTTTATTATGAAAGTTACAGACTAGTCTACTTACTTCACTGTTGTATCGCAGTATATTATTGAGGTACCTGTTCAGAGTAGTTTTATATATTTGAAGGCAACTTTACCTTTTGCTTTTTCTAATTATCACTCAAGAAAAATACACAGTTACATTATTCCAACAAACCCTGTAAAGATAATCAACTTGAGCATGCGGCCTGTAGTTTTACTCCTGACCTGCTGGTGGCGGTAGATCTCAGAGCGCGTTAAAGCAGCAGCGGAGTCGACGGCGCCAGCAGTCAGTTTCCTGTTCTGTGTTAGCGGCGTGAGTGGTGAGGAGGTGAGTGTAATACTCATTTAACTTTATATTAAACTAATTTCTCTACTGTTTTATCGGTGGAATATGAAAGAAAGTTCAAAATGGTTATTTTCATATCAGACATTATTGTGTAGCACCCCATAAAACCACAGGAATGAGTTAGCTACAAGCTAACTGCTGCTAACGTAATGAATGAAGATAGCCAGGGTTGAGCTAATGCAATGCTATTATTAGTTTACTAGTATAACTCAGCTTTCTAAAACATGAAAAACACAAATTGTTCGGAATTAATTGCTGCAATTCTTTGTTTTATGCAACATTTTAGCAGGAAACTTCTCTCCGGCAACTTATTTATGCCATAACCTCATTGTTTTTTAGTGACGCGATTTATTTATGGTTGAAGTTACAGTTAAAACATACATTTTTTAAAAATGATAGAAGAATAAAAGTTAACCTTTCCTGTTCTTTTTCATCAGACACCACCATGGATATCCGACCGAACCACACGATTTACATCAACAATATAAATGACAAAGTTAAGAAAGAAGGTAAGTGTGCGTTCAGTAGCTTGAAGTGTGACTTCACATGCTGTCTGTATACATGATGTCAAATTATTTGATGAAAATGGCTTTCTGCTTCTCTTAGTTTCTGTCAGTGTAAATTTTTCCTTGTTTGAGGGTTTAAACTGTTGATCAGAGAAAACTAGACGCTGGATGGAGCACCTTGGTCTCTGGAGACCTGAACTAAACATTTGTCATCTTTTGTTGGTATTTCCAGGCTAATAACAGTATCAAAACAGTAACAGACAGGTAATAATGATTCACCTGTGGAAGGCCTATAATTATAGTATATACCAGTGATGTATTAGAGAAATAAGTGTTAGTAAGTTTGTGTTGTTCATCCATTAGCCTTCAGCTTTAATGTTCCTTTTCAAAGGTTCTCACAGTCTCAAAACATTATAGATGATCAGGACGGATGAGCAGCATTCTTCCTAAAGTTATTTCTTCATTTTTTGTTATGATCATCGTCGTTATCATCAAGTTTGGCCACTCGATTTGATGAGGAGACGGTGAAAACAGTGTGCACATTACACTGCATGTCTGCAGTCAGACCTGATGTCTCAGTCGTCTGTCAGTTTGTGATCATCTCTCTCTGCTTCCTGTCGTCCTCGTGCAGAATTGAAGCGTTCACTCTACGCGCTCTTCTCACAGTTCGGTCAGATTATCGACGTCGTGGCCATGAAGACCATGAAGATGAGGGGACAGGCCTTCGTCGTCTTCAAAGAGCTGGCCGCTGCCACAAACGCCCTGAGGCAACTGCAGGGCTTCCCCTTCTACAACAAGCCCATGGTACGCCAAGGAAAATGATTCTGACTTCAGGCGGCTCTCACTCTGGTCAGCAGGACAGTCAGAGGGGCATTTATATTATTTTAGTGGACGCTGACTCGTGTTTCCGTGTTTTTCAGAGGATACAGTATGCAAAGAACGACTCAGAGGTCATTTCCAAGATGAAAGGGACGTATGGTGACAAGGAGAAGAAGAAGGAGAAGAAGAAGAAAGCTCAGGAGCCGCCATCGAGCGCGACAAAGAAACCAGCAGCGGTGAGTGTAGCTTCAAATGAAACATGAGACACAGAATCAGACAGCCATTTATCACTAGATCCCACATTTTGTATGTTTAAGTCATTAATTTCTCATGCAGTAACTGCTGATCATCCTTCAGAGCAAAATCTTTAAATCAATTTTCCGGCTTCCTTCCTCAAGGCAGCCGTTCGTTCATTTCAGTTTTTCAGTAAACTGACAGTTTCATTACAGTCAAACAGAACAAAGAGCCACAGATGGCAGCGTTTTCCACACAGACGTGTTGAATATCAGTGACTGGGATCCTGGGAAATCTTTCCTAGATTTATTGCACTGTTCCTGGGAAAAATACACACAAGTTGTTATAATTTTATCCCTTGATGAATTTAAATAGATTTGAAAAGGATCATAATCACCAGTTTGTGAACAAAACCTAACGTGGTTTAAAAGTTTATTCACAGGCAGTAAAATTCTTTAACTCACCGTCTCACAGCTTCTTAAAGTCAGATTTCAAAGATGCCTCCTGCTTCCTCCTGAGCTGAGAACTGATGGAGTCCCTGAACTTTACACATTACAGTCATGTTTTTGTCACTTTAATCTCTCAGTAAGGTGAGGCGGCGTGTCGGGTCATCTGCCTCAGTCACATGATCGGTCACATGACACGTCACTGCAGATGCAATTCACATGAGAGAAGAGTCAAACTGTCCTTTAGCAGCACAAGGTGTTATTTAATTACATTTATCAGCAGTGTCATAAAATAAAAAAGTTAATAACAGTCAAAGCTGCTGGATTTCTGACATCACAACCAGTTTGGAGCCAATCGTTGTCCAGTATGATCAAAACAAATGTACACGAATAAACGACTATTAAATATTCATATATTTTCATTGAAGGAGGAGAAACTGAAATCATTATTTTAGTGGAAGTAGCAACATTGATGTTGTGGGTCGAATGTACAACAAATGAAATTGATCCTCAGTTGAACAATGAAGATTTTAAGTTTCCAAGTGAACATTTTGCTTCATACTGTGAGCTAAAACAATCTGCAATATTTAAAAACACAGAAATGATCCTTTTAAAGTCCACACAGCTGCATTCTTTAACTCTGTGTTCTGACCTCACACAGTTTCACCAGAAACACGACAGAAAAGTTTTGTTCACAGTTTGTGTTTGTCGTTTGCAGGGATCAGCAGCACCTGTTCACACTCCTGCCGTTCAGGTGAGACTGAGCTCAAAAATTCACCGGAACTTTGTTTTTGTTTGGTGCGACACGACTGAACCAGTGTGATGATTCATGTTGTTGTCATAAAGTTTTTGCAGCTAATGAATGAAGTGTTTCGCAGCATAGAATCTTCTCTTTACATATTTTATAACATTTCTTTAATCAAAATAGATTTCATCCTCTTGTCTCATGTTTATTTTTCACAGTAAAGTGACACCAAATTTTCAGAGATGTTTTTTAAAATTCTAGTTAATTCCTCCAGTCTAAGTCAAAGTAAATGTAAAATCTGGAGTTTAAATGAACTGAAACTCAGAGTTCTCCTGAATCAGATGTTGTTTGTTGTCTGATGTTGACAGCTAGAATAAAAAAAAACTGAGAGTCTGACAAAAAAGAGAAAGCTTCATCGGACTGATCAGCACCTCTGTTTCCTCCTCAGGTGCCCGACAACCCGCCGAACTACATCCTGTTCCTCAACAACCTGCCTGAAGAGACCAACGAGATGATGCTCTCCATGCTGTTCAACCAGTGAGTTCGCCGTCAGGACTTCCTGTTTGTGTTTTAACAGAAGCTCTGTGTGTGTGTTGACCTTTTTTTTTCCCGATCTGCAGGTTTCCTGGTTTCAAAGAGGTTCGGCTCGTCCCGGGAAAACACGACATCGCCTTTGTGGAGTTTGAAAGCGACACGCAGGCGGGCGTGGCCAAAGACGCGCTGCAGGGCTTCAGGATCACCGCGACCTGCGCCATGAAGATCACCTACTCCAAGAAGTAGCTCCAGGTTTCTGGGCACAAAGAGACTGTGAGTGGGACGAGGACGGTCCCTGGATTTCCGTTCAGTTCCCAGATCTTTCTTGGTTTTTTGGTTTGTAAATGCCACGGAGCTTTTTTGAAGCTCTTCTCTTTCTTTTTTAATCTTTTTGTTTGGTAATTTTATGCCGTCGTTCACGAGGTCGAGCAGAAAACCTCTGACCTGCAACCTGTTTTGTAAAATAAAGAGCTTTGACAGAATTCTTGTCTGTATAGGATTTTTTCACTTTAAGTGTTTTAGAACAAACTTTACTCTGTGTGTGTGTGTGTGTGTGTGGGTTTGTAACACTGTGTGTGTGTCCGTCGGTCTCTCAGTTCTGTCTGACTTCCTGTTTGTGGCTCTCAGCTTTCAGTTCACTGGTTCCCAGTAACGATGTTGGTCCTTAAAACCCACAGATGTTCAGTTTCATGTTTAAAAGGTTCAGCAAAACAAACAGGAAACGGTTCGTTTGTTTGGGGACTAGTTTCAGCAGCGGATTAATCCACGTTTTGTGCTTCACTGTGTGTTTGTGGCAGCAGGACAGTGAGAGTGTTTATGCTGATGAGTTCTGAGTCTTTTTGGTGTTTGTGTCTCAGTGGACGATCATCTAAAGACCTTTAAGTCAAACATTCAGATGTAATTTTAACTGTTTTTTCCTGATATTTGATCCAAAAACACAAACTGAATTTTACGTTATCAATCAATCAATCAATCAAATTTTATTTGTATAGCCCTTTACAATAAGAAAAAGGTAACCAAAGTGCTTTACAACAAAGCCTTAAAAGGTACATAAAAGCAAACATAAAACACAGGTTTTAGTCTGTGGAAAGTGCCACAGTGCTGCAGGTTATTAAAAGCCTTCCAAAAGTACATAAAATAGACCAAACAAAAATAAATAAAATACAATAAGTGCACATAGAAAAACAAGACTGCCCTAGTTTTTTAATTGAATGCCAATCTAAAAAAGTGGG
>JAUZTA010000024.1:9873043-9888105 GCA_034780835.1 Ctenochaetus striatus
AAGTTTGCAAAACATAAACAGGCATCCATGAGCGCATTAACTAGCTAACCAACTACCTGTTTTTGTTATTTTTAGCTTGATGAACATGTTAAGCAACTACTTTATTTATGACTGTGGAACCTGTGAAAATTTATGAAAGTTAGGGTGTTTTGGGCTTTAACCCACACTAATTACAGCTTTTATATCTACAGTATTTTATTTTGGCAACCCAAAATAAATGTTTGATTCTGGAATTCACGGTTTAAAGGTGGGGCACCCAATCAGCGGACCTCTTTTAAACAAGAATTTCTATCTTGGGTACGTGTAAATTCTAATGAGCGAGGATTTGGCAAGAGCAGAATATATGACAGTGATAGTCTCTCTTGACCTACACTGTCTCTAACTGCCTGAAGATTAAGTGCAGCGAGTCATTTGAAAGAACTCTGCAAAACCTTAAAGAAAATCTACATCAGTGCAGGATTTGTCAGTTGTGTAACTTGTAGATTTATGATGACATTATACCCTCTTGGCCCATTTGACATCATATTTGGGCCTCTGAATAAATGGTCAGCTGGTCCATTTTTATGGTACAAAGGATTATAACATTAGTTCCAGTGTGTTGCTAAGTGAGTCACCATGTCACGGAGGCAAATGGTCCTGTTTTTTACACCTAACAACCCTGCTTAGTGTGCTGGAGTGAATACGTACATTGTTTGCCACTGTTTCTCTAAGCCCCCATTGCGAAGACAGTGTGGGTGTATTGTAGCTATGAATGCTGTTGTGTTGAAGCTTTTGTGTGTGTATGCGTGTATATCTGAGGAAGGTTTTTTGAATTTTAAATGAATTATCTAAATGGATGTTTTCTCTGTCTGAATGTTTGCTGAAAAGCAGAGCTTGTTTAAAATTACATAAAAATGACCTCTTCTGATTGTGTCCACAGGGGATGTATGTACTTGCATTGATGGGGAAACTCTGAGGGTGGCAGTGATTAAGTCCTCGCCCTTACTCTCCCAGAAGGCTGCACAGATGTTTTCGCTCGGTCAGGAAAACATCTCCACCTCCCCTGCTTCAGCCAAAGGACCAGTCAAGTATGGAGAGCTCATTGTGCTGGGGTAAGATGCTCACTAAGGAGCTATACAGCTGTGGTCAGAACTTATGAAGCATCAAACTGGAGCTTTAAAAAATGTAGCTTGTTTTAGGCCTGTAAATACTTCTATACTGCATGTGTACTTAATATAACCAATGGCCGTTTCATTTTATGAAGAACCTGTTTTTAAATCAGGTTTCTGCTCTCAGGCGGTGACTGAAATGAGACCATTTCATAGGATGAAAATCAACTTGCTTGTTTTGATACTGTAACATCTAATAATTGAGAGTTAGCTGAAGAAAAGCATACTAAAGCCTTGCATTTATAGGGAATATTGTGTTAATGTGTTGTGTTCACATATCGCTCTGTAAAACCCGAAAGACACGCAGCAAACACGAACAATAAAGTATGTGATTTTGTTTATTTTTTACATGTTAGTGGAGTTTGCCAGTTGACTCTAACAACAGAGATGTTGATTGTGTGAATGTTTGGTGGTTTTTCTATGAATCCTCCATCAGAGACATCAGAGAGCACTTACACTAAATAAAACAACAAAGGGGATAACTGATGTGGAGTACCCACGTCTAGCAAGGTTCCAGCCCCACCAATCTAACTCAAAGAGCCAGACAAATGAGTCGAGCTACACATCCAGTTTTTTGGCCAATCTCTCTTTTTTTCTGCTAACATTGTTTTACTGTTAAAGTAAAAATACAGAAGATGTGGGTCTTTTTTAAATTGTGCTAACAGTAGATGCTGCAAAAATTTGGATTTCAAAATTGCATAAAGAGAATAGTTTCGTGACATATAGGGGAAGTTTAGCCAAAGTGAAAATGGTAACCATGAAGCTTATGGTCTGGGAAAATATGGAGGATAATTGGTTCTTTTGCAATAACAGTGGTATTGCTAACACTCACTTCCTCTTATACGTGTTGATGCAGCAGAGCCTCACAAAGAGGGAGTTTTTAACATTAAAACATGTAGGCCTCCTATAGTAGACCCCTTTAATTAAAGTACACCTGGAAATGAGTATAATATGGCCTCTTGAAAGCAGTATACATGGACCCAATTTTTTTAGAACAAAGGAGGAAAATCCTTGTTTTCAAAAATTCTCAGATAGCTGTGGACAAAGCAAAGGTGACATAAATCTCATCATTTTAGCTCTGTGTGTCTTGTAGATTTTTTTTTAAATTTGCAGTATGACATTTAATCTGTAGGGTTTTTTTTGTTCAGGAGCCTCAGTGAGGTTAAATGTGTTTAAAAACTCCACCACAGCAAAGAATGCAGCTGACTTCCTGACTGAAGGCCTTTCACTGTGGACACAAGAGAGAGCCTGTGATTCAGGGAGGTCGAGACAAGTCGGGGAAGTTATGGCTGCTGTGCTTTCAGACCTTTTGTTTGCTTTTGCATTATATTGCCTACATGTGGAATTAAATAGTCTGGCTGACCCAGTAGCTGACAATTACACTGGTCATAATGTTTAATTTTTAAGCGCCATATGGTTTGTGAAAACAGAGGTCTTGTTACTTTAGGTTCGGTGGAGCCACAGTGAAGTTGGGGTGGTCTGAGCTTGTATGAGAAAGGAGGTTGACTTCACTTTATCTGAAATGCAGGAAGTTTGCATTATCCAGCAAAAGAATGGCTCCACTTTTAACTGAACTCGAATGTTTACTTGACCTGCGGCTGGCAGCAGCATGGCTCCAGAGATAACCTCCTGCTAAACTGACTTTAATTGAAGTCCCACAACATTCAGGTCTAAGAACTTCTTTTCAGAGTGACTAAAGCTCAGGAAAGATTAATGTTCTCCAGACAAATTATGTCAAATGAAAATAGTTCAATTAAAGTTCAGTTTAGGAGGCCTCCTGATTGCTCAGGTGGATAAAACTATCAACACTATTGAAAACAGAATCCTGCTTTTAAATCTGGATCTGAAATCATTGATGCTTTGTAGCTTTCTCTCCTACACAAAGCTTTGTCCAACCTGCACTGGGTAGATGGACCCAGGTTATGTTACCCTGACACTTAGGTTTAAAAATACTTCAAAAATACAGCAACAGCTACACACAATCTGAAAAAAATGTTGTATGTCTTTGTTTGTTCATGTTGCAGCCCTGTGTTGACTAGAAATCCTTCTCAATAATAATTTGTTGGTTGCGGCATTCAGAGACAACATTCAAAGTTGTTCTCTCCTACCTGACTCAAAGACACCAGAAGAGCAAACCACAGCTTTCTCTTGGATCCGTTTGTACAATCTGGCCTGGGTTGTGGCTAAGGGATACATACTTATTGCTCAATACAGACAGTACTTGTTGATTTTGACTTAAGGTTTCATTTCCAAGGCTTAACACTTTTTTGGACTTAGCAAACAATGACATTGCCCAACCTCTGGTAGATAATAACTCAGCCTAAACTCATTTCATGTGTCGAGAAACTCTTACCACAGCAAAGAATGCAGCTGTCTTCCTGACTAAAGGCCATTCACTGTGGATACGAGAGAGCCTGTGGTTCAGTGAGGTTGGCTGCTGTAGCTTTTTTGTCATTGTTATCCAGAACTAAAATTAAACCTATCTTGAAGCCTGGACTGTTGCAAAGATTTGTCACTCAAGTATAAACCAGTATTCGGGCATTAAAGAGGGAGTACATTGACTGTAGACTAGAGTCATCAATACTGAGATCAGAAATCGGGCTGATCTGAATTAATGGATCTGGACTGTGGGTATGAGCCTGTTTCAGTCGACAGAACAAATAAGCCGCACCATTTTTTCCCTTACAGCAGAGAGATAATGATTGCAGCCAGACTGGGGATGAGCAATATGTGAGTCCTGTATCAGATACCATATTTTAAAGTAAATTGGGATTTAGTACATTAATATCTATGTGTTTATTTGTTATAAATTTGTTTTACTAAGTTTGAAAAAGAAATGCTTAAGCCAAGCCTGAAGTTGCCTTACACATAAAGCAAGGATCCTGGTCTCTTTCATAAAGACAAGTCTATAGTTAATTATTAAAACATGGGCGTTCAGCACTTGATAATGACCGTTAGTGTGTGTGTCAGGCCTGAAGGAGTGGGATTGGTGCATCCCCACTGTTGACTCTAAATAATTAATCTCTAAAATTAAAAATTAAATCACATGCGTTGTAGTCTCACAGATCTTACACTATCCTGCGGAGTGTGAACCAACAGATATTGCGATAGTTAATTAAATGTTCAGTATAAATGCTCTCACTGCTGCAGTGCGAACCTTTGCTGATCCCCTGTCTTGTGTGCTCAGGTGTAATGGCTCTCTGCCCAACGGTGACAAGGGGAGGCGGAAGAGTCGCTTTGCTCTGTGTCGCAGAAACAAGGCCAATGGTGTAAAACCCAGCACGGTCCACTCATCCTGCACGCCTCAGGCTGCCAAGGTGAGAGCTCAACACAGCAGGTGAACTACAGGCCAGTGAAATGCAGAATAGGAGTAAAAACTTAAAGTTGAGAACATGCTGTGGCTCTTGTATATTCCTTTTTTAATGAAGCTTAAATAAACATTATGCATGTACGTGAAGTATTTTCTCACATTATTTCTTTCTGTAATAGTACTAGGGTAGAGAAGCAAATATTATTCAGGACAAATGAAGAATTTCCTGCATTTCACACACCCTCCTTTACAGAGTTGGTGCATCATTAACAAAATGTGCCTTTATTAAAAGTAAAAAACTTGTAGTGTTTGTCCTTAAACCTTAAAAGTAGTATAACACTGCATCTTTTTATGTGTTTTAAAGGCTATAAGCAACAAAGAGCAGCACAGCATTTCATACACCCTGTCCCGGGCACAGACAGTGGTGGTGGAGTACACCCACGACAGCAACACAGACATGTTCCAGGTGAGCAGCGTCCACTAAACTGTCTCTGTATATGTGCAGATTTACGAGAGCTGATAGAAAAGTTCATGACCTGACGTAGAAAGGGGCAGTTTTAAAACTAAAGCACATTGTTTTTCAACCTAGTTGCCTATTACAGCAGCAATGACCTCATCATCTCAGACAGTGCTGACTTGCAATTTCCAATTACCTGAAACAGAAATACCACAAAAGTTATTAACCTCACCAGTTGTTTTACATGATATAGGAAAGACTTGCAGGCCACTTAATCAGATCAATGACGAAGCTTCTCAGTGTGTGTGACACTAAGTTGACGGTGTCTGCAGGCATCAGTTTGCACACACTCTTTAACACTAAATTTGGTGCTGTGTTTCTTGTGTCTGTCTCTTTCCAGATTGGTCGTTCCACAGAGAATCCAATTGACTTTGTAGTGACAGACACGGTGCCCGGTGGTCAGAGCCATGCTGACGGTCAGACTGTCCAGAGCACCATCTCCCGCTTCGCCTGCCGCATCATCTGCCAAAGAAACCCACCTTACTCTGCACGAATCTATGCAGCAGGCTTCGACTCCTCTAAGAACATCTTCCTGGGGGTGGGCTGCACTAACTGCTGCTGTTACAGATGAAAGACACAGTGATTTACTGCTTGGATCCTGTGTAGTTAGTTAAATTAGTAGTTACATAAATCGTTTTCCAGTGTGAACTAAACATGCATCTTTGACATCTTCACAGGAGAAAGCAGCCAAGTGGAGGATGCAGGATGGTCAGATGGATGCACTGACCACCAACGGCATTCTGGTGATGCATCCACGCAGCGGCTTCAGCCAAGACTCTAAACCTGGACTGTGGAGGGAAATCTCAGTCTGCGGCAGCGTCTTCACACTGCGGGAGACCAGGTCATCTCAGCAGAGGGGCAAGATGGTAGGTGACCCACCTAACCCCACATGGGTACTGTGGTTTACTTAAATGTAAACAAGTTAATCATTCTGTGCAGTGTTTTTACAGAAAGACTGAAAAAACAATCAATTGTTTTGAGTTACAGAGTCAACTGGGAGAGCAGCACAACAGGAAGTGATGGAGTAGTTCTGTGAAGGGTTTCCATGTAAAACGTAATAATCACAGTGTGTGGATTGTTTTGAATGTTTTTCTGCTTGTGTCTCCTTCAGGTGGACTCTGAGTGTAACCAGCTGGTGGACGGCTCGCTCATCGACCTGTGTGGTGCTACCCTGCTGTGGCGGACGGCTGAGGGTTTGGCGCACACTCCCACGGTCAAACACCTGGAGGCTCTGAGGCAGGAGCTGAACGCCGGGCGGCCGCAGTGTCCCGTGGGCTTTAACACGCTGGCTTTCCCCAGCCTTCGTCGCAAAGACGTGCTAGATGAGAAGCAGCCCTGGGCCTACCTGCACTGCGGCCACGTTCATGGCTATCACGGCTGGGGCGGACGCCGCAACCCTGAAGTGGAGGCGGAGTGTCAGGAGAGAGAGTGCCCCATGTGCAGGGCACGAGGGCCCTATGTGCCGCTGTGGCTGGGCTGTGAGCCAGGCTTCTACGTGGATGCAGAGCCCCCCACCCACGCCTTCGTCCCCTGCGGTCACGTCTGCTCAGAGAAGACGACGGCATATTGGAGTCAGATCCCGCTGCCACATGGAACACACACCTTTCATGCCGCCTGCCCGTTCTGCATCCAGCCGCTGAGGGCAGAGTCCGGCTGCATCAGACTCATCTTCCAAAGCCCGCTGGACTAGAAACCATTCAGACTTCTTTTCTCAAGCCCTTACCAACAGAAGGGCTGGCAAACCAGTATGCTTTGATGTTGGCAATTTTCATAACTTAATTTTTTATAACTTAATTTAATTTAACTCTATCAATTTAGATACATTTAATGTTTGATTTCTATACTTTTCTAAATATCAGATATTATTCTGTTGTGCTTTTCTCCTATAAAATGATGAAAGTTCGACCTTGAACACAATATTATGATGGTTGATTTGCTTTAAATTTTCTTATTTATTCTGCTTGTTGGTTTTTTAAATTCTTTTTTATTTTCCAGTGATGATATAAGGAAGACTAAGAGGATAGAACTATTATTGTGCTTTCTTTCCGTTTCATTGTTATGCCCTTGTTTTAACTTGTGTTAGAAATTCAGTGCACCCTTTTTCCTTTACAGCAATAAGCTTTTGCCCCACACGTGCTCTCAGGCAGGCTGTGTCAAGTTCTGTATCAAATTTAGGTTTGCTCGGATTTTATGCTCATCTGTCTGTGCTGTTATAGTGGAAGGCTTGAAACCTTCAGCATTTCAGAATCACTACATAATAATTAATACCAACAAGTCTCTATTTTTAAAATAATTTAAGACTGTTATTTTTAATGTTTTTCGGTTAATTCAAATTTAAGTTTGAGGAAATGCACTTTTAAAATGACAGATCAGCAAATTTCTCATGTTTTTAAAGTCAGTAGGTAATCTGATTGTGATCTCACCATTAACCTAAATAATCCTGATAATGATTTTTTTTTTATAGTCAAACAGCATCAGTGTAATCCTCTAAGTTGCCGCTGATGTTTTTTGTAATGCAGAATGCAGACTGGGACAGCTATAGTGTTTCCCAGATTTTCCGAACAGCTGTTTACTGCCTCATCCTGCCTGCAGGAGCCGTTAACATGAAGCCTTAATAATCAGTTTGCTTTCAGCCCAGTGTTTTGTTGTCTCTCTGTGGGCTAGGTTTTTGTTTTTAAAATTTTATTCAGGAAACAGAATTTTTAAGCAGGTAAGCATTACAAATATTCAGCCATCAAGTGACCTTCATTTGTACCACTGTTGCCTCTTTGAACACTGAATATTTTATAATTTAATACAACCTTTGTATCATAACATAAAAATATATTTCTTGGAAAACTTTTTGTGCAACTGTTTGTCACTTGAAACACACATCCAGGCATCAAGTCCATTTTTTTTAAACAAAATAAATAATACATTACTGATAAGAAGCTAGTGTTGCTCAGCGGTGTATAGTGGAAAAAATACTCGATGCAATTTGTCCTGTAAGATGATGCATGTTCTGCTAAAGTGCTCTTAAGGGAAAACATCATCCCAAAATGAAAATCCAGTCAAGCTTTTCAACACTTTCACATATACATGTGAAATTATGTTAACATACACTGTATAATATGAAAGGAAAAGTGTAAGATAATGATAAATTTAAGATCGGTGTTTTGGTGACTGCATAGGTGACTGTCTTGCCTGTCCTGTCCTATACAAGTAATATCAAAACTGATTAACTAGTTTTCTTCAATTTCACAGATCACATGCTTTTGCTAAGAGTATGAAATTCAGTTCTTTCTTGTAATGATCTGAAAATACCAAAACCATCATCATGTTGACATTTGTTGTTGACTTCTTTTGGTTCTGTAAACAGGGAAAGACATTTGAAAAGCTAAAATTGAAAAAAATAATTTTATTTTTGAATTTTGAGAACATTTCCTCAGCCAAACAAGTAACACCTCAGCTGTTCTCTGTGAAAGTAACTATAGATGCAGGAGGGTAAATGTACTTTTTTGGGACTGAAAGCATCAAAATAGCTGTTGAACTTTTCATTGATAGTGTTTGTTAACTACTGTATCATCTTAATTTTGTTGTTCATGTTTGTTGCTCTTGTAGCTCTGCAGTCATGCTGCACACTGACTTTTTTTGTACCACTTGCAAATAATAAATCACTGCTGATGTTAATGTCTGTCTGTATCAGTGTAAAGATTTTACAAAACAACGTCACACTTATAATACTGCATACAGCTAAGTCTCCTACACCATCATGATTATAATATTTTTATTCTTCACCGAAAAGACACCACAAAACCAGATCCAGAGTTAAAGTTTCCATTTTTTGTTAAGAAACTTAACAAATTATGCTGAAGATTTTTATTGTATTGTCATATCTTATTTTTATTTAAATATGTGAAATAACTTGTAGTTAAAGCCATAGTTGAGAAAAAAATTTAAATATTTTTCTCTAACTTGTGTCCAGTGCAAAGTAGCAAAATATGCAATTACTCAAAGAACAGTTCCAGAGGTAATGTACTAAGTTATTTATCACTACTGAATATGCTGTTTTATATCAAGTTAGCCAGGATGGATAGAGTAGCTTTACCTATACCAGCTGTAACATTAAAGATCTTTAAAAATCAATGCAATACTAATCATGCAATACTTAAAAATAAATACAATACTAAAATGAACCATTTTGCATGTGTTCTAACTGGTACTCTGAGCACTTTTTGATGCTTATACTTAAATTTTACATAATAAACATTTTTAAATACAATTTTAACCCCATAAATCACGGGTAAATGTGTATGTAAAGTGTTTGATTTACTGGTAAGGCAAAGTGCGAGCAATGACAAAGTACGCTGTTAATGTGTGATTTTACAGCTACAGGTAGAAGCTGGTCAGCAGGTGGCAGCAGCAAGCTTTTATGGCACGAGAAGACGATTCCGCCGCTGCCTCCCCTCCCGCAGTGCATGATGGTCAGTGTACTGGCTGTATCTGCAGCTGTGTGTTCTGTTGTTTTGCTCCCGGTTCCTCCGGTGTTCCTGTGATGGTCAAAAGAAGAAACACCGGCTGCTGTACTTTAAACAACAGGTACGTGAGCTGCAGATGTTCGCCAGTCACTGAACCTCCTGAATTGTCTCTTATTTCATTTCGCTGTTGGAGTGTTAGCTAGCTGTCTGACTAACCTGCTAGCGTTAGCCAGTCTACGTGTAACCCCTGCTGGACTCGTTGACAACATTAGCTTTTTAGCATTAGCATTTGGCACAGCTCGTCTTATCAGCCCTCTTCTCGAGGGGAAATTGGTTTTGTGTGTCTTGCGTTATCATTTAGTGTTTCCTTCCCTTACAGCGCAGTAGATTCAACGCTAACATTTAGAGTGATGAACGACGTGACCTGAGCTAATGCTAGCTGGTTAGCTTCTGTCACAGCTGCCTGTCCTGGCAGGGCAGTGAATTGACATTAACAATACAAAAGCAGTTAGAGTTGTAACATTAAATTCTTCATATGTTCTTCGTAGGCTTAATGTGACATTTTTGGATGATACGGTACAGTAAATTTTACAGAGCAAAATACATAATTTGGTATTAAATTGACTAATGTTACCTCAACTGAAACTCTAAACTTTGTCTATTTCAGTTTATTGTATGAAAAAAAAAGATTAATGTTTAAGACCTTATTTTGTTTTGTGTTACAGAGAATGCCGAAACTACATTTCATTTTTTTTAAGCATAAATATTTGAGGAGTTATAAGTAATTATGAGGAGTACGACTTTAGCCAGTGTAATATGTACTAAAATAATATATTTGTATTTCCAGGCTTAACAACGAAACCCAATACAGCCTTGTCGTCGTGTATCTATGAAGTGGGCTTTAGCTAAGTTAAGTTTTTTAGTGTTTTGGGTTGGGTTTTAGTTTTGAGTCCTTGAACAACAGTCAGACACTTCTACCTAGGCAACCCAGCTTTTGTTTTAGTGACTTTGCCTTCCCTCTCGTGGACTTCCTCTCTGGATTCAAAGCCGTCTTGAAGTGTGCGCAGCTGCTTTGGTGATGTTCTAGGTTGCCCTGACTTTTGCCATTTTAGGACTATATGGAGTAAGCGTCCAGCTAAACTTCTGCGGCCTGCCTCAATAGGCATGCCTAGCCTCCCAGCCCTGCATGCAACAGTTGATAACCAGCTGTTCATACTTTGCCTTCTTTCTATGCAGTCCTACCTCAGCACTGCCAGCTCCATGATGAAATGTACTCGATGCTCTCCTAAACCAGGAAAGGTATCTGGTCTCAGAGTAGCGATGACAATGTGCTGAGAAGATCTCAACTGTTTCTGAGAAGATCTCAACTGTTTCCTCAGGTAAACAGAGAGCATCCAACTCTTGACTGTTGCCATGATGACGGCGATTGTGCTGATAATGTTGCATGGTTGGCCGCAGCTACTGAATTCCTTGCAGTTGGTTTCTGCAGTTTTCCAGGTGTATGTGCCCTTGCTGAGTGCTTTTGGGCAGAAGCTTATTATAGGCTCCATTCATCTTGCTGGACAGTCTATAGCTTGGGGTCTCCGCTCTGCCCCAGCTGAAGAGATTTGCTGGGCCTTACAAAAGACTGTACACAGCCCAGATCAGAAAGGTGATGCAATGAAGCCCAGCCTCCAGAGATCGTTCATGTGGCTTACCTGTCCATGTACCTATCAGACCCCCAGCTGATGGGATTCTGCATGACCTCCTTTCCTCTACTGCAGCCCTTACCTCCTACTGAATCAACCTCTGCATACTCTTTTTCCTTCCTTTCTCAAGCCCAAGCCTGATCTCTCATGTGTCACCACTCACACTAGACCTTTGTGGCTCAGGACCCTGCTCAGCTGCACAACATCCTCAGC
The DNA here is from genome assembly GCA_034780835.1 of Ctenochaetus striatus. Taxonomy (NCBI): domain Eukaryota; kingdom Metazoa; phylum Chordata; class Actinopteri; order Acanthuriformes; family Acanthuridae; genus Ctenochaetus; species Ctenochaetus striatus. Next base: position 9,884,377 of record JAUZTA010000024.1, read on the forward strand.
TCTCCACTTTTGGTCTTCACCACCACTTTTATGCTCATCCACAGTCTCTTGAGTTCCTGTACATCAGCACCTCTCTTCATTTGTGTTAACTATAACTCTTCTTAACTCTTTAACTCTTTCCCTAAATACTCTAGCTCCATCCAGAGCCCTGTGTTGTTTTCATGGAGAGAACTGCTAATGAGGCTTCTAGGCAACCCAGCCACTGGCAATATACCATGCATACAAGATATGAACTTGCCTGGTTTCCCCTCACCAGTCAGTTATGGGGGAAGCCATTTGGCTAAGTCTTGCAAAAGCACCCTGGGGTCTCTCTTGTTTCCTAAGCCCTCCTGGAAGAGCTAAGTCACCACTCCAGAGTGCTCTGGCCACCCCAGTAAATCAGAGATCCTTCTCTTTTTTGCTGATGTGTATTTGTAGTTTTGTCTCCAGAGGAAGTTTGTCAGCAGCCCTGCTAGAATGCTGAAGTTTTTCCCTCCACACTCAGCAGCAACATCATCTTAACTTGGTTGATTCTCTTGGAACTCGATTTCCTCAAGGACGCAGACCCCTTCAGCAAATCTCTAATGCTGTGCCACACATTTTATCCTCCGTATGACTCTCAGATTCCACATCTATTATATTAACATCATTCTTGTCTGATAAACAAAATGAACTAGTTGGAAACGAGTAGTCTTATAGGCTGCTTGTTAATTCTTTTTTTGCCCAACAATTTGATCAGCAGCTGGAATTATCTCCTTCCAAATCAGTATTCATGGAAACATTTAAGGAAATTAAGCAAATAATAATGACAACGACTGTCCTAGTCTCAATACCCAATCCTCTAAATTAGATAAAAACAAATCTTCAGTTATTTCTATTTCTATTTCTACCTTAGAGGGGTCTCTGTAGTTGGTGGAAACAAGCAGCTAAGTGGCTGAGGGAGCTGGTCTGAAGTTTTATACTTTGAAATGTTTAATAATCTGTCTTTGAAGATGAGACAATGATATTTTTATTGTAGACAGAAGGAACCTTAAAAGTGGTGGTAGTGACAGACCTTTTCCTTTAATCCCCTCCTCAGTATGATAGGATTAACAACAGAGGGTCTTATGCCTCCACAGACTGAGCAGTCAGATTAGAATTGACTGTCGGCACAACAACACATCTCTGTTTCACCTCCTGTGCTGTTCAGTCAGGCGCTACGCGACACACTCATTTCACAAGCTTTTTTTCTGTGTAATCATGTTTCTTGGAAAGAACAGATAGAGTGCTGGTATTGTGTTAGATTTTTGGTGCTGCAATGAACTATTGTCTTAAATAATCTGTACTATCTGTTTCCTAAGGCCAATTTGACATTGACAATTTGCCATTGTCTAATTCTGCATTAATAGTATAAAACTATGGATGCAAATCCAGAGGTAGTTTTGTTTCCAAATTGTAAGATCCATCTTAATTGTATGCCTTTGTCTCTTCATATTGCTCACTGTGCTGAAAAAACTGTACGAGGAACTCAACACTTAAGTTCTCAGAAGTTTGTATCTGATGAACAGAGGCTGGGCGGTGCAGATGATACAGATATGTAACTATGGTTGAGCTCTGAATCAGTCAGGGCCTCTAACTTGAAACTGCTGCACAGAAGTACAAAACGAGCGAAAACGGTTTTCAGTTCTGGTTTGTACCCCTGCAGCTGCCTGAAGACCGACTCACTGTTACAGCTGTCACTTCCTTTACATCTGAGAAGCCAGTGACAAAAGTGACAGAAGACTTAAGTTTTAATTTGAGTGGATCAGATGTTTTTCTGTTCAGCTTTAAACAATAAGGGCTCAAAATATTCTATAATCTTCTTTTTGTTTTTTTTTTAGTTTTGACATCAACTAATGGCTTTGCCCTAAACATTCATTTATCAATTACACTGAATTAAAATGTAATGAAAAACTGAAAAGTTTCTCATCACAGTTTCTCAGAGCCTCAGGTGATGTTTTGAATGGTTTTGTTTTGATGAACAGTAGGTCCAAACCCCAATGATATTTCTCTTATCAGTGATATGAGACAAAGAATATGAACAAATGTTGACAATTTTTATCAAACAAATCATGAATAATAGTGGTTTGTTGGTGACTATTTACAGCAACAGATTAATCCTCGTTGGGTGCTCTTGTGAGTATTTCAGGGAGCAGGTCAGTGTGTGGGATTGAGACAAAACAAACTACAGAGTGTGTATTCATGATAACAAGGGAACAGGTCAGCCAGTGCAAAAGTGTGATTTATTGATGTGTTTTTAATATTTTTTGACAACTGCGCTCTGTGACACAGAGGGAGAAGATATATCACACTTAGCTGCACACACAATACTTCAGAAATATTTCATTAGAATTATCTTTTAGATGTTTTATTTTTGTGTCTCACTGCAGCTCTGCATACATGTTTCTCTGTCTGTCTGTCTGTCTGTCTCCAGCTAGCCTCCTGGGAGGCAAGTCCAAATGCCATGGCCTCCAGCCGCAGCTCCGCCACAGTGCCTCATGGAGGCCGAGATGGGGTCCATCACAAGGAGCGTGAACCTTCCCCTCCTCGTTGCCGGCCCATGCGGTCTCTGCCCGATGTCTGTCCTAAGGAGCCCACTGGTGGGAATAGCTGCAGTTTTTAATGTCTCAGCATTTGTAGACACCATCTCTGAGCTGTGACTAGCAGGTTTATTTATCATCTTCTATTGTTGTCTTCCATTTTGTCCTGCAGGTGAGGGGCGGGGCCTGTGTGACGGCCCATCAGTGGTGGCGGAGCATGACAGGTGGACCGTGTACAGCTCAAAAGTCAACCTTCCTGCTGCGCTGAATGACCCGCGGCTAGCCAAACGGGAGTCCGACTTCTTCACCAAAACATGGGGGCTGGACTTTGCGGAGACAGAGGTGATGCCCTCCTTCTACCTCCCCAACATCACCAGGGAACACTTTGGGCCCTACCTTCAGGAGATGGCTCAGGTAACTCCTACACAACATTTCTCTGAGCTTTTCTGAGTGACACAGATTCAGTCAGTATCACCGCAGCTCAGACCTCAGCAGTCTCATTGTTTAAGATGCTGATTGAAGGAAGGTGTGGCTTTGAAGTTACAATGCATGTGACTGCATTCAGCTTTAAGTCAACTTGTTTTGGGCATGTCAGGAATCCTGCTAAGGCAGTTTCAGCTCTTACACTTTTTAAAGGCTCAGTACAGCAACATTTTGAAATGATAGTGAGATTTTGGCAGAGATTAAGTGTTTAAGTTTCTGATGATTATGTCTATCCTCATATTCAGATCTCTAACGTCAAAATATGTATAAAAATGGTGGATGAGAACATGCATACCAGTTTCCTGCTTTTTCACTTTAGTATAAATGCAGAAATGAAAAGGATTCTTACTTGTGCGAGTGACTGAGTGGTTTTTAAGTGTATGCAAACCATGTGACTGTGATATTCCTGATTAGGAAACTTCTGTAGCACTTTTCCCCTTTCTTTTTCTTGCAGGGTTTCTTGTCTCCATACTGTCATATAATCAGATAGTGGAAAAAAATTGTTGTCTAAGATTCTTCTAAAAATAGATAAGCCAGATTTTGTTAGTGTGGATTGTTGATGATATGAGCCACAGGTGACATATCTGTCTGGGCTCCAGACTGATGTGAAGAGAGCTGGTTTGATCGCCTTAAAAGATCAGAATTCAGTGGTTCGGAATTTGTCAGGTCTATTTTCAAACAATATTCACAAGCCAGTATGTACAGAGAA
>JAUZTA010000024.1:10033548-10046410 GCA_034780835.1 Ctenochaetus striatus
TTGACAGACTGAGTCATTTCCAAGATATAAACTTTCGAAACCTTGATGATCTGGTTTTAAAGCTTGGAAGAGAAGTGTTAGGCATAAACAGAGACACATATTTAGCGAGCTGTCAAAGATTAAATGCAAATTTAGTTCAAGTGTGCTTTCTGCTTCAAACAGCACGCCATGCAGAAAATATCTTACTGCCTTTCCTCTGAGAGTAGCTCCAGCTCCAGTAATGTGGCCATTACCTGCATTATGTGATTATAAGCGATGAAAACAAAGGCAGCACAGGCTGATGTGAGGGATGTCTTTGTGAAACTCGACTGCTGGAAGTCAAAGGCACTTTGGCTGCATGTCGTTTCTTTGAACTGGGTTTCGTATATTTATTTTTTGTACCGATTCAACATCAGAGATTTGCCCTGCGGCGGGACAAAATGCAACAAAAAACAGTGCGATTTTGGCAGGGACATTTAAAAAGTAACAGGAACAGAGCGAACAACTCTTAATCCTCGAGTGGAGTTGAGAGTTTGCTCCTCAATAGATGTGTGGACAATGCTGAGAGAGCTCGGTGCAACGGGGAAAACACTCACTCAGAGGGACAAAAAGAAAGTGTACCGCTGGCAAGGAACTTTGAAAGCAATTATTGCTCATTAATTAAAGCTGAGTCAGAGGAGGAGATGATGAAAATCCCCCCTTGATTAGAAAGGTAGAGTCTTCTATTTTTTAACAAAAGCTGTTTTTTTTTTGAAAAGTCAGTCTTGAAAGGAGGAAAACACAGACTGGATGTCTTGTCACTCGCACGTCTCACATTGAATGGCACGTCATCTGTTGCTAAAAGCAAAAACCTCCATACAGGATCATTCCGGCATGACAGGAATTTCATTCTAATCTTCAACACGTTGCACGCGTGAGAGTGATCACATTTCACGTCGACTCGGAGGCTATTTCCTCATGCAAACCCAGCAACGCACAAATTTTATAAATCAGTGTTACCCATTCGAGCCTGGGCTGCAGAATGACTCCCAACACGTCTAATTCAGTCAGAGAAGGTGATCCATCACTGTGATTGAGAAGATAACACACACGCGTGTTTTGCCAAGTTGCAGGAGAACGCGGTGTATCATCGTGGCGCGCCGCTGCCCGGCCCGGCGCTTATCACATTTCTAACCAAGCATGTAATTGTGTGATTGCTGCCAAACCTCAATGACACCGCGTTCTCTCTCTCCGCTCTTCGATTTCATCTATCATATATGTTTTTTAATGCAGAAAGAAACGCTCCACTGCTCTTCTTGCACATGCTAAATCAGTAGTGAGTGTTAGCTGTATTTATAGTTCAGGATGGGTTTAAAGAACAGCATCTTCCCTCAGAACGTCGTGTTCAGAAATGCAGCTCATCACATGACACTCGTTCTCCTGCTGCGGCTATGTCTAATGGAGTAATAGTTAAGTATGCAAATATTTTGTGAGCCACAGACCACGAAAATTCACTGTAACCCTGAAAATGAGTATGTTAAAAATCCAAGAATTCAAGCAGCATCTCATTTCATTCAAACACTCATCTCCTTGAACTCCTTGATCTCCTCGAAAAAAAACCAATAGCTTCTATGTTTTGCATGCTGAAATTTAGTCTATGTTTTTTTGTCATGGACACATTCTGTATTTTTCATTGGTGTGATTAAATGATGAAGCATATTCATCTCCAACGAGGGAATCCACGGTCTGCAGTTGGGTTTTGTGAAATTTTGTGTAAGTTTCGTGACCTGTTCTGATACTGGGCTGGCCATTTTTCCGACGACTCGTTATTCTGAAACCTCAGCGGTTCAGAAACATTCCATCAGACCAAAAGCTTCTTTGTGGAAATCCTGTTATTCAGAAAACAAGCACTCATTGACTGAAAGCCAGCTGGGTGAAAAAGGGTGAAGGTTCTGCATTTCAGTTGTGTTCTTGTCCCAAAAGAATCGAAGGATATGACTTGAACTCGGTTACAGTGGATTCAGGACTACAGGAGGACACATATGCAATTCATCCTGCAGGTTGAACAAGTGCGATGTGAGTTTGCAGCGTCACGACTGACTATTGTGTTTCCTTTCAGTCTGACAGAACACAGTGAAGGAACTTGTGCTCACGCGTCTGAGTCGACTGCACTGATGGAATCGTCTTGGAGTGTTTTGGCTCAGGGTCTCGACCGCACGACAAAAGCCAAGGTGAAGTCTGGTCCAACTCGCTGCGGAGGGCTGCAGAGGACCCATGGATGTGGGCCAAGCAAGACCTCGGCTACGTGAAAGGTCCCCGCGTCCCTGACATTCAAAACGTCGATGGCGATGTCAATTCATTACTGCCATCGAGAGACGACATCTGCAGCTCGGCGTCACGAGCCAGATCTGCACACTCTGTCCGTCTTCTGTCAGATCAGAATACTGAACCGTCTCCTGTAGCTCTCCCTCAGTTCAATCCCCCCCCCCCCCCTGCTGGATGGACACATGGTGCACATAAAGCATGGCTAATTAAAGCCGCTTTATGTGTTTCTCCTAGAACTGTCCACATCACGATTAGTCTGTCATTGAACGGGACTGCAGAATAGATGCAGAGGAAGGAAGATGGAGTGTGTAGGACTGTTGAATAACATGCAACCTTTTGTAATGTTAATACACTCACCTGACTTTTACTGACTGCTGCTCAGGCTTAAAAAATTTAGCATTAACATTAAGAAAAAGGTAGAAATAATCCAGTCTTTGGATGGATTTAGATTATCTACCTAACCTACCAGAAGAGAGCTTGAGCATCTGTATTATTAATAACTTTACAGGTTTAAAGGACCCAGATTTCTATAAGTTTGTGTTGTTTCCTAAAAATGAATAACAACAAGATGCAAACAACAAATTACACATAAAATAAATCGTCTTTGCAGTGTTTTTATTAGTTTTTCTGTCAAGAAGGATTAAAATATCCCATTTTATGTGTTTGACACAAAGTTCCAATGTTTTTTGAATCAGTGTTTAATGACCACAAGCTAGTTTGTTATTATGATTCGAAGCTCAGCTGCAGGCAATTTAAAGAATTTAAGTTACAGTATTTAAATTGACAACTACGGCAGAACTGGACGGTCTGCAGAAAATCATCATGTCCGACTGCAAATAGACAAGCTATTTTTATATTTATTTGCAAGATTGGTTGGCATTTAAGGCAGTGCAGCGTAATGAATGTTGTCAGGTTTATTTAACGAAATTTTATTGAATTACAAGATGATGGACAAGAAAACTTGTGTTCATAATTATCAAAAATCAATGGGCGAGAGAGCAAAACATGCCAAGGACGCGGACAAATTGGATTCAAACAGGATTTTAAACTGCATGACATGCCGTGTGTGTTAATGCACAAAAGATCGGCGCACTCATTCACGACTGTGATTGATAGGATGACACGGAAACAACATAATTAAAGCGAGACTGCCGCACATTTAGAAACCTCTATGGCCAAATGAGGCAACGAGTAGATTTACTGGGTACAGAAGAAGTCCAACACTGTCCAATCCATCATGTGTCCTTGCTCCTCCACTTCCTGAAAGAGTGCCATTATCTCTTGTGAAGGTGCACGGTGGAAAAAAAAAAAAAAATCTCCCCAGGAGCTATTAAATATGACAGGGGCAGGTCTGAGAATGAATCTGAAAAGGTAATGGCTGCTTATCTGCATGTATGAGCTGCCACACATGAAGCATTTTGTGCCTTCTTTATGCATGCACTTTGTCTTCTTCTGTATCTCACACCACACACACAGACAGCAGGGCATCATGAGCAGATACATAAAGGAGCCAAAATTGTATGAGGCATTTTTTACTTTAAATAAAGACACATTCCTGAAAGCAGAAAGAGAGAGATGGTCGATTGGTCACATTTGAAAGCGCTCAACCTATTTGAAACTAAATAATCAGTCCTTCCAGGAATTCGCGATGTTGCGATCACAACACAGAAATTTAACCAATATCTGTGAATTCTGCGCGACCTTGCAATTTTGTCCAATCACCACAACTTTTCCACAATTTTGGCCAGCCTCCTGTGAGTTCCACCAATCATAGCAGTCCCCAGCGCAAACGTAATGCATGTAGGTCACCCAATTCACTTCCTTGTTTATGGTTTGAAGATGCAGATTGAAGATGAAGATGAAGATTAATTCTTGCAATACGGATCATTTTCACCTCTGAACCTGGTCTACACATGTAAAATAAAATGATATTAGTAGGATATCAAAGTTTAATCTGATCTAAATCTTATTAATCTGATCTAATCTTATTTTATTATCCCAGTGATTATTTTGAATCTTGTAACCCCTCCCCCCTTAAATAAATTAATAAAGAAGATGTGAGATGTTTTAAAGACTTCAGGAAAATGAATAGAGCCATGAGATCCAGCTCTCTTCAAAGATCTGTGGTTCTCATCCCTGCAGCGCAGGATGCAACTAATATCCGCTGCTTCAAAGTTGCTAAAAAAAATCTGTTTTTGCTGATTGAAAGAAAGGAATTTAAGATAGATGACAGCCCAGTGAGGTTTAGTTTCGGGGGGGGGGGGGTCATCCTGAGAGTGAAAATGATGTCTTCTTCAAGATAAACCAACAACAGAATCTGTAACCTTTGGACCCATAAATGCTGTTTGATCTGTATTAGTGTGTGCATTATCTTCATTCTCACCTCTAATGTAAAGATGTTCTCACTTGGTTCTTTGATACTGTGTGTGTTTCGTCTCGTGCTCTGATATCTGGTGGTGCCTTTCAGACGGTTCCCATTTCCAACAAAACTCCTCTGCTTTCCTTTGATGCCAGGCATTCAGAACTGGCACTCGGTGTAATTTGCCCTCGCCAGGGTCTTTTCACAAATACACTGCATACCCTGTTTGCCTCTGTTATTTGCTTTCATTGCTGTGTGTGTGTCTCTGTGTTGTTTTTTCTCTTCTTCCTCTCATCTCTGCAGTTTGATTGTTTTTCGGTTTAATCGCAGCTTATTCCCGGGCCTTGTTTCCTTCCTCTTGTTGTCATTTCATCCTCCTCCTCCTCTTCGTCTCTGAGGGCTTGTTTTCTGTTCGTGCCATGGCTCTTTTCATGTGTCCCTCGCTGGCAGAAATTGACGCTTAAACACACAGGAGGACAGAAGAAAACAAACAGACAAACAGCAGCCAGAGAACAGATGCAGAGCGGCTGCAGATTCTCCGTCTCTCTCTTACTGTGTGACATTGGAAAGAAGGAGAGAAGCAGTGATGGTGCAACACAGTGAAACATCCTTCACAACAAAGACACTGACTCTGAACGGAGAGCCAAAGCTGCATTCATACTGTATATGTAGAGACAGAAAGACCCCCTCACACCCTGTACTTCAATTCTAGAGGATTTATTACAGCATAAGTTAAACTGTTCCATTGTCAGCGACCTTAAACACAGACTGTTTGGCTGATAATTTAACTGATTGGTTTTGTTTTCTCTTCTGAAGAAGTTGGATTATGTTTCTGTAGATTCAGTCTTACTGTCAGGCTGCTCATGTTTGTTAACTTATTAAAATCCAGCTTGCTCAGTACCAAAGGTGGTCACTGTTTAATCAAGTCAAAAGTAAGTCTCATGGCATTGCACTGAAGGCTAAAGTCAAGCCCAGAGTTAAGATAGGCAAGTCCTAATTCTTAAACTCTTCGCTTACAATAAGTCATAATGTGCTCTTCATCACTGTAAAGTCATTTCAACAGCAGAGTTTTGTTTAACATTATTTATGCAAATGCAAATCATTGCAGTTTTTGTATATAAACAAAATTATATCTGGTACCATTTTTTCCGACTGAAGCTCAGAGTTTTTTAAGTTCTTTCATGGTTTTCTCCTGCAGGATGATCAGATTCTGTGAGATTGATTCAAATAAAGTCCATGACTTTGTGAATTTGATTATTATGAAGCAAGTCTGACTTTTAATTAATTCATGTGACTTTAGTGCACCTGTGGTGCAGACAGAACTAGCTGCAGGAGTTTGTTGAGCACTTTGGATGGATCTGCAGAGGAAACTTTTCCAGGTTTCTTCTGACCCTGATTTATCAGTAAGAGCTCATACTGAAAACACTGCATTTAAAGTGTCATTATCATGCAGGTATAAGACTGAGTTAATAACAAGTTTACATTATTTACACAGTATAGTGCTTCATCAGTGGACACATTTTAAAAGTGATGATTCTGTGTTACTAGACTGTAAATTTGGAGGCTTACCAAACTTTCATTCACAGTGTTTTGTCAGAGAATAAAACACTGAAAAATAAATAATTATCCTAGTTAATGTCAATGCAATGTTATCAGTTAGGTTACCGTAAGATAGACATTTTGGGAAGCCAAAGGGTTTGTCACAGTTTTGCTTCAGCAGAACACATCATCACTCCCCGACTTTCCATCTGCCATCTCAACTCAACAATCTTATCAGAGGCTGTGCAGAAGGGGCTCCAGAGAGCAGCAGAGAAAAGGCCTGCAGAGGATGTGCATGTGTGAACCACAGTGTGTCTGACGCCACAGACAGATAACAAACAGTTTATCAGTGAGCCGGAGAAACTCTGTTGGAAAACGGAAAGCCATCCTGCTATATCAGAGGAGAACGAGTGGGAGAAATGGAAGTGGAGGAGAAGAGAGGGGGAGAGGGGAAAGAAACGGAAAGAGCACAGCGAAAAGAAACAAGAAGAAAGAGAAAATAAGAGGAAGAGAGAGGCCAGGTGAGTCAGAGGTAACTGTCTTTATTATAGCACCAGACCCATTACATCGCAGTGGTCTGAGCCGAGCCGGGCCTTTCAACTGGGAGGTAAATTTGAGGAATCTGGCGGGTGATGAAAACGATAAAAAAAGGCATTTCGGTATCCTGCCACTGCAGAGGCACTTGACATTTCTGATGACATTTGAGCCCGTTTGAATCTTCTTGAAATTGCAGCGTTTCATCCCAACGTAATGCTACACTTTAGAAAAAAAACCCTCTTATCTGCGAGATTATGCCAGCGTATTATATGTGGGTATTATGCAGCACTAATAGTGCATGTAGATACTTCACAAATGATACTAAAAATGCCTCGCATCACACACAAGGAGGATTTGGCCCTTCAGTAAAAGAATACTTCCGAGTATGCAAATGCCCACAAAAGAATTAGGGCTTAACAGATTTGACTCACTCAAACAATGGCATGCGGCTCTTTTCCCAGGATGCAACTGTCCGTCAGTTTGCAGGATTAAGGCTCTGGGTTGTGACAATGTGTTGAATGAAAAAGGACAAAGAGACACCTCCTTTATTACAGGGATATGACTATAAATGCTTCTCTTATTATGCCTGACGAATGATTAAAGCCTGAGGAGGGGGACAGAGGGAGAGAGAGGCAGAGGCTAAGCACTGCCCCCTGTAGGATAATCCTGCTCACAGCATCACTGGCTTAATTTTTTTTGGCAGTGTCTGTGAGTGGTGGTGCTGCTCTTGGTGACATGCTTTATGTGATGAAGTGTAGGACAACAACAGAGCTGAATGAGCTCACTGTTCCCTGCAACAACTACTTTGAAAAAAATTGAAAAAGAGATGCAATTGCACTTTTGGTGGCCTCCAGAGTTTGCAGTTTCATTGCATGTCATAATGTGAGCATGCAACACAGCGGAAAAGGAGCTGAACTGTATGAGGATGTTGCTTAAAGACTTAAGACACCACAAAAAAATCTCATGTTCATGGAGCTCTGAATACAAATCAAAATAAACAGAATTTTTTCTCTTTTGTTATAAAAAAACATGTCATACATAAATAAATACATATTAAAAAATACTCTGCTATAAATAAATCTCTGTCTAGATGCAACTGAATCGTTGTCATACTGAACAAACTGGCAGCATTAAAATCCTGTCTTAAGAGCCATATTGGCCAATCAGAGGCCTAGAAAAAAGCTGGTGGGCTCACTGCAGCTAGAGGTCTTCTTGCTTAGACCTGCACTATTGGCACTATGGACTGTGTTGTGGGGGTGTTGGATTGTGTAATGACATCTGTAACACACTGGGACACCTCTGAGATTCAACGTAACTGCTCATTTATGTGTCAACGTATAAAAAGTCCTTCTAGCAAGGTTAGTCCCATTTCTGTGTAAGCTAACAGTGAAAAAAATCTGTCATCACACTCCAGAAATACTTTGTTTTCCACGTCTACACATGAAACAGTTTCTAATATCTTCACCCTGGATGGAGTCTTTTTAAAAGATCCATTTTCAGTGATCTAAAATTGTATTTGTGTGTGAACAAAAAGCCAAAATGAAGAGAAAGAACCATGTGGGCGCTGAGCATAGTGTTTATTGATAGGTCAGTGCCATCATTCAAAATTTGGACAAACATAATAAGACATTAAGAGATACATGATTCTCATTTTAGACCTAAATCTATTATTATTTGTCATAGTGAAAAGGAGTCAGAGTAGCTCAAAAACTATCCATATGGTTAAATACCACAAGAGGTAAGTAAATAAGTTAGTTTGTTTTTGGAGAGGGGCTCTGTGATTGTGTGTGTGTGGAGCAAAGGGAGGGTCTAATGTGGGTGAAATGATTAGATTTTTTTTTAAGTCTTGTTTTGTTTCTTTAAACAGAAAATGATCTGATCAATGAATGGGGTCCAGGGGAGCTGCCTGCAGGCAGGTGGGGGTTCTGTAGTCAACAGATGTCACCTCATTGATCCACAGATGCTCGGGGTGCACAGAAGGTTAAGGACGGGATGTTAAGGTGGTGACTTGGGGGTGAAGGTCTCTCTCAGACACACCAGCATGTGCTATTCTTCTAGAGTCTAAAATCAGAAAAATGACCCTTTTTGTTCATCGATAGCTGCTGTATCAGCAAAGGAAAATCAGGGAAATTTAATATCGGGCTGCTTATTTCCTGCAGTCTGGACACTTTTTAAAAAGACAAGTAGAGTTTTTCAAAAAGGTTTAACAACCACTAAATCATGTGAAATCAGGGACATGGTGTTGATAGTTGTGGGAAATCAGTCTGTCTGTTGGCAGCTGGTGTCATAGTTTGGGATGTTCAGCTAAAAGGCCCAGTAATAGTGTTAAAGTGATTGAGAAAAACTGTAAAACAGCTGTTTAAAGGTGTTTGTTTTATTCCCAAATTTTACTTTAGCACCAGGTATTCATACAAAGTTAGAAAGTGTATCTGAAAATACTTTGAGTATCGCCAAACATAAAAGGATGAGTTCAGATTTTCATGCTGCGCTTGTGTTGGCTGACAGACTGTAAGCAGCTGGTAAGTCTTCTGCTTCGTATCTTCAGCCAATCAGTGCAGAGAGTCGCTGTGCTGAGCAGGATCTGTCCTCTTATCGGGCCAAGCAGCCCCTCCACCAACCTGCCGCTCAACGCCCAATCACACTTCACACGGCTCGGCTAATAGAAAAATAAATTGCCGGGGAGCCAATTCCAACACAGCGAGCCAAGAGAAGAAAACGGGAGCCTGATTCCTCTGATATAATGAAGCCCATAACACTGGGATCAGGTTATTAAACAGAGACGGGATTACTGACCAACTCATCCTGATGGCAGATGCAAGGTCAGCATTCCTATGCTGCTGTGTAAGAGCAGGCCAGATGCTCACACACACACACACACACACACACACACACTGTTAATTTTACGTATTAAAAATCACAGTTAAGTTTAACTGTAATAGTATTCAGGAGCTGGAACTATTTAAAATATTGAATTATCCTCATTCATTGAAAGACGAGTTTCTGAGAGGACATTAACGACCCCTGACTCCCACACTTAGTTTACTGCTGAAAAAATACAAGTGATGATAACATAAAAACTCACTAGAGTGCAAAAAGAATGAAAAACCAAAAATGACAGCCACCAACTTAACACCTGACTTTCCAAGTTTTATACTCTTAGAGACAAAAAAAACTAACATCCTCAAGAATACTGTTTTGTCTCCAAAAACACAACTGGAATTTGTCCTGACGTCTTGTGAAAAATTCCTGGTGTCACCGGTTAAAATAAAGAGAAACAATACAATTCTACAATTCTTAATGAAAAGTAAGTCGTAATAAAAAGCAGAATTCTGCATGTGAAGACCACCATGCTCATACCTGAATAATAAAAAGAGCGGGGCGGAGCAGGGGATTATGGGCAGAGGATGCTGCCTGGCAGGTGAAGCTCAGCATGGATCGCCGGAGGGGAAGCAGGGAAGAAGGAGCCCCCTCCTCGACCTCAGGCAGCCAGCAGAGGAACAACACTGAGCGTGGAGGATGGACCCCAACCACCACCTCCACCTTCTCCTCCCCCTCATGCTATGGACAACTGTCAACATGTGGTATTTTCTACAATTATTATCCTGGTTTTCTCAGACAGATGGACATTTGTTTATTTTATCTCCCTTCAGTTACAGCAGATGGGCTGAAAATGTGGTAAACTGAAAGAAGCCCAGCTGGACAACTGCAGTGAAGGCGGAAGGGCTCTAATTACTACAAAAATAGTAAGTCCATTAAAAATGTTAAATAAAATAGCATAACATACAACATATGGTATCAGAATAAAAAGTTCTTAAACATCATTGTATTATAATTACTTATTAAGCAGTTTGGTGTTGGTATGAGTCACATTTCACTGTTTTACTGGTCGAGGTTTGAACTGTTGGGTAGTTTTAATCTCTAGAGGGCCAAAAGCTTTTTAAAAAGAAACAAAGAGAGTATCTCACTGTCAGTGTGATCATGTGTGCTTTATTCTCTGAGCTGTAAAAGTCCAGCTACACCCACGAACAGAGGCATGAATGGATGATGCAGAAAAGTCTTGTTTTTAAGTAGAGGGAACAAGCACCCAGTAATAAAGCAGAGTAAGGTCAGCAGACTCCCCATGTGACAGCACACGGCCCTGGATTAGCTGCTGTAAGCCTATTAAAGTGGTTTGGAGTAGGTGGGCCAGCACAGACTACACTTCACTCGGTGCACACAGCGATGCCGGGTGGCCAGTTTGAAACTGAGAGGTCACAGGTTCACAACAGTCCTGCTGGAGTGTCCTTGAGCCAGAGAGTCACTCTGTGTAATCAGCCACATTCCTGCATTTCAATTTGGATTCATGGATGCAGACAAGCAGAGTGGAAAATTACAACAACACAAAGTCAAACCTTATTTTGTCCCATTTCACAAGAGTACAAAGGAGCCTCAGATGCACATTTCTGATTATTGGGATGTTTCATGTTTGATTGAGGAATCTGAGATCAGACCTGGACTTAACCTGAACTGAATACTGGAATGTTTATAGATTCATATAGTTGTGCTTTGTATTATGATTGATCTCTGTTTCAGATAAAATGATTTCAGTAAACATCTCCTGTCTTCTGGTGCAAATGGAAAAAAGAATTGGAGCTGGATGCTGAAGGAAACACTGTTTTGTTGTGACTTTAATTCAACTGATTACAAACTGAGGACAACAGTGTCAATCAGCCAAAACAGAAATGAAACTAAATAAAAAGACATTTCTCTGAACAGAGTTAAGATGCTGTGAAGCGTCAAGGGTTCAGGTTCACCATCTGTTCACTTCTTCCCGCCCTCCTGTGACTCCATGTAGCCGTCCTGCGGCAGCAGCGGGCTGAAGTGCAGCAGCGGCAGGTCCAAGGCCGGGCAGCGCTCCTTTCCCTGCAGCCAGTTCTCCCTGAAGCTCCTGGCGGGTGGCGGTGGGGGTGGCAGCTCAGAGTCAGCGGGGCTGGAGTAGCTGTTGTCATGGTGGTGGTGGTGGTGGTGGTTGTTGTTGTTGTTGTTGGGGTCGGGAGGAGAGATGCTGCTGCTGCAGCTGTGGCAACGGACCAGGAAGGCACCCCGGTGGTGACGGTAGTACAGCGTGCCGGCCGCCGCCAGCAGCATCAGGATGAGGAAGCTGAGCAGGAAGAAAAGCACGTAGACGCCTTTAGTCTCAGCCGACAGACCGGAGCTGCAACCTGCAGGCAAACACCAGACAGTCAGCAGCTGTTCAGCTCTGGACTCTTGTGTTTGATTCAGCTTTAGTAAATCAGTGTGTATCTGCATGGTGAAGAACTCAAACCAGGCTTGGTCTGGAGCATGTGTACCTGCAGCCTTCATGTCCACACACACAGTTCCCCCTGATCCCAGGCGGGACTTGTCCTGGAAGCCCGGCCTGCAGGTGCACGAGTACGAACCAAACTGGTTGACGCAGTCTGCGTTACCGTCACACAGCACCAGCTGGGTCCCACACTCGTTCACATCTGGAAGGAGCAGGAGGAAAAGGTGATTCCCAAGTCAGTTCATGTTTATGGACTTCACTGAAATCATAACCTTCAACCTCCTCTCAAAGGGTTTGACTCCTTTTGTTTTCTGTCTGATTGTTTGTAGAGAGAATGTCTCAACTACCCAACAGATTCTGATGAAACTGGATGGAAAGATCGCCATCTGGTGAGGAAAAACAGATTCATGGTGCAGGCCTGAGGCAGGACCAAGTCCTTGTTTTGCAAGTCTTTGCACTCAAATGTGAGACAAGTCCAAGTTAAAGCTGACAAATCTGCGTTAAGCCCGATATTTCTATACTTTGAATTTTGAGCCCCTAACCAGGCTTGATGCCCTCTACATGAACCAACTTCATCAATGTCATTTTAACAACCAAGTCTCTATTTCTTTTATTGTGAAACTTCTAACACTGAATTTAGTTGTAAGGTTTTGTATTTGTCATTTTTAACCTGCACATTAGTCACACTGAAATTACTTTTTTCAGCTGCTGTCTGCAATTATTGTACTCTTTACATTCAGTTTATAAATGCTGAACATTGATCTGCAGAAGAAACATTTCCCAAGTTTCTTATGACCCTGATCCTTTGGACAGAGCTCATAGTCAACACCAGGGTGTGAGGTTAACAGTAAATCTCTTCT
>JAUZTA010000024.1:10158967-10172804 GCA_034780835.1 Ctenochaetus striatus
CACTTTGCATTATGGTAAGTTAGGAAAATAAAACGTCAGCACATCCAGAATCATGTGAGAACATGTCAAATGTATGTTTATGGTGATCATGTTTTGGTAGTTATGTCCAATGAGTCCTTAGGCAGGTGTATAAGCTGTGCTGGATCCATTCGGGCAAAAACAGATTGAACTACTCCCATTTCTGTGATGCTGCTGAACAAGATTCCACAAACTCAAAAGGACTGAAGGAAGAAAACATCCAGGAAGAGACAGCCAGAACTGGTTGGTCAGTTTTCTCTCAGTCAGAATCACACTTGGCTGTTTCTCAACTTTTTGAGGTAACATCAAAACAAGTTTTATGTGTTGTGAACGATGTTGTCAATGCTCTGCTGGATATCAGCCATCTTCTTAAGCACCTGGTTGACTTTGGCTTCGTCAAACTCCAGACACACGAACTCTGAGTCCTGAGAGCAAGAAATAAAGGAGAATAATGAAATTACAAAACATTACTAACCTGCCAATGTGGAGTGCAGGCATGTAAATGTTTCAGTAAACAGGTGGGATTTTAGTTTACTAAATTTGATTGTCAATTGTCACTTTCAGACTCAATTGTTCATTTTGTTCAGCCTTTTTTTTTAGAGAGGATAAAACATCACGCACATGAGGACAACTTTCCCAGACTTTCAGCTGTGGCACTGGGGTTTACCAGGCAGATGGTGACTCACTACACCAAATCAAACTCTCTCTAATACACAGTAGTTTCCTCTGCGAGAGAGAAAACAAACTGAACAGTCAAATAGGAGATTGGAGGAGGATATAAAAGGCCAGGCTCATGCCAAATTTTGAAAAAAAATCAGTTGGTTTTGGATGCTGATCACCACAGTGAGCAGTCAGGACAGCAGCACTGGCTGTGAGCAGTTCATGGAGAATATAGAGCCTGTGTTACAAACTGGGGGATATGGATATTTGAAAATTTCCTCTAAGAAAGATAAACTATGCAGACAGCTAAACCCTCCAAACAGCCAGCTGATGTGGGTGTTACAAGGGTGACAGCAGGAGCAAGGAAGATTTTCCCCTGACCAGTGCTGGCTTAGGCTCTGAGGTTGAGGTCTGCTAGTCGTTAACATGATCAAAATGCCAATGCTACATATATACACACACACACACACACACACACACTCACTTTTCTGTCAAACAACAGTGGACAGTCTACTTTGGGCATCTGGCATCCATAACATTTTGCAAACCAAAAATACAGAGATGTAATTTAAGTGCATTTTGTGGATGGATGAAACAGGAAACAGGAAAACATCAAAGCCATTCAACAACCAAAACAATGTCTAAAATATAAATGAAAGCCCTGTTCACCTGCACCACTCATTTCAGCCTTGTTGAGTAAAAACAAGACACTGCCTTCACTTATTCTGATCATTTTTCCACCAGAATGGATTTCGTTTGGAAATTAAGGTCACCATATGAACCGCAGCAAAGCCTCAATTCTATTATCCTGTGGGAGGGGCTCTGAAACTGTTTCAGTCCAGGACCTAGATTGAGTAAATTTAGCCTTCTCATGAGACCAGGGCTTATTAAACACATCAGTAATCCGTTCACATCCAGAGTCAGGCCTCCCGACATATTGAATTTTATCCACAAAGCCAATTCATGCCTGTACTGTCGACAGTGTTTACTGAGATATAAAGCAGGGAGCCACAGAGTTTTCCTTGTTTCAACCTGTAGATTCTACATCATGACACGGCTGAATGGATGTCAACGCAACCATGAATCAAGACAAAAAGTTTATGTCAAGTTGATGCATTAGCATTATGGATATAAGTATAAATATATGAATTCTATGGTTTTAATTCCTGTATACATTATAAATATTTTAGTGAATGCAACAGCTTAAAGTTTATAACCCATAGAGAGAAACTGTAGCTCAAGTGCACACAGTCTAATGATCTTACCATACTTTTAACACAGTGATAGTAACTATATTTAACTATTTTGGTTAAAAGAAGTTATTGTTTTATACTAAAATCTTCCAACAATAGACGACACTGCAAAAGCACCAACAGCTGTCAACCAAATTGCAGCTTTGAAAAACTGACAACAGTTCAATATTTTAACATTGCATGCATATGTAGCATTTTTGTCTACATGAGCAATGAGCGGGCACCTGAGGACAAATGTGAGTGTTTATTTAACAAAGAGGAGCCACGTGATGCTACCTGGCCCAGAGAGACTTTTCTCATACAAAATTATTACAAAGGAAACAGCTGTATAACAAAGAACACCAAATTCAGAAACTTTTCAGTGACTTTCCAGGCCCTATGCTGTCATATTTTAGGACCTAACACAGCACAGTTTGAGACAGGTCAAGATTGAATACACTGAATTTATTTTTCAAATTTAAAAGTCAGTTACTGGCAAAACACCCTGAAGTCTTCAGCCCAGAGTGGACGTGTCTGTAAGGAGAAATAGTTTGCTTTAGCTCAACCACTTCTGCTGTGTCAGCTGCTGTCGGTTACAAGCTAACAAGCCAAAAAAATACATAACCAGACCTAATATGCTCACTACACTTACTAATTTGTCTGCTGGTCACACTGTGTGCGAGGCGGACTAATCTGAGTTGGGGCCTGACTGAAGCTCAGACATGTAGCACTGAATCTGTCATGTTTCCTCTAACACTAACCTTATCCATCGAGATGAACACAAGCTTTTTTCTGTAACACAAGCAGTGGTGGTTGGTGGGGCAAGAGGACTGACATCAACAGATACATAATTTCTCAATCATTGGAGCACATGGTTACTCAAAAGAGAACGTGCGTGAAGGAACAGCTGGCTCGGCCACAGAGGAATTTATAGAAAATGATCAGGATTTACTGGAGTGAATTGGATGCCATGTGGCAACACAGAATCTTATTCTGTTAACACATCCATGGCTTTGAGGCAAAATCCTCTCTATAATCTAGTTTACAAGTCAGGTAAGTTTTATATGAGTTAGTTATAGTATATTGTTCTGTGACCTGTGTTTAGTTCAGTTTTGCACTGATCTCTAAAAATGCTGCACCACAGGCCTGTGGTTGTACTGGTCAGTTTAGTATAAGAAAGTCAGCATTAATATAAGAAAGTGATTTTGAAAGAGGAAACACTGGATCACTGTCTCACCTGTCCGGCTCTGCCCAGCTCAAGCTCCACCAAAGCAACTGGGCCGCTGTTGGCTGCGTCCCCTTTGCTAGCTGCAGTCTGAAGGTCCACTCTCCAGGACAGGCCCCTGAGGCCGGGCTCCCAGCGGCTCTGAGCCAGCAAGCTCTCCCTCACCCGCACTCGCTGGCTCTTCCAGAAGCGAGAGAGGGCAGCGGCCTGCTCTGCAGTCACACCGCCGCCACCATGCCTCTTAGTCTGGGCCGTGAGGAAGGCCTCCAGCTGGGCATGGTCCATGTCTGCTGTTGCAATAGACTTAGTAACGACAAAAGGAACAGAGGTATCAGCGAAGGGGCACCAGAGAGCTGGATTTCTGCAGTTCTACTGTAAGATCAGCCACATAATAAGACACCACTGTCAGAATTTACTCCTGAAAATAAAATTCAGACACAGGTGTTACCATTTTCTTAGTCTGCTAGTGTTGTTTTTGACAATGTTTTCATGTTCCCTTTCTGGTTTTCCTAAAAGTTAAACTTTGACTTGATTTAAAAAAAAAAAAGGAAAAGAAGAAAGTGATGTTTGTTTTAAGGTTGACCTCAATGCAGTTAACTTGACTGTGAACACATCTGGAACCACAGTGAAAACAGGTATGTACATTAGTGCTGCCCCCTGCTGAAAACAAGCGGGACACACAGAACAACGCTAATGAATGAAAACACAACGTGAGCTAAAATCACCCCTCAAAAAATGAGTATTTGGATAGTTTCATTGAGTAACTTGATGGTATTTATATGATTTTTTTTTAAACAAAGCAGCCTCTACTTTAAGAACTCGTTCACAAGCTGTCGGTTAAGTGCAGCATTTTGTCCGTAGCATTTTGCTGGTGATTCAAGTGACAAAACTGACATTTGACTGTTCACGTATTTTACAGTTGAAGACACTTTTGCTGCAGCTTCAGCAAAAAAATTACAGGTTGCCTTACAATAATTACATTGACTGATATCTACAATAAGTGAAAGTTTTGTGTCAAGAATGCTTGGTTTTGATAAGAAAAACAGAAAGATGCAGTTCTGCCTTTTCACTTCCAGGATGAAGGGCTTTCTTACCTTTAAGAGGCCTTTCATTCTCTCATACAAAGCGTCAAACTCCTCCTGCGGCAGGTCGGGATATAACTCATTTTTCAGCAGCTCCTCTGTGATTTCCGCGTTGTTATAATATACTTTTTGAGTTATTCCATTCAAAAGTCCGCTTAGAGATTTCGTTGCTTCCACGTCCGCCATGTTTTCTTGTTAGTAGCGTAGGTCACATGGATGATATCACGAGTTCGGCCTACCATGGCATTGTGGGATATGTAGTTTTACTGTGTCAGAACCACGGCGTGTTTTCATTCATGCTACAAGTGTTAGAAACATTTTGACGTTGTTTTAAGCATAAAAAATGTGCATATTAGTAACAAAATTGTGCTGAAGGTCTTGTTTTCTTTAACCAACAATCCAAAACCTCAAAGGGGGAAATCTATTGACATAATTCTCATAATTGCAAAGCAAAACTCAAATCATTTTGTACTTTTGTAAATCTCAGTTCAATGGCCAGTCCCTGACCAAAATATGTTTAGATATGCACAATCTCTATGATTCAGCAATGTTAGACTTTAAAAACCACTTCAAATAGAATTTTTGCATATATGGCAAATGCAAATTTTGTGGCATATTTTGTTTTTCCTATAAATTTTAATAACTTATTTGGCTTAATATTTTAAAGAACTGAAAAATAACTTTGGCCTATATTGTTACATGATATATTACACCTGAATGTTTAGGGTTGCCATGCATAGATACCAGGGATCTATAATGCCATGATTATTTTGCCTTGTTGGCAAAATTGTTCAACAAAAGATGACCAAAAACAAATTATTTTTCCACGAAAAACGGAGGCAAAACCACAGCCTTTTTTATAATAATGCACTTTTACACAGAACAAAACACATTTGTGTAAATCAGAGCTTTTAATGTACGAGTTCTAATGTTTGAAAATCCTGTGACAGAATTAAGACAACCCAAAAGGAAAAATGCAAAAGAATCACACGGGCAACAGCTGGAGTGTCAACAAAAAACAAGCCTTTTTTTTATTAAATTATGCAACACAACTACTGCAGACAGAGTCGATGGAGTCCTCCGATCCCTCACAGTACGAACAGGCTTAGTGGACAGAACTCAGTGGACAGACTCAAATCTCTTATCGGGTGTTCACCTGCAACAAGACAAAACAGATTTTCACGTTAGACTAAACCGGGCCTGGCTATAAAATACAAGTAGATGCAATTGTTTGAATAGAGATGAGTTAGGAGCTACATAAGTGGATATGATGGCTGCGCATACTTCAGACTGTTTGTATCTTAAGGTGAGCACAGATGGATAACTGAGGGAAGTTTAACACTGTTTATTTGGGCACCCCAGCCAAAATTGTAGAGATGAAACACTGACAGAAATCCCAAAAGAATGCAAAATGCATTGACTACAGACTTAGTGCAGTTTAAAAAAAGAATCACTTAAACTAATTAATAAAATCAATAGCTTTGGATGTTGAGTCTTACCACATCGTCGATCTTGAGGATGCTGCGGACCGTCTCTGTAGCCAGGGTCAGTGCACTGATGGAAACCAGTAAAGGCTGCACCACCAGCTCCTCCAGGATGTTAGAAATTCCTCCCTGTCACACACACACAGTAAAACAGTCAAATCAGTCTTGATATGGGGATACTGGGGTGTCTGTGTGATGGGGATGCTCTCAATGCTGCAAAAATTAATAAATTATATGGTGTGTGACATGTCAGTAAATGGAGTCCCTGTCCTCAAATTGCTGTGGTCTGACTAACCTTCCAAAGCTCAAGGGTATGCAATTTACAATGAACTCAAAACAGATCAAAGCAGCAAATCCCCACACTAAAAGCAAGAACTAAAGAATATTTGGACATGTTTTTGGACTGTAAACATCAAATTACCTATTTGAGTCAGCACTGATACAATAATAACCTGTTCTACCTGTCAATGTTGCTTTATGAACATGTAATGAAAAAAGAAAAAGGAAAGCAGACCTTGCGGACGTTTATGCCGGCCATCTTGTCTCCTTGAGCGTGTCTGTTGCGGAGCTCCGTCACAGTGGAGATGGGGTTCAAGCCGGCATTCTCAGCCAGCGTCGAGGGGATCACCTCGAGGGCATCACTGTATGCACGCACGCAGTAGGCCTCCATGCCGCCCAGAGTGCGTGAGTACTCTGCAAGACGCACTGCCAGCTCAATCTCAGGGGCGCCGCCGCCAGCTATCAGAGCTCTGAGGGGCAGAAGAGGAAGAAGAAGATAAGGAGAGGTTACTGAAAGGAATTTCTTCAATAAGGATGCAATCTCTTACTTTGTATACTCAAAAGGAAAGTCAACTAAATGCCAAAACTGGGAACTGACTGACCTCTGAGTTTATTTACATGTTTATATGAATTGTCTGATTTTTTTTAAATAAGAAAAGTAATTAAAAACAGTAATTATGCTTTGAGAAACTGATAGATGCATTTCCTGAAATAATTTTTTTTGTGGTCAAATTATTTTCCTGGGGATTTTTAATCCATGTGTGAATGCTCCCCAGCCAAGTTGCTCAGACAACCAGGAGTGTATATATGGTGAGCTTTCGTCAGTTATGTTCCTCTGTTTGTTACGCTCCTGCAGGATGAACTGCTGCAAAAGCGCCTTTGTCAGAGGTCATCTGTGTCCGTACTAATGTGTGTTTTTTGTCTCCCTGCTTTAGTGATGGCGCTGATGGCGTTTCTGTCATGTTTAAGATATAAATTATGCAAGAATGACCCACCTCTTCTTGACCAAGCAGCGGATGACACACAGCGCATCGTGGATGGAGCGCTCCGCCTCCTCGATCACCAGCTTGTTGGAGCCCCGAACCACGATGCTCACCGTCTTCCCGGGGCTGGTGCAGCCTGTGATCTGCACAGAGTGACACCATGTTTACTGGAAGCATCATGCAACAGTGTCCCAACATTCTCACACTGGATATATTTTTTCTACTCTGACTTTCAGGATTTTCAGTTGTTTCATTTTTGCGTTTCTTTCAACTCCTTAAACTTCAGCTGTGACTAGAGGTCAAGCCATTGATTGGTTTGGCTGATTATGACAGGAAGTCCCAAGTAAGTGAGATCTCAGCAAAGTCAACGTCCTATACAACAAGCAGTGGAGCCGCCTCACTGGAGAGAATGCAGACAAGTCCTGTTTCCATCATTATAATGTCAGACTTTTGAACTAAAATTACTGAATTTGAATTAAAAAAAATAAGATTTTACTATTAGTTTACCCTTCTACCACACTTCCACTTACAATAAAGTCACATTGCTCTAAAATCCACTAACTGTCAACTTCTTACTGTAATGAATGTCAAGTGATGTATGTCACATTAGTCTTAAAACTAGCAAATATCAGTCCTGAATGGTCCAAGCTCTAATAACTGAGACTCAGCCTGAGTCGTACCTTCACCAGCTTGCCGGAGCCGTCCAGGCTGACCTCCTCAGCCAGCTCTGCTGTGCCGAGCATCTCTGGAGTGAAGTGGTCGATGTGGGCAATGGGCTTGGTGCCAATAGTCTGGAGAAGAGGGGTGATTTTAGTTTATTTTACTGTCAGTTATACAATGGCTTTATTTAGAAAGGAGCTACAATAACTAGCTGGGACTTGATCACATATTATTTTCATATGTCAGGTTTACGCAACAACAGTTATTTCTTCACATTTTTTGAGGTTTAAAAGGTTTTTTGAGGTTTTATTATAGCAGGATTCCCTTTGCAGTTCCAGAATTGAGGTTTATCTCATATTTTAATGCCTTTATGGTTTAGTTAAAGTCAAACATGCATTCATGTACTGAGAGCTGGGGTAACAGTGGAACAACCATAACAACATCTGTGCAAAATCACAAAAATATGCTTTACAAACTAAAAAAAAAAACTTAACTACATTTAAAAACTTAAAAGCATTTTGATGAGGCTCACCTTGCAGATGAACTCAATGTCCTCCCTCTCAATATCCTTTACAACCATGATCTTCATTTTGTTGAGGAAGTGCAGGGCGAGGTCGCTCAGAGCGTCTCTGTCAGAGGGAAGTTTGTTGTAAGTAAGCAACATGTTCACTGTCCACAGAGTCTGACAACACATGGTTACAGGCTGACATGTTTGTGTACCTGAGGATTGACTTCTGGATGAGCAGCACGTTGCAGCCGGCCTTCTTGATCTGTTTCACCAGGTTGAGGATGTAAGCACGCTCTTCCCGAAGTACGCGATCCATCTGGGCGTAGTCTGACACCACGATCTGGTTGTCCATCTGCATGCCAATATTACACAGAAGGTCATCAACAGTGTTGTGAGGTAGCCAGCAACGACAACAAGGGTGTGAGTGTCTGTGTGTTTGTTTTTGAGTTCAGCCTTTCACTGACTCAGTACGCTGCCTCTCCTCCCTGCACATTCATAAAGTGAAGTACATTTCCCCTCCAGTAAGCAGTCAGCAAAGACAAACTAAGGCTTCATTCAGACCAAAAAGATCATTCAAATCTGCCATCTTTACTCAGAACTCATATTTATCAGGTGACTTACATCAGTTTTGGGAGGGGACAGGCAGAACTGGATGAGGCCGATCTTGGCCTTTTCCATACGTGTCACTCCGCTGTTGGCCACCCTCTGGGTCAGCACCAGGCCCTCCACCAGCTCACAGTCATCAATGGTCCCTCTAAAAACACACACAAAAGGAGGTCAAAATGAGGAGAAACCCAAATCAAAATCTGGTCAAAGAAAAATTTGCAACTTTGAAGAATGTCTGAGTGGTAGTTAGCTCTGATTCCAGCGCTCACACTCACCCGAGCTTCTTAATGATTTTGATGTCCTGCAGGTCGACGCTGGTGGCGGTGGCTGGGTCGATGACCCGCATGACAGCGTCCACGCTCATGGGTGCCAGCAGGCTGGAGTACTGAGACACCACCTTGGAGCACAGTGACGTGGTGGCGCTGTTGAGCAGAGTCTCGCGGTCGCTCAGCTGCACCGGTCGGCTCATGGCTGTCAGCACCTCCACACCCTTGTCGACAGCCTTCTGGAAGGACTCTGAGATGATGGTGGGGTGGATACCTGAACAATGAGACGACATGGAAACATCAGCAGTGAGACAATGTAACAGATAAGTCTATCCACAAACTTACCTACTTAGTTTGAGTGCATCTACTCAATTGTATTAGTTACTAATCGATCCACTTTTTATTATCCAAGCATGTCATTTACTGAGCAAAAATGTCTCACATCCTTAGCTACCTTAAATGTGAGGATTTGTTGACTTTTTCAGAATTCCATTAATTTAGATGTAAGACTAATTCAAATATTTTGCTTAACTTTTCACACCCCCAAAATCTCTGAATTTATTTTGTCTAACAGTGATATTCTGGACAGTTAATTATTATTAAATTAAATATTGCAAAAAAAATGGTCGCAGTCTAAGTTTGACCTTATGCTTTTTAAGATTCCACCCATAACAGTCTTTATGTGTATCTTCTCATTTTTAATATTTCCAACCTTTTCATCCCGTGTTTCTATTTTTTAATGTTGTAAACATTTAACAGGTGGATGATCACAAAACAAGAATTAATTCTCCCTCAGTTTGCTGATCAAACTACCAAACTGTCCCCACTCCACACTAATCGTCCACAATTATTTTGCAGTTTGTTTTAACTAGAATCTTTTAATCTTGAGTCTTAAGCTCTTGCCTCTCTGCAGCAGCTTGTAGCAGGCGTCCAGCAGAGCCCCAGCAATCACCACCACAGATGTGGTGCCATCTCCGGCCTCAATGTCCTGGGCTTTGGATAGTTCCACCAGCTGCAACACACACAAATTTAAATACAGGTTTTAAAACGCAATAAATTAGGTATAGTTAATGCTTAAACACCAATGAAATACACAGTAAATAATTCATGACAAAAGTAAGCAAAAGTAAAAATTCTGCAATAAAAAAGAATGAATATGTTTTGGTAGCAAAAGAATCAACACCATCAGGCGGTGTCTGGTGGAAAGTACCATTTTGGCTGCAGGGTGGAGCACCTGCATCTGTTTCAAGATGGTGGCGCCGTCGTTGGTAATGGTCACATCACCTTTTTCATCCTGGATCTAAAAAAGATGAAAAACAACTGCTTAGAAACAAGTGTATGTCCCAGAAGGATCAAGATTAAGGTAGCCTGATGCCAAATCCGTTCACTGACCATCTTGTCCATGCCTTTGGGTCCCAGGCTCGTTCTGACAGCATCTGCAACAGCTGTCAAACAAGCAGGTGATGTGTCAGTACAGTGACACTGATCCATGTTCTCGCAAGCATATAAAAACCCACAACCATCGTATTTATTCATGTTTTTTTTTAGCATTAGATTTTGGGGAGTGCTACAATTAATAAACATGACACAAATAAGCCCATCTGTTAAAGGCTGGTCTTGCTTTTTTTAGCATGCATGCATGCATAATAACAATGAACTCACTAAGATATATAATTTAAGGGAAGATCAGAGTCACAACAAAAGTAATTCAAACAAACATCAACTAAACTTAGCGAATCTTATTAAAAGCAAAGTAATATTCCAATTTTACAACAAAACTGCTAACTAGCAGCTTTAGGTTTTGCTATGAGTACATAATTTACCACTCAGTCCTTTGCATCTAAGCTTCCCACCATTTACAGGATTTGCTGGACCACTGAGCTAGCTATAATGCTAAGATTCTGTCGAGTCATAAGCATCTTGCAGGGAGAGACCACCACACCACACTCAGTGTCATGCACTTAAATTTAAGAAGTGATTGTCACAAGATACTCGCTGCTATAAGCTAAAGTTACTACACTGGAGGAAGCTTCAGAGGGAGGAAACCCAAATTTGAGTTGGCATTTCAGTGTCTTGAGGTAACTTGTGCAGTTATACGTGCTTACTATAAAATATTACTGTTATTAAATTAATTAATTCCTCTTACTTTACTTACCCGACGTGCACTGTATGAAATCACGGACTAAGGCTGTTAAACTGGCACTTTAATTAATTAGATTTCGGACAAAGAAGCAGCTAATACACTATAATGACAATGAATAACGGTGCCCTGCCCAGCCCATCCCAAAGATGTTGAGCAGAGCAATATAGATGTGTAGCAGAGCGATGCAAAGTAACTGAATGATGAGATTTCGAGCCAAATATTGATTGTTTGTGAAAAGTGTTAAGTTTTCTTAGCTTACCTTTGGCAGCAGAGATGTTACTGAACCTAATTTGGGCCGGCTTGTCGCGGTCGACATATGTGCCCCCATTGTTTTTGCTCATGTTTGAGGCTTTCGGTGCCGCCTTCGCTTCGGGCATCTTTACTTTGTAATCGATGGAAAATAATGAGAGAAGTCTTCAGAATGGGACCGATGCGTCCCGGGGCTGAAACACGGCGATTCGGCCTCGGATGGACTCAGATTAAGGTTCCTCCACCCGGTCCCAGTCAGAACCTTCCAGAGCAACCGGCCGCTGCGCAGAGAAGAAGGACCCGGCTGTCAAACCGCCCGGCGCATGGAGATGACGTACAAGACCTTACAGGTCAAATACCGATGCGACAGAATTAATTCACTCTCGTTTTCTGAATAAAATATTTATTTTGGAGGTAATGTTACATTTAAATTGTGCTCAGCTATCAAAGTTTGGTTGGATGTCGTCTCTGTTTTTTTTGCCAAAGCCAATTTTCTCAATTTAAGACTGGCTGATCTGGATTGATTGGTTTTGTCTGTTTGGGCTGAAGCATCAGGGAAGAAGCATTGTGTGCATGAGCATGTAAAACAGTAATTGAAATCTGTCTTTTTGTCTTTATACTTGTTTGTTAACCAACTCTGCGGCAGGTAGGTTTATTTTGAGTTCATCTAATGTAAGCAGAATACTTAGCTGTTTACTTTCACGTCCTCTCAGTATGGTCATTTAAAAACTCTGTGTAAGCTAGCTAAGTTTTCCTGGCAGGCAGCAAAGTTTGGAGACGAGAACTGAGATGCTTCAGCGTTTTTTGTGAGGCAATATTTAACATCTAATATGTTATGCAAATAATAGCAACATCCGTTTTAAGGACGTGTAACGCAGGCCCAAAGTATCCTGTGTGCCTCTTATTTTGAAGAATCTCCGAGTTTTCTTCATTAGTTTATGTTCAGTGAACATTAAACTAGACCTTTACATTAAGTTAAACAGAAATAAAAATATATGTATTTATATTTTGCTGCTATCCACACCAACTCTGATGAAGATTCAGCCAAACTACTATGTGATCAATGATTAACTGTTTACCCTTTATTATATTAAAATAGAAAGACCATTGCTTGTCACATAAAGTTAATCAGTTTCCAGGAACTAGAAATTGTCTTTAGACTTCTTTTATATTTCTGGCCAACAGTGACCCTGAATGGTTATCCTAAACTCTTACATTAAGGATCCTTAAACCAGCAGTTTTTGTGTTTTCATTTTTTATTGAAAAATGTTCACAATGAAAAAAAGATTAAACAGTCATCAGCTGGACAAGTACTCTGTCCAGTGACTAATCATGTACTTATTTAATCTCTATTGTTGTTGAAAAACCCCTCTGTGTCCTAATGAATGTGTCTTCACCTCCTGCAGTTTGGAGACATGCTGCCACTGAAGGAGAAGGATAAACCCATTGTCAAGAAGCTGCTGTCGGCCGGCTGCTGTCCTCGCTGCATCCTCAGGTTCTGCTGTGTGAGCGTTCACGCCGCCTACCGACAACCCCAACAGGTATGACTCACCCTGCTTGTAGGACATGTTAGCACCTTTTGTATTTACTCTCATTTTCGGGCTTTAGGACTTTAATGCCACTTCTTTACTTATCCTTTTTAACTGTGTAATTTGTATTCTTACCCAGGATACTCTCAAGGAACTTCAAGCTTTCATTAGTGATACAGAGAATACCAAATCCCAAGTTCCAGCAGCAGCAGAGTTCACAGAAGGAAACAACAATTCCCATGATGCAGCAGAATCAGAACCACCTGAAGACCCACCGAGGAAAAAAGCGAAAGTGGAGCCCTGTGCGACTGGTGCTCCAGTAGAGGAAGACGCGGCTGCTGCAATCAAACCAAAGGATGAGGGGCCGCATGTGTGTGTGGTGTGTTTGGGGATCCTACAGGAACTCTGTGACACAACTCAGACCCTAAAGGTGTGTGTGCTGGTTTTATACACAACACTGTCAGCACAGTGACTGGGGGTGTTAGAGTTCATCACGGCTGAGATAAACGTGATGTTTTGTTCTGTGTTCACAGATAGCTGAGGCAGTGAAGACAGAAAAGTACGAGTTCGACAGCCTGGTGCTGTCTGTCTCTCTGCCTGCTCAGCTGTGTGTCCGAGAGGTCAGTGTGTGTGTGATGTCATTTAATAACCTTGGCTGCAACTAATAGTCATTTTCATTTATGGTTAATATATTGATTATTTGAAAAAAAGGTTTAATCATTTGGTCTCTACAATATCAGATAAATAGGTAATGGCAATCAAGTTCCTAGACCTGGATGTGATGTCCTTAAGTAGCTGGCTTGTCTGTTTATTTTGACAGAAAACTTAAAAGTTTACAAAAATTGGAAACTGAGGAAATCAGCTCGTTCTGAAAAGCAAAAATTCAGTTGTACTATCATAAAAAAAATCCTGG